>CM033621.1:4155312-4719816 GCA_019453435.1 Rhinogobius similis | reverse complement strand
ATTTTACAAAAAAATAAGACTATAATAATGACTACTTTTGACCTTTATGTCTTAAAACCCTGAAGCCCAGAGGCTTGTCCTGGAGCAGGAAATGTCCAGGATGAGCTCCTTCCTGTTTTTTTTTAGTTTTGTTTTTAATGTAACTGTCAAAAATGTCTTTTCCATTTCAAACCACAGAACACACTTTGAATTACAACTTTACACTTTTCATATCTTCTTTTAGATTTGAAGTGGAGATAAAGGTTTTGTTTCAGTAAAGAATTGGTACATTCTTATCTTTATGCCAGCACAGTTTATACAACTTCATTCTAAAACTATGTACTTTAAAGATGACATTTTTGTGCACAGTTGAGTTGAATTTTGGAAGAAGAAAAATAGTATTTAGAAAGTAATTTTAAGTAATTATGCAACTAATAAAGCATGAACAAAGACATCATTCATAATGAACAAATAGTGTATAAAGAATGATGCAGCCTCAATAACTACACTTAATTAGCTTCGAGTTAGGAGTTAGAGTATTAATTAAGTAGTTACAAAGCTCCTTAAGAAACTATTTGGTCATTATGAATTAAGTCTCTGCTCATACTTTATAACAAAAGTGCTGTTATTTTAAAGTGTTACTCTTTTGAGTCTCTGTCACCATTTATGTTTCAGCATGATTCATGTACAGTTACACTTTAAATGATTTTATAACGTTACACGGTCCATCCACATTTTGAAAGCGTTCTTACTTTACCACTGCTTCATACCAGCTTTTTGTGTACAATTCTATTCGGAGTAAACTTCTGAATGCGCTCCCACTCTCGTTACACTGAACAGCAATGGGAAAAGAAAAAAAAATACAAGAATGAGGCAGTTTGAACAAAAAAATAAAATATGTACATGTTTATACGGATATGTGTGTAAAAAATAATACAATAACATAGACAAAAAAATGAAAAGTCATGGCACAATAAATGGATAAAAACATAGGAGGAGAACTGTCATGGAGCCGCCCGGTCTGAATACAAAACGCACAAAGGAACCCAAACAAACATTACGCCCACATATTTCCAATCGTCCAAGAAGTGTTCTTTGCTGAGGAGGATTAAAAAAAAAAGGGAAAAAAAAGTTCACAATCTTCTCAAACGATGTCAAAAAAGTTTAGTTCCAACAACAACAACGACGTCATTATTATCGCTTTTCTTTTTCTTCCTCATGGCAACATCCGTCCTGAGAAAGGTTACTTGGAGAAAGTCTGCTGCTGGCGGACGTGAATGCTTTTCGGGCACAAGACGCCATTTCGTGTCCACAGTTTTGCAGTTTCTTTTTTTGTTTGTTTGTTTGTTTGTCGTCCTGAATGGATGTGTGAATGGCATAGACTGTTGTTTGTTTGGGAGGGGGAAAGGGGGGAGAATGGAAGGGGGTAAAGGTGTGGGGTTCGGGTCGGTGTGTGGGTGGGCGGGGTGGGTGGGTAGTCCTTAGGGTGCTGTGGTGATGGCGTTCAGGTCCTTCATCAGACCCTCGAGGTGGGCCATCTCCTCGGTCAGCTCGTCGGGCTCGTAGCTCTGCGGGAGAGGCACAGGGGGGGCGTTACTGCGCGAGGCGGGGGAGGGGCAGGGCGGCAGGGAGGCCAGGACCTGGAGACGAGCCGGAGAACAGGAGAGAGAAGAGGAGAAGAGGGAGAGCAAGCCAAGGTCAGTCAGGCAGGTTTAAGAGGGAAGGGGAGGTGCACGTGGGGCGGTCACTGCAGCGAAATGAATCAGATAATGGCACAAGAATTAGTTTATTGTGGGCACTTTCTCTCTGTTCTAGTGGAGGACTTTTTGTTATTTTTAAGATTTAATTAGTTTCATTTAGTAGTTTATTAATCAGGGGCAATGCACATAAACACACTGAACTACACAACGGAGGAAGGATGCATGTGCCAGGTTACAGCAATTTGAGTTTCCTTTGGCTTCATTTATATCTAGACTTGTAATACACAACTGCTCCACCAGAGGGCGCCCACATGCCCTCATTCCACTGTCGTCTCTTGAGTGAAAAAAACTAGAAAATAGTGGATTTATCTCCTTAAGGCTGAAAAAGCCTGAGTTTGAGTTTGTTTATGGCTAATAATCACACAGCCTTTTGCCTCAAACTGTCAGTCTTTCGCCTGTTCAAGCTAAGGTACTCTCCTGTGTTCTGTTTTATTCAGAATCAGAAGATCAGGACTGAACACTGAGCCTAGGAATTGACCTGTCGCTGTGTCACTGCTCTGTGTTTACTCTGAATTACTGTATAAAAACTACAAAAAAGCACTGCGTTGACGTAACTGATGAAACAAGTATTGACCGCGAAGGGCTCCAGCTATCGGTTAAAGAAAAAAACGGAATATGTGCATTCCATCCAAGCCTGGTTCAGCGCTGATGTAGTCCTAGTTTAGACCTGACATAGTCTTAGTTAAGACCTGGTTTAGAGCTGATGTAGTCCTGTTTTAGACCTGGTTTAGACCTGGTTTAGAGCTGATGTAGACCTGGTTTTGACCTGGTTTAGCGCTGGTTTAGTCCTAGTTTAGCGCTGATGTAGTCCTAGTATAGACCTGGTTTAGAGCCTGGTTTAGAGCCTGGTTTAGAGCCTGGTTTAGAGCTGATGTAGTCCTAGTTTAGACCTGGTTTAGCACTGGTGTAGTCCTAGTTTAGACCTGCTAAGAGCTTAGTTTGTCTATAGCTGTTTTAGTCATAATTATATTATGTGCAATTGATTTCAATCTTAATTGTCTTTACTGCTTGTGTGGACATCATTGAAACTCCCCCGCAGGGCCTTCAAGGTCCCTGGACGCCACTTTGGAAGCCACTTCTAATGACTAAGCCCTGCCATTTCAGTTAATATTTAAGGTAAACCTCAAATTAAAGGAAACCATTACAAGATAATGTTTAGTCCTCGCCTAGACCGGGACAACCTTAATAAATATAATAAAAATGAGAAAGATATAATTCGTCCTTATTAGTTAGTAGTATTAGTTCAATTTCAAAACAACCAACACTAAACGAATGAATCTGACTTCATAAATGTCTCGCAGCAGTAACAGCCCCTTACTGTAAGTGTGAGATGAGAATGGGTCAAAGGAACTGAAGCCAAAAAGCAAAAACAAGCAGCAGATGCAAGCAAACGTCCAAAAAAATAAACGAGGATCCAAAAATAAAAGCATTCCAGGTTTAGGATATCGTTATGACGAGTTATTGATTAACAAATAAACCATATGTTAGCCAAAAATGCAACATAAATGGACAGAAAAGAGGAAAAAACAGAAGAGAAAAAAGTCATTAAAACCAGTGTCCAGATGAAACAGTCGAGTGATAAAGTGCACAATGAAACCTCCAGACTAATCAGAGGAGGACGTCGATGTTGAGGCAAACGTGGCTGTATCCGTAGCCGGACGAGGTACTCACACTGTCCACGTCCTCTAACATCTTGCTGGTCTCGGGGACGTCGGGAGCGTTGGGGACGTTGACGATCATGGGCGTCCGTGTCCTGCCCAGGGTGCCGATGGAGGCCGTCTTCACCACGTGCGGGTGAGTGGGCGGACCTGCGGGGAGACAAGCACGTGCGCTGTTATAGAGAAAAAAAAGTCATGCAATATTGTTTAATGATGAATTACTTCCACGACAGCGCAAGGCTTTAGCAGATAGGAGACAGGTTACAGGCTCACACGTAAAAATAGGTTTCTCTGTGGACTTGATGTCATGTAAAGTAACGAACCAAGTAACTATTAAAGGTCCCATATTCTGCTATTTTCCCCTTTACACAGTCTATTCTAGGGGCTTTGTTGATAAAAATTTTGCGTTGTGCAATATCCATAACATAACAGTTTCCAAAAAACACCCATTTCTTGGACTGGCCCCCCTCCTTGCAAAAGCAAACGGCTCACTCTGAGATCTGACCCCCCCGAACAGAGAGCAGGCTGCCTCCCCCACCCAACCCGCGCACCTCCCCCTCCCAACCCGTGACGAAGCCTAGAGCGGAGATAGTGCGCATGCGCCGTGTGCTCCGGTAAACAGCGATACACAAACACAGGAATAAACATTTTATCCTCCTGACGGTGCGTCGTGCTGAGTCCTACGTCCTGGATCTGACCTGGAGTTTGACGTGCTCCAGGGCCTCGACGACGGACGTTGCCGTTTGGTAAATAACAAGCTAACTCTTCGATCTGTCGTATCCATCGTGTAATTACTGTGTAGCATTAGCATTAGCTGTTTTTATCCTTGCGGCTGCGTGCTTCCTGGAGGCGTGGCTTGAGCGCCGCGTCATCCTAGTGAAGCCGCGTCATCTTAGTGAGGAGCCCCCGTCTGCCTGCTCAGCCGAGGAGGACGGAAAAGACAGTTCTCTAGCGAAAACATGCGGGAATCAATCAAAAAACCACTTTGGGCACAACATACAAGGCCCAAATAGCACCGTAGGAAGGTTAAAACCTCTGAAAAGTCGATTTTGCATGATATGGGACCTTTAAGTAAGGCTGACTGATTAAAAGGGAGGGAAAACACAGGGTTGTTGATGTCATTATCAACAACCCTGTGTTTTCAAATGACAGACTTATTATAAATCATTAAAGAAGACATTCTGTTTTTTTTCCTCAGGTACTTACTGTAGAATCGAACTTAAGCATAAATAGATCATGATTTTACATTTTGTTCTCTGTAAACTGCAATATTGATCTAAATGGTTTAATAATAGAAACCAGTCCTGCAGAACTGATAAGCCCCGCCTCTCAGGGTCGGCAGGCCTCAGCAGCCAAACCCGCACAAGAATGTCTGCTGCTGTATTTTCCTCTGTATTCATGAACGTAGCACACAGACGGTGACCTGCCTGTCCTCGCTCACGCTCAAACACAAGCTCCAGACCGCTTTAGATATGAGGATTTGTCACTAAAATTGAAAAACTTTCATTAGGTTTACTCTGAAAGTAATACATTTTACATGGCAAATTGCTCTGGCCAAACACTCTGACAATATTTTTGACCCTCGGCAGCTCTTAAAAAGCCGTCCAACAATTCCTGGCAACACTGTCGCCTCTTCACAGTGACATTTCAAGCAGCATATTGTCAGAACTTGTGATGAGTTTATAGGTGCACACAACTTTCTGATGCTAGTTTTACTGTCAAAGCTAACAAACATTAGCGTGATAAAAGTGCACTTCCTGCTTCGTAAAGAATAAAATGCTCTGCAATTAGATACAGAGAAAAGGTTGTGGTCTTATTTTCACCCGAATAGATGCTTTTCCAATATATCTGTGCTGGGACAAAATAGATTTGACTTTATCACATGCATTGTGTACAGGCCCTTTAATGAGTTTCACCTATCCCCGCCCACATTCCTGTACTTAGTTGCGATTACTTAAAAACAAGAGTCCGAATGACACATGTAGAGTTCTAAAATGCCACATAGACACCAAAATAAAAGCAAGCCGTTGACAATCTGCTGCTTGTTTCAGTTAAATGTCACTATGAAGAGGCGGGGCTTATCTGTTCACTTTTGAACAGGAAGTCAATGCACCAGTTTCTATTACTAAGCTGTTTTAGATCAATATTACAGTTTACAATGAACAAAATGTAAAATCCTGATCTACTTAGCTAAAGTACAATACTAAAACATAATATGTAACAAATACTGTATATTGGAATGAAAAAAAAATTAGAACTTTGTGTCAGTTTTTGTTTTCATGTGATAGACTCAGTAACCACACCAACACATGTGAGTAATATCAAAGCCTGGTGTAGTGGTTGTATTATAAGCTTATATTTAACTCAGTTACTCAGTTACTCAGTTGCTCAGTAAGAACAGAATAAAAAACCTCAACAATGTGACAAAAGGACTGGGACATACAGTAGAGCATTGTGCTGCTGTGTTCCGTACCACTCTGAGCGAGCAGGGGCGTGCTGGGCAGGGCCGGGTTCTCGTACGACGGGTGTGATCCTGGCGGGATGGCGGGCACGGCGAAGCTCTTGAGCGGGTGCGCGTGGGCGTGCGGGTGCACTGGGCGCAGAGGGGGCAGGCTGCTGCTGTAGCTGCCCTCCTCCTCTGTGGTGCTGGAGCCGTGGTAGCTGCCCTCGGGGTCCACCATGATCTCAGAGGGACAGGACAGCTGAGAGGAGGCTGCAGGGGCGGGCTCCGAGCAGGGAGTGTTCCTCACCGACTCTGTGGGACGAGAGACACAGGGAGCGGGTGAGGGACTGGTGCACGGAGGCAACTGCAGATGTCCTGGCACCCACGCTGCAAACAAATCAGACTGGAGGTTATCCAGAAAAGATAATACATCGTTTATCTCCATTTGAGTGGCTTTGACCGCGGTTAAAGGAACCGCAAGACAGATTTAGATTTTAAATGTCATAAACGTTACTTATCTGTCTCTTAAATATAGCTTTTACAGATATCAATTGAATGATTTATTCTTTATTACAAAAAAACTGCACATGATAGACAATTTGTTTATGTTATACTTTGGTGTTTCTCATTTGCGTCCAGTGTGTTTAAACCTGTGCGTCCTCTCTGATCTGAACAGTCTCTACCTAACGCCTGAGTCAGTCCTGGTTGAGCCTCTGCAGCTCAGAGTCTGGGATTCTGGAGGAGAAGGAGCTGAACATGAGCCATGGCCTTGACATAAACGTACATGTGTCCTTTAGGACTGCAGGCTGAGGCACTTGCAAACCATGTTCACTTGAGTGTAATTCCTTTTTTGAAACAGTAACAGCACTGGTAAACAATTGTTCCTTTAAAGTGGCTGTACTCAGTTTTTGTCCATGTACTCTGTTTAATTGTAAGATGTTTAACCATTCGAGAACCAGGAAGTGTGCTGTTAGCATGCTTGTTGTTTTTAGCTTCACCAAAATCACGCTCTGAGTTTGGAAAGTTGTAAAAGGCACTTACAAACTCATTGTTTTGAATAATTCAAGATGCTCTGAATGCATAAACAATACGTTTGGACTGCTGAAACCCATTTGAAATGAACCAGTTCAGTTTTTCATATTTTTAAAGACCTTCAGAATATAGAGACATAAAGAATGTAGGAATGTATTTGTAGAAATGTGTTTTTACAATGTAATAGTGTGGAGGTATTTTTAAATGTATTTATTAAGGGTTTTGTAAGATTTCACTGCTTTAAAAAACACTAAAACTGTTCATTTGTTGGAATATTCCTAGTTTAAATAATGCGGTGGAACATCTCACATAAACAAATAAAACACGATGATGATTAGAAGACACAGTGAAATGCATGAGATGAAAGAAGCAGATGTGTCCAGCAGAGGGCAGCAGCGTCTCACCTGCAGACTCCACCCTGTGTAGATGAGAGCTGGGGCTGGCGCAGGCGTGAGGGCGCCCGCTGCTGGCCTGGTGGTGGTGGTACAGGTAGGTGCGGGTGGGTGAGGCCAGGCCGCCCATGTGATAGTGGTGCTGCTGGTGCTGCGGGTGCTGCTGGTGCTGGTGAGGGTGAGAGTCCAGCGAGTGGATGGGATGGGCACTAATGACCGCTGCTCGTGGACATGAGATGGACACAATGAGCACAATGAGCAGGAGGTGCATGCACGCTGTCATTTTAACGTTTTATTTAGTCATGATGCTGACTCTATTCACATTCTGATTTAATCTAATATTTCTTTTGAATTTATCTGATGTTGTTAAAAGAACACAAAGACATGATAATTCTATTTGAAGGAGAGGATGATACAACTTTACACTGCAAAAAGTATTATCTAGACAAGTTAAATGACTTGAACTAAGAATATTTCTATCTTGATTTGACGTAAATTAAGAGAAAAAACATGTCTTGACACTTGAAATAAGAGAAAGCATGTTATTCCACTTCATTTAACCTCAAATCCATTCTACTCAGATACTGAAGTCATTTAACCCTTGTGCCGTGTTCAAGTATCTGTATCTGAAGGTGCATTCATAGTGAAAACATTGGTTGTGGTTGTTTGATTGCCGTGAAATTAAGTGGAAGATAAAAAGAGGCATTTATATATAATGGAGGTCTATGGGCACAATGAATGTTGCGAATATAACTATGGATCTTTGAATCCCATCCCATACATGCACAGGGGGTTTCAGCTCCGCCCTCAGTGGTCAGGGGGATGAAATAGAACTGGCTTAATGCAAAAACTAAAATGACTGACTCTCCACATCCATAGGCCAAACAACACTGGCCAGAGTCAGAGTAAAAATAAAAGCCCTGTATATCACTTTTTTCAAAGCGGCAGATGGTATTGTGAGACAATAACTGACAAGAATTTTATCTTTTTTCACAAAGTCAATATTTAATTTTTAAGAGAACCCCTTGATGAGAATAAGAGATATTTGGCAGTTTAACAATTAAAAACAAAAGGAGTCAGCATTTCTTTTAACAAGGCACAAGGGGAGACTTGCCAAGATCACAACTTTCTTGCAGTGTAGTCTTGTAGCTTAATTTATTTTCTAGTGACAACGATAATGATTCATACCTCAGCTTTTTCTGGCTCTAGCTAACGAACAATCTCACCTAAGCACTTTACAACCGTTTCTTCACTAAACTTTGATTTGTCCAGATGTTATTTACGGTCCAGAACTGTCTTTAAGTGCTTTTATGTTTTATCATCATCATTCTGGTGCAATAGTTCCTGGAGTGTACTCTGTCTCTCCCTCTCAGCCAACAAAGCAGACCAAACAAGGCTTAAAAGCATGGAATGGACACAGATGATTTGTGCTGCACTTTTCTCTGGCTGGTTCAAACTTTTGGGAGCTATTCGAGGACACTTGGACCCCGCCCACCGACCCTCCCCCCTCCCTCTACACACACTTACGCTGAGGCGGCTGGGCATCGAACGGCATCATCATTTTAGGCCTCATCCCCCGGCGGCCTCCTAGAGTAGACATGCCGTCCTCTGACTCGTGCCCTAAAAGGTATGGTTTATTCAAATTAATCTAAGTTTGACAAAGCGACTCAAAACAGGATTCAGATTGTGGGTCGTGTGTGGTGTGGTGTGGCAAAGGGGTTGTTATGGTGACAATGAGAAGCATGACACAGTAGACAGCACAAAAGCAGCAAAAAGACACGTGAAGATGGATACTGTGCTATATGTACCAATATTGTTCATTATTATGTCTTATTAATGTGTGTGCAAGGGTTTCTTGTCTGTTTTTTCTCTGAGCATAGACCAGCTTTCAATCTTTACCAAAAGATGATTCATTATTTCATTGAATCCACTTGCATCCATAGATTTATATGGACATTTTTCTTCTACAGAGGTAAAGGTCAGTCCTTAAAGCAGGCCTATTCAATGTAAGGCCTGCGGGCTAGATCAGGCCCCCCAAATGATCAAATTCGGCCCACGACCCATCTTCCAAATAATAAAAAAATATATTTTCTCTTGTTTACTGGTTTAATTCTTCGAGAGTTCGATGGTTTAGTTTTTGCACCTGATTTAGTCCTGGTTTAATTCTGCTTTAAACCTGGTTTGATTCTGGGTTAGTCCTGGTTCAGACCTGTTAGTATTTAGTCCTAGTTTGATTCTGGTTCAATACTGGATTGGAAATTTTTTTCCCCACAAAAATCAAATTTATTTTATAATGACAGTAGTTATTTTATCATGATTGAAAACAGATCGAGTGTTGGGGAGATTTTGTGTGACATCAAAGAGAGTTGTGGTGGTGGTGGTGTCCGGCCCAGAGGCCATGGCCCTCAGGACAATCTGACTCTTCAATCTTAGATTGAACAAGATTCTGACGGATCGAACAGGAATTTTTGATAATCATCTCTAAGCCTCCAAAAATGAAGAGACATCAACTCTAGTTTTCTCAAAGACTAAATAAAATCCCCCTCAACACATTTTTTTAAATCTAATATGTCAAACTCGCTAAATTCTTTTTATGTGTCCTATTGGTCCTGCAGTCTCTCCGCTTTAATGTGCTTTGTTCACTGGTTTTGGGCCGAGCGCTCGGAGCTCAGTGAGGCTGTGAGGAGGAGGAGGACGGTGGGTTTTTGGAGCGTTCTTCAGAGCGTTGCAGCACAGGCTCAGTACATGACGCACACGGACCACCTGCCTGGGCCCCTCGCTCCACTAAACTTTGCTCAGAGTTGGAGCCTGTGATCCAGGTCCGTGTGGGGACAGACTTTGAAGTGCCCGGCTCTGAAGTCCTCTGTGGGGTGCACTCTACTCCAGGTGGCAGAATATGGATCTCACTTTACATTGTGATCACTTTGTGGCTATTTACAGAAAGGAAACTTGTTTGTGTAGAACAGTTTAAAGTGCATGACAGGTTCTCATGTTTTTCTATTTATGACTTTGTTTGGAGGGAAAGTACGTGTGTCAAAGTTTCACATCAAGTGGCAGTTTGTGAAGAAAAGTTGGGGGGAAAAGTTGAAAAAGACAGGAAGTGGAGTTCTAAAAATGAATCCTTCTCTATGTCATCAATACAGACAATTCTATTCAAAGTGACAAAACGTACACACAAGGAATGCATTTTTAGTTTAAATATTAATTTAAGAAAATAAAGGTGTTGTTATCTATTTTTACTTCCTAAATGATAACTATTGTGTAAATTAGATGAGCTTTGACCCTGTTTACATTACGGTTGCTGGGCAACAGTTAAATCTACGTATGTCACTGCTGCTCATGTCCAACCAGGAACATGATCGACTGCACCAGAACTGTCAAACTGGGGAAAAAGAGACAAGTTTATCAGCAGAATCCTAAGTAAAAATATTGTTTTAGTGAAATGTGTAGTCTGCCGTGAACTTCTAATGTTTTTATTCATAAAACTTCTGCTTATTGCAAACATGATTCCTGTAGTGTAGAGATGTCCAAACTACTTTATACCAACATATTGAAACATACATATGAGACTGAACGAGGGAGTGAATCATTCAGTGAGGCTGTTTAACGATTCAATTGCACTGCAGCTTCATAATGTCCCTGGGAACCTTCATTTTGGGTCTGTTTTACACCAAAAGGTTTGTTATTAAGCTTCTAATGTAGAGAATAAGGCTGAAGTCTTCTACATAGTGAAAGATTTTAATTAAAATCGAAATTGTTTTGATTTACTAATTTACTGTTTTTGTTATAAAAGGTCTTTTGGCATGTGTTTTAGAGTCTGTATTTGTTCAGATATCGATATTCAAAATGATAGATTATTGCACAATACACTGATTATACCAGCATTTCCTTATTGTGAGAGCTTCAATAACGTGAGCCGTGCATCAGGCCATCATATTCAACAGGGAACCCTCTCCGTCGCCCCTCTCCGTCCTCCCTCTCTGTCCCTCCCTCTCCGTCCCCCCTCTTCATGCCCCCCCTCTCCGCCACCCCTCTCCATGCCCCCCCTCTCCGTCCCCCCTCTTCATGCCCCCCCTCTTCTTCGCCCCTCTTCCTGCCCCCCCCCCCCCCTCCCCTCTCCATGCGCCCCCTCTCCGTCGCCCCTCTCCCTCCCCCCTCTCCATGCGCCCCTCTCCATGCACCCCCTCTCCGTCGCCCCTCTCCGCCCCCCTTTACCTCTGTAGGAGTTGCGTCTCTGCTGCAGGTGGCTGCTGTCCAGGCCGCTGTCTGCAGGGGTGATGTCCTGGGACGAGCGGGGGATGGGGGTCTCGGTCATCACCGGGTTGGGCTCGGGGGACTTGTCCATGGGCTTGAGCTCCAGGCGCTCGTGGTGGATCCACAGGTCGGGCGGCTTCAGGTCCTTGGAGTTGCCCTTGTACTTGTGAGAGCCGTTGGTGGACTTAGTGGCAGCGCGCTTTCTGTGGACGCAACAGACCAGACAGCTTTGTTTGGACGCAGAGGAGGGTCAGTTTGTTCAGATTAAGTCAAACGGTTGCTTTTAGTCGAGTTTGAGTCAACCAAATGTCATGCAAATTGAATATACTATGTCAGTAAAACATTTTGTCTCCTACATGTACATTTCATTCATCTGTGTCACTAATGAATTCTGATCATTCATTCTTATTTGAACTCTTTTCATTCATTATTAGTCGTTGTAATCCCTCATTCATTCATGTAAATATGTGGGCGGGTACTATAGTTCACTAAGTTATGTTTTACCAGGGGTGTAGCGAATCAAAAAGACAGATTTATACTATTTCGAAAGGAAGTGAAGTCAAAACGTCTTGAATTTCTAAAACAAGTGTCCAGATGACTACCTTCGGAACCTTTTCTAGAATTTTAGTCATCATGCATATTCTTTCTAGATTTCTTTTTCATAATTCAAATGGTAGATGGTAGAGAATATGTTGATAAAAGTAATAAATATCTATAAAGTGACAGAAGTTTGACAGAAAAAATGTTTGAAAGCTTGCTAATCAGCTATGCAATAATTTATTACCTCAAGACCTATAATTTTGTTAATCAAAAGTCTTTTTCTGAAACTTCATTAAACGCTAAGTTATAAAAACAAATAGCAGAATTTTGAGTTTTAAATGTGTTTTTTGGACCGAAAACGACCTGGCGATGGTTACCACAGAAACTGGTTTAAATTGAATACAAAATGTGGTTCCAGAACCATGGCCAACTTCAAAGTGGGTGGGATTCTTGAGCTAAATAAATCTAACGTGTCAAAATGGCACAAAATGGCACAAATGGCCTGGAGCGACGTCGTGTAAACTCCTGGGGGTGTTACTTTTTCTGGTGGGAGTTGGTGCGGCGTGTGCACAGGAACGCTCCCACGATGACCACGATGATGGTGAAGGCTCCCACGGAGATGATGACGATGACCAGAAGGTGGTTCTCGTTGCTCGGGACGCCTGCAGCACACACACAAACACACAAACACACACACACACACACGCACACACACACAAACACACACGGCCGATCACACAACAGGACCAATATTATGCTTTTTTCAGGTACGTAATATTGAACTATAATATAAGTAGACCACCATTTTACATTTTGTTCATTGTAAACCGCAACATTGATCTAAAACATAAACCATACATATCAGTGGACTATGGGATTGTGACGTCACCCATAGCGTTTGGCTCCAGCCAAATGAAGTCAATCACGGCCAGCAGTAGCGGCTAAAGTGGAGCCAGACTCCATATTTGGAAATCCGAGCGCGTATCGTGGCAACCACACGGACTAATCAGGTGCGAGATTGTTAACGGTTTCCGCCCCTCAGCGAGAGGAGACCGCGGCAACCATAGACGGCAACGTGCGACTCTAGCTGTCAATCAAACCTGTTGCTAACACGAGTGAAAACGGCCCCTGGAAAAGGAAGCACCTGATTGGTCAGTTATTATTGCTAATAACTTCATTTATGAACAATCTAACGAGAAAAAAACACCAGGATCATGTAGAGTGTGTCAAAACTGATATTTTAGTTCCAGATGGTGAGCTTGACCAAAACAGTTAAAGAGTAAAGGGCACCAGTGTCACAATAGAAAGTGAATGGCAGCTCGGCTTTATGGAGCCAGGAGCGCCTCCATAGCTTTGGAACCTATTTGGAACGCGGCGGCTAGCATGCTAACATGGTCCACTGATATGTACGGTCTATGATCTAAAATGACTAAGTAATAGGGGCATTGACTTCCTGTTCAAAGCTGCAGAACTGATAAGCCCCGCCTCTTCAGGGACATTTCACTGTAACAAGCTGCAGCTGTTATGTACATTATTTCTCTTTTTGGTATGGAACATTTTTTAACTCTACATGTGTCACTCAGAGTCTTCATTTTTCAAATAATCACAACTTTTATACATGTGTAATAAGGTTAAAAACTAATTAAAGTCACATTTGCATCATACGTACCCTTTAAAGAAAACTACAAAATGCACAAATGTTGAATCCATTCATATTTGTGAAGATTTATGTCAACAAAATACTGTATTCTCATGGCTGTATTAGCTTTAAAATGACAAAAAGCAATCAGATCTCATGAGATATTTAAAGGTTACTGTCTTTAAAACTTGAAAATCAGATCAGTTCATTTTAAACTGTTTGTAGTCCACATGTATTTCTCACTTACCTACTCCATTCCTTGTAGCATCATTATTCACCACGATCACTTTCTAATCACTTTTTGCAGTCCTGGTAAAGCTAACAACCACTAGAATGCTAACGCCGCACTTCCGGCTTTACGGAAGTCAACTTCTCTCCTATTTATCTGCTTTCAGGTGTGATTTTTATATTACCCACACCTGTTACTTGCCCCAGGTGGATTTATGTTTACATCTACAATTTGTAAAGAGTGCCAATAATTTTGTATGGTAAATTTTTGGAGTTTTGTGTGAAATTATGTAAAATTTTCTTTCTTTTTTTGTTGTTGTTCCAATACTCACAAAGGAAATAAACATGTGTGATTGCAGTACTTTTTAGGGAGAAATACTTCATTTTATGGAAAAATTTCAGGGGTGCCAACGCATTTGGCCATGACTGTATATGTAAATTTAAAAAAAAAAATGTACCTAGCGTTGAATCTGGGTAGGACATACCGCCCCCTGGTCCGGACTTGACTTGTGGGTTCAAAGCTGGTGGAAAGAGCAAATGATTTCAAATCAAACACGTTAACAGTTCAGTGATTTTTTTGGATTTGCAATGATCAGACCATACTTCTAATGCATGAACAGTTAGTGGTGTAATTTAAACAACTTCAGCAAGAAAATGGAAATGCAGAGAAGCTGGTGAGGCAGGTGAACAAAGCAGCTTCTTTACCTTGGTCATTGGCCATTTTGTCAGTGGACTCGGCTGAACGGGCCAATGAGAGCGCAGCAAGAGAGAGACAATAAAAAGCAGAACACCGGTTAGCCAAACAAACAGTGCAGCAAAGAGGAGACAGCGACGAGAGGTGAGTGAAAAGAATATCAGGAGGCGACGACGTGAGGCAGGATCAGAGAGAGGCCGGTCTACGAGCACAGAGCCACTCAAACAGAATGTGAGAACTAGAGGAGTCATTTTGTACTATCTCTGTGAGACATTTTAAGATCTTGTGTTGTATTAACGTTGTACAAATCGTTACTACCCGTCTATGTACACAAATTGGCCTCAGTGCTTTCAAGAACTAGAGTGCACAAAAACTCTGATTTGTAAACAGCTAGATTTAGGATATTATGGACTATAAGGGAAAACGAAAACAAACACACACACACAAAACAGCAAACTTTACGATTTGTAAATGGCCAGATTTTTGACATGCTATAAAATTAAATAAATAAATAAATATCATTTAAATAGCTAGATTTGGGATATTTTGTTCTTTTTAAAATACATAAAAATATATGATTTGATAAAGTATGATTTAAAAAAAGCGCAACAAACTTTATAAACCCTTACTTAGTGTTAAATGTTTTTTTGTTTTTAACTGGAGCTCGCTTTATTCCCATCATGCACAGGCCAGAGTCACTTCTGACAGAAAAAAGGACCGATCCATAAGGCCACAGAGGAAGAACAATGGAATGTGTCTGACCATTAGTTTGTGTTTATTTAAGTGTCTTTGAGTCATTTGTGATGTAATGATGTATTTGTGACTAATATTCTGCACTGTCACTTGCTAGCACGCTGCTAAAAACTTAACTTGGGTAGTTGTGAGTCAATCAGATCCAATCAAAGCAACTAAAAACTAAATTAATATTCCAAATTCAAATTTGTGTAGATATTCATCTTGCGTTCAGTGCTTTTTTAATTATTTCATGCAAATTCTTTCAGTTCAGTTTTATAATGGAAATTGTTATCATTCCACATAATCGCACAAATAAGCTCATACTGGAGTGAGCTACAGCCGCCTCAGGGCGCTTACATTTGGGGGTCCTGAAGTACACGGCCTCGGACATGGGGCCCATGCCTTTGGAGTTGCGGGCCTGGATCTTGAAGTAGTAGGTGGTGTCCAGGGTGAGCTCCTGGATCTGATGGGTGAGTCTGTTCCCCACCACAGGCTCGATCACCCAGTCGTGCACCTCTGCGTTCACGTCTGTGCTGTAGTAGATGATGTAACCTGCACAGCACAGAGGCTTGTTCAGACGAGGCGAGTGTGACCCGTACATTCATCATCTGTACATTTCATTACAATAATGAGCTGCCACTGAAAGAGTTATACTGGAGTCTGAATTCAACAGCTATAATGGCTGAAAGGTGCAAAATCTGCAGTTTCTGATGGAGGTCCATTACCTAGTTGTCGTCATAGAGATGTTATTGCTGTGCCTTGAATGTTCCACAGAAAGGCATTAAACTTGTATGATTCCATAGAGACAAACAGGTGGGTTTCATTTCTGAGACTTTATGTTGAGTCCTGACTAAAACTGCTCACTTGTGTGTAAAGTGGTCTTCTTATAGATCACAAATGTAACATTGTTGTACAAACACACGCTTTATAAATGAGACGTGAGACCAGATCTGTGGAGAGGCGACTCAGCTCACATGGTGTTCCTCAAGGTATTTCTCAGCAGTAAAACCACCTCTGTTTAATGTTTTAATGAATGAAATCAATCCCATCCTGTGGAACATTCCAGGCAAAGCAATAACATCTGAACCTGAAGCAGCAAACGTATCAAGTGCACCGTAAACTGAATGCACTGAGAGCACGGCGCGACCACAGCGGAGCGCCCTGTGAACCATCTTTCCACTGTGCTCATGGTGGTACCTGGCTGGTGGATTAGCCGACTGTGCATTATTTAAGTCCACTCAAAACCCCATCCAGACATGGATGAACATGTCCACTCAAAATGCGTGTTTGCACTCAGACACAAGTCTTGTACTTCACATTTCAAAGGTTTAATAAAGGTTTATATTGAAACCTTTGCAGAACAGCACGTCTTTAAGGCCCGACACTCACCTGTGATCTTGCCATTGGCTTCAGACGGAGGCTGCCAGTTCACGATGATGGTCCGAGGCTTGTTCTCTTTGCTCACCACAGTCACGTCTTTGGGAGAGGAGCTGGGGACTGAAGGGAGACGGTACAGAGCAGGTTAAGCCTCCTCAGAAACATCACAGGTACAATTTGTGTGGTCCTTACTGGTCTCGAAGGTGGTTCCCTGCGCCGTCATGCTCCACGTGCTCAAGCGTCGTCCTTTGGTCACCATGACGGAGAACTCGTACAGCGTGTTGGGCTTCAGACCCGTCACGATGTAGTTCAGGCTGGTCGTGTTGGCGTTCTGAAGCGACAAAGGCTTTATTACAATAACGCAACCAGGCTTATTACTGTGATATGATTTGTCTTATCTAGTATCTGTTGTAATGTAGTCCAAGCTTTAAACTTTAAATTACAAGATGAAAAGAAGACTATTTTTCTAGTTCAACCTTTTTAAGCTTTTAACAGTATCCAGGTTTCTTTTTTCATTCACACAATTTTCAGTAACAGCGTCGAATTTCTGCATAACCAACTGAAACTAAGAAAAGGCTCAATTAAAAGTTCACAAGACTCATTCTAACACCTACAAGTCAAGAAAAAAGTTGTGTTTCGACCAGATTTTTATATAACACTTTATAATAACTACAGCTTTAGTTTACAGCCTTAAAAAGCATGAACAAAGACATTCATAATGAACAAATAGTTTATCAAGAATGATTCAGACTTAGTAACTAATACATGAATTAGTCCTAACTCTAATTAAGCAGTTACTAAGCCTGAAACATTCTTATAATGAACTCTAATGGTCTTTGTTCATGCTTTATTAAGGCTAATTACGGTGTAGTTAATGTAAAGTGACTGGTTTGAAGTTAATATATCTCATCACTGTACCTATGAAACTCAAACTGATTCAAAATTTTAAGTCTTCCATGCCATTTGTAAAGTTTTTTCCCTCCACAGGTCAGGCAAAACATTTGTATTTCCCCTTTAAATGCAGCAAAATCACCTTTAATGAGCTTTCAACCTCTTTACAACAGTGTTTCCTCATCATTCGTTTACGCAAAGTTGTATTTTGATTGATTCCTGCATGTTTGAGTGAATTCTGTTTTGTACAAATGAGGCTCCAGTGTGCTGAAAATGTCTGCTTTCACCCACCCCCCAGATAAGATGATCTACTTATCTAATGAAATGTATCTGAATAAAAAAAAAAAAAGAGTTATTAGTTGTAAATTTAGCATCTTTTTGGAGTATCTTGGACCATAAACATGATCAAAACATAAAATATAATAGTAATAATTGACAATATGCAACTAGTAAACCCATTTATTTGCCTGAAACTCAAGTTAAGGGGTACTCTGAGTGTGAGACAAAGCTTAGGGCATATTCAAGACAAAAAGGGTTAGGATTCACTAACTTATGTTACAGCTCAACACTAAATAACTGTAAAAACCATAACATGTCTCCGTGCATGTGTAAAACCGTGTCCCGTGGAGTATCGTTGAACCCCTGCCCTCTGTCTGACCCCGTGACCTGACATTATGGAGCACACAGTGGCCCCGGTCCCTCGCGGTGGCCGTGTCCTGACGTGGCCTGTCCTGGGCTGCACTGAGGAGGGCGGGTGCGTGCTGCGGTGGGGTCCTGTGGGTGCTGTCAAACGCGGGGCACACATCCACACAGCCCGCCCCAGCACAGACGCTGTTCAATTATGCACCAGAGGAAAACACACCGGGAGGGACGCTTTAAAGGAGACATATCGACCGTTTCAAGAGGGATGTGTTTAGAACCTTGATTTTCAACCAGTGTGCCGGGGAACACTAGTGTGCCGTGAGGTTTTGCCAGGTGTGCCTTGAAAAAATGTCCAGTTGAGTTAACGGATTGACAGTTGGGGATGTAATTGACTAATTTACCTTTTTAAGTGTCTACACAAAAAATAACACAAAGCCATCACTGTTACCAAATTTAAAGAACCAGACAGTGGCACAAACATAAGATGGCTTGTTATATACCATATTTTTTAACTAAATGGTCTGTTTTGGTAATGTTTTTGTAGTAGTAGGTGTGCCGTGGTAGCTGTTAAACCCAAAATGTGTGCCACAACCCAAAAAAAGGTTGAAAAACACTGGTTTAGAATAGTCGCGCGCACAGCCTGGTATTGGGATAAACCTTCTATCCCATTCATTTTAATGAGGCAGCTAAATCAAAATAAATAAAAAACATGACATTTGATGTTTGTAGATAGCGCAGACAAATGTGTGTTATATTTGAGTAATACTAGTCAATAAATCTTCCAGGGTTTCACTAATATTTGCAGGATTTGTGGTGCCTGATGAACTGAAACTAACATGTCATTATCAAATAATTGTGGCCTGCTAAACTTTTATTTGCCAGCATAACATTCGATTCCATTTTTTCAAATAGATGTTATTCAGTTAGCCTAATGTTAAACCAATGGAAATTTGAAGATGCTAAATACTAAACTTGGTGTTCATTAAAACTTATTATGACTCTATACTGTTATAAATGTATATATTCTGACCGGGTAGTTCATTGGACTATTCCACGTTTATTTATTTATATATATTTTTTTACATTGTTTTGGCTAACGATTCTTAAAATAAAAATGGCTGATTTTTGACATTCCATCCCCAGCTCTAATACGAGGTTGTTAGCATCTATGCCAATTTCGACACAATAATCGCTAATGCTAACAAGCTACACTACACTACACTACACGTGGTAATGTTTTATAACTCTACTCTGGTTACTCTCGTGTTTTCTGTCGCTAAAACAGCAATGGTTTTTCATAGTTTGCGATGTTTGGAGGCTAGTGCTAACTCTCCCATTGAAAATGCATTAGAGCTAATCTATGGAACGCTATTAAAATGCAAACACTGAAAAGGTCTAATAGTGTAGTGGTTTCAGATAATTGTGTACACTCAAATATTGATATTTCATGTTTTAGAAAAAGAATAATGTATACGTATGGAAACAATGGCCCCATAACTGGTGTGTGAATGCTGTTGGGAGCCCTCTGCTGGTAACAGCTGGGAGTGAATCTATGCCAAAATAGTAGACTACATAGAGGAGTGACTAGGGAAACAATGAAATATTGAGATTTTATTAGGTTAATATTAATTGTCGAGTTGATAGTCTGCTCTAATATTCAAAGGGCGGCTATAAAAGATCTTATTTAAAGTGAAAACTAATCAACTTGAATTGTAATCTTACAAAAAAGGGTTACTCCCCCTTGTGGTTTATTTTACAATCCTTTATGTGTAATACTTAAACCTCAACCACAACATGTACATTTTAATTTCTGATATATTACAACAACATCATCGCTATCAGAATGTAGAATGTACTTTTATCAGTCTAACCCAGGGGTGTCCGAAATTTTTCCTTTGCGGGCCGCATATTGAAATATAGACCAAGTGAAAAAAAGCTGCATTTATCTGATGTTTTAAGTACCACCACATCTATATTCAGCCTCAATGTGTTAATATCAGGTCTGTCTTGTACCAGAATGTTAGTTACTTAGGTTAGAAGTGTAAAAAATTCGAAATTAGCAGTAAAAAGTACTTCTCAAGAAAATGTGGGCCAAGAAAAATTGATCTGAGGGCACATTTGGCCCGCAGGCCTTAGTTTGGACATGCCTGGTCTAACCTATAGTCAAGTTCATGTTAGCTACACGACACAAGGAGGAAGATGATTTCTAAAAATGAGTCCAGGAAAGGTCGCAAACTTTAAAAACACAACATGATTCAAACTTAAAACTGAGCACTTTTCAGTTTTGTAAAACTTTGTAAACACGAAAACTGACTAGGGCCGCTCCATTATGTCACAATTATTATGCTCATGACTAAAACATTTACTTCTACACTGTCAAAATATAACATGCAAACCCAAGATATTTTGTAGTAATGTTGTATGACTTTCGTTGATTGTATAAGTGGCTTTGCTTGAGTTTAGATTGAGCGCAGAGGATAATCAATCGTATTTTCCATTACAACATTTCCGTTGAGCGCGTCGCTGAAAGTCTTCAATTACAGACTCGTTAATTCTTTGCATTGCGCTAACAGGACGGAGGCGTTGTTAGCCCGTGGAGCTGGTTAATTAGCATCACAGCAGTCGGCGGATTTGAGCGTCCTCCGGTGCTAACGGACCCGGCTGTAAACAACATCACAGCGAGGAGAATCATCATCGCGCGCCGCATACGTCCGACTGCATCTAGACTGCAGTTTAATTACGCTGATGAGGAGTAATGGCTGTAGCTCCGAGCATCTGCGGCGCAATAAAGCAAAGGAGACGTGTGAAGCTGTTCAAAGCGGGCGAAAAACAATAGCTGCTACCTTCACACTGCATCTCAGAGTAGGTAACTCGGGGCTGTGTTCACATTTGCACGTTCACGACATCAAACGTGGGACAAAAACAGGACTAAACCCAGTGCTGTCCTGGACTAGATGAGGACTAAACGAGGACTAGAACAGGACCAAACCAAGTCCACATCAAGACCAAAATTAGCTCTGTGTAAGACTAAAGAAGAAGTGTGAGTTCCCTAAATGTTTGGGATTTCGTTCAGGGGCGTGACTTAGTGTTCTATTGCAACCATGGTAACCCATAACTTTTAAAAGACTTTTCTTTTCTCCTGTGCTGAAGAAAAAAAACAAAAAACAACAACCTTTAGACAAGACAAAGCCTCATTTACACTCAAAATTATAATCTTTTCTAAGCTTTGATGAGCTTTTCTTTTGACTTGTCTCCTTGATGAATCTGGGTAACTGCTGAATTAGTCCCTTTTCAAACTATTCTCTACGTGAAACTACAATTAAACTTTTGAATATTTTGTTTTATTAGAGTGAGGTATGGTATTGTAATCTGTAGAAAATATATTATATCATAAAAGTAGTGGATTTTTTTGTGTGTTATGTGTAAGTTAAAGGGTTCATATTGTGGAAAAATCAACTTTAATTGATTAAGTGCTCTAGGAAAGTCCTATTTTCACCTATCCCCTAGCCCCGCCCACTTCTCTGTATTTACTTGTGATTATTTGAAAAATGAAGACTCTGAATGACACATGTTGAGTTCCACAATGTCACGTAGGTACTTTTCAAAAATAAAATAATGTAAATGACAATCTGCTGCTGGTTACAGTGAAATGTGACTGCGAAGAGGCGGGGCTTATCAGTTCTGTAGTTTGGAACAGGAAGTCAATGGACCTGTTTCAATGATTAAGTTGTTTTACATCAATATTGCAGTTTACTATTTAAAGGTCCCATAACACGCAAAATCGACTTTTCAGAGGTTTTAACCTTCCTACAGTGCTATTTGGGCCTCGTATGTTGTGCCCAAAGTGGTTTTTTGATTGATTCCCTCATGTTTTCACTAGAGAACTGTCTTTTCCGTCCCCCTCGGGTGAGCAGCAGACGGGGGCTCATCCCATGGATGACGCGCTTCCCAAGGATGACGCGGTGTTTAAGCCACGCCTCCAGGAAGCGCGCAGCCACAAGAATAAAAACAGCTAATGCTAATGCTACACAGTAATTACACGATGGATACGACAGATAGAAGAGTTAGCTTGTTATTTACTAAACGGCAACGTCCGTCGTCGAGGTACTGGAGCACGTCAAACTCCAGGTCAGATCCAGGACGTAGGACTCGGCACGACGCACCGTCAGAACGGATAAAATGTTTATTCAGTGTTTGTGTATCGCTGTTTACCGGAGCACACGGCGCATGCGCACTATCTCCGCTCTAGGCTACGTCATGGGTTGGGAGGGGGAGCCGCGCGGGTTGGGAGGGGGAGGCAGCCTGTTCTCTGTTCGGGGGGGTCAGATCTCAGAGTGAGCCGTTTGCTTTTGCAAGGAGGGGGGCCAGTCCAAGAAATGGGTGTTTTTTGGAAACTGTTATGTTATGGATATTGCACAACGCAAAAATGTATCAACAAAGCCCTTAGAATAGACTGTGTGAAGGGGAAAATAGCAGAATATGGGACGTTTAAAACGTTTTCATCATTTTACGTTTAAAAAAACGTAAAATGATGATCTACTTTTGTTATAATAAGCTAACCTAAAAAACAAAACAAAAAACAATGTCTCCTTTAACCTTTTTTTCTAGGAGCAACACGGCACCTTTTATGGCCTATAATTATTGCTCTAAAATAGTGTAATACTCTTCAGTGCATTCAAAGCGGACGCACACGTTTTTATTGTTGGTTTTATTGCGTTTTGTTGTCTGGAGGGGTTGTGAGTAATGTTTGCCTGAATAAAAATTTCTGTTTTATCTTGGAACAAACTAATAAAGTTCAATTCTGTCTTAATCCTTGAGTGGAAAGTTGCTCGGGGATTGTAGAATACATTTACACATCTCCATTTCTGCGAGATACATCACCTACTTTACTTTCATCAGTTCGTGTTGTATATTTCAGGCGCATTGATGCTCCACCTTCTCCCTGAGCAAAACAACATTCCAATAATAGTTCTGATTTAAATTAAATAACGGATCATTATTTTTCCCCATTATTGATCAGATCTAGTCAAATATGCACGAGAGAAAACAGAAAACAAGCAAACAACATCGTAATATGGCTAAACTGAGAAGAAAAGTCAATTTATTTCACTCTTTACGCCTTAAAAGTTTGTTGTAACCATAAATGACGAGTGAGGAACTCTAAAATCAGACGAAAATCGACCAAGACGGGAGAAAAACGAGCAATAATTACAACAAAAATGACGACAGTAACTTACTACAGACAGTCGAATCGTGTAAAAGCCGCACACAGAGTAGACAGAGTATATATAAGCGGAGTATAATGAGGCACCTGAAGAACCAGCCTGCTCTGGTGAAATCCTCTGCATGTGTGAATCATTCCATTGTCTGCAGCTCACTGAAAGATTTAAGGCGGCGCGCCATAACGAAGCCATCAGTGTTTAATTAAAGCTATAAATCGAGGAGGAGGATGGCCACAGGTCGAGGTGCACAGACAGGCCGCATAAAGCATCTCTGTCAGGCGTCTGGACCAGAGGCTGGGCTTTTCTACAGGCTTTTAGTAATGTCTGGAGCAACGTCTCACAAGTTTAAGGTTATCCAAGAGGCAGCTGTGTTTAACCCAGCGGAGTCCAAAAGCCCTGTCACTATACAGCTTTTTGGCGACATACACACCCTTTAAATTGAGAAGTCATCAAATTTTCCGAATGGAGGCAAAAAGATTGACAATGATTTCAATGATTAGCTCACATTAGATCTAATTCTGCTGGTTTTAAGCGTTTGTGTAGGAAAAAAAGCAACACATTTGAATTTCCAGGGTAGAATTGTCAGTTAGTTTGCTTTTCTATAACAAACCATGGACAAAATACAATTTTCTAGCCTTAAAATTGTATTTTAGCTTCAGAAGAATCTCTCAGGCTCAACATTTCAGTGAGTATTTTTCCAGTAAAACCCATAAAAGAGTTTCTCAAACTAAAGAGTTTCCTAAAACTTAATATAAAATACAATAAAACATGTGTTCTGCAGCAGCTCTGATGTTACTCACATGTGTCTGAGGCTTTTACTTTCCCAAAATCATCTAAATTTGTCATATTTTGTGATATTCTGAGGTTAATCCCAGTTTCCCCAGTGAAATCACATTATGTTTCACTTAACTTTTGCCTCCATTCCAAATTTAGAATGTTTTTGAACTTTAGAACTGTAATAAACTGTTGTAGGGTCCAATTTGAGAAAACAACGTCTGGAAATTCACAGGGGTCTCTTTTATAATATAAAAAATGTCGATTCACAATTTTTCATTACATTATATAATATAGAATAACGAAGGTTTTAAAATGTATTGAAATATTATATTGCCTTTTTTTTTTTTTTTTTTACACTCAGACTCAGAACATCAGACACACTGGACTCTGACTCTCCTCTGACCAAAACCTGACACCAAATGCAGCGATGTGATTGGCTGTTTGCCCTTACACGCAAAAACCCTTTCCACCTTAACGCAGGAGGAGGAAAAGCTTCTGCACACAAACAGCAGCACGCACCAGTACAACACACACACAAACAGGTGGGCTCTAAACACCAGGCCTTTCTTCCCTCTCACGGGGCCAAAAGTGAGAGCAGCGAGCCGTTATGTGCGTGCGCTTCTCGCTCCTCTCGCTTCACTTGTTGCTATAAAAGAACGGAAATCTTCTTGGTTTATAAAGCGATCCGTGTGTGCGCCGGCTCTTTCTTATTTAGTCAGATATAACAAACATCACGGCTGATCTGCCGCACTGTTAAAGCTCTCTACAGTTGTGCTGCGATTGCCTGACGCACGGGGAGGGCTGCACTGCTGCACTCCAGGTGAAAGAGAGGCTTAAAGGACACATATATCCTGCTACAGTGACTTTTTTGAGCTTTAAACCATGTTCTAATAATGTTCCGTCATCAAAAACACACCTGCAGTAGCATTCAGCTGCATTCACGATGTTTTGAGGAATGTTTATTAGAAAATCCTTCCCCCCTGCGAGAATCGAAAACACACTCCCTGATGAACTCTGTCTATCCAGGACGTATTTTCAGATCATCTTTGTCACTTATCCGAGAATTTTCCACAGTTTTTAGTCCTTAAATCATCACTAAACTCGTTCTGAGCATTTCGGCCTCTAAACACAATGACTGGTGCAGTAAATCCACATCATAACGTCTTCTCAGCGCTAACTTCACTAGATTGTATATTGCAGTATAAAATAAGACTTACTGAGTGCATCCAGCCAGCAGATGGCGCAAGCACTATGTATCCAATCTATTGAAATTCGCAGTGAAAAGACGTTATGAACCAGAATTGCTGCAGCAGTTATCGTGTTTAGAGGCAGAAATACTCGGAATTTTCTCAGATAAGTGACGTAGATGATCCAAAAACACATCCCAGACAGAGGGAGTTCGCAGGAAGTGTGTTTGACACTCAGAGGGAAGAGGACTTTCAAATGAACATTGATCAAAACAGCGTGAATGCAGCACAATGCTACTTCAGGTGTGTTTTTGACGACGGAACACTGTCAGAACATGGTTTAAAGCTCAAAAAAGTCACTGTCCTTTAAAAATAGTTCAATATATAAGCTCAACATACAAGCGTGAAAATACTCCTAATTCTTGACATTAATGAAGTTGTATACCTCTTTGTGTCCATGCACCACTGCTTGGGAAACACCAGTCTAGACAGTAAAGTAGTGTTCACTTAGTCACGCTCTTTTGGAGCAGCCATTGAAATTCGGGGAAGCTTCTGCACTGTAGAGCGGCTTATCTCTATTTGTTGTGCCTAAGAATTTCAATTATATTAGATTCCCTTGTGCGGAGCAACAAAAGAATCAATATTTCCCCTGTGCGACGGAGCTGTGGGAAAACTTCAAGATAAAATAGTAATACGACAATTCTTCTACAGCCTGACACGTCGGTAAATAAGACGAGAGCTTCAGAATCCCACCAAACTACATTAGAAAGATAAGAGTGAAAAGATTTACTTGTTGTATCTAACTGGATCAGAGGCTGTAAGTAAGTTATGGAGCTTTCAAGTGGCGAGGCAGCTGGACTATGTAGACTTTCATTTGACCGCCATCAAATTACACCGGAATTAAAGCGGTACAGACATGGCGGTTAAGTGTGTTTTAGCGTTTGCACAATAAATAAAGTAGAAATATTAGCAAAGTCATGATACGGGCTTACACAGAACAGCTGCTTGGTTAAATTGGGAATAGCATTAACCAAGAAAGCCAAAGTACACTTAGAAACAACTTAAAAGTGAACAATATGTATCTTTAAACTTTAAACACATGCAGAGTGAATATAATAAAAAAACATGACAAAAACACGTCATGAAACCTCAAAACACTGCCATCTACTGGAGAATTTAATGTATCACAATGAGTATAACGTTTATTTTAAAAGTTTCCTACCTGAGCATTGCACTTTTTTCGACTATAACTACAACGACACGTATAAAATCAAGCATTGTTTTCTTGTGATTCAACATTAAGCGAAGCCCAGATCACACGACTTCTTTGTGACTTTATTTCTGGCTTCATTTGGTGCAGCCACTTCAGCTCGAACAGCCCTTTAAGTTCTTGCTTCCATTTGCCCTTTACTCATCTCCGCCCCGAGTCTGTTAAACTTGAATTAATGAGGGATTAGTTAGAACGGCAACACCTTAAACTGAACTATTTCTGTCTGTATAATTGAATATGGTACTGTTCACTGAAGGTGTGTGGACTTTAACTCCAGTACAAGTGTCATCCACCCAGAGTAAGCATCTGCTGTTACATAATGTGAATCACACTGAGGTCACTTTGCTTGTCATTTGCTCTGTCCAGCCTGGACTATGTTGCGTTAGATTGTCTGCACGTTGTGTTAATGGAATGACCATTAATACAATGTCTGACAAATACAGGTTCTTTCATCTTGATGGACACATATTTTAAATTATTTGTATTATTATTGGTTTTAAATAGTACCTCTGCTTTCTGTTTTAAAAGTGAAAATAATGTATCTACTGAAAGCATACGTAGCTTTAGAGCCGTGAGGTGTGTTTTTCATCAAAAGCTAGCTTGACCCGACATGCTAATTTAAAGATTTATCGGAACTCTTCTCTTTTAAAGTGTTATTTAAATGATTCTGTATGTCTTTATGTGTTTTGTAATTTTGAATGCGATATTTCCTGTTTGTAAAGCACTTTGAATTGCCTTGTGTATGAATTGTGCTCTACAAATAAACTTGCCTTGCCTAATGTAAGGACACAGTTGAAATGATTGTGATTTAAAGCTGGGGTGCCTGACTTTTTTGGGTGTAAATTTGGTAAATTTTGTGTATTGCATCAACGAGTGTCTTGTAAAAGCAGCACTTTCTGACAAAAATGAGACCTCTGCGCGCTGTCCCCATCGAATATAAAGTATTTTGTCTCGAGGTAAGAGCTAAAAGCAGCGCTCTGATTGGCTGCGCTTGGGTGGTCCTCCCCAGTTTCACTTTGTCGTCTGAAAAAAGCTGTTTTAAAGCTGTGCACAGGACCGAAAATAAATGTATGTGAATTTTAACGATGAGCCACAGGGTTTGTGAGAGCGAGGGATGAGTCAAATGAAGTTAAAAACCTTCCTCTGTTTCCGTGGTGTGAAAATCAGGAAC
Source organism: Rhinogobius similis (assembly GCA_019453435.1). Lineage (NCBI taxonomy): Eukaryota > Metazoa > Chordata > Actinopteri > Gobiiformes > Gobiidae > Rhinogobius > Rhinogobius similis. The sequence continues at coordinate 4,691,925 of CM033621.1, read as the reverse complement.
ACCAGCTTTAAGGCAGAAATGCGCCGAACGAGTCTGTGCTTATTTATGGACTTAAAATGGCACAAGAGACCTCAGAGCTCTGAATATGATCTCACAAAACAGGGAAAGTTGGAATAGTGTTGTGGTTTTTTTTGTTGAGGTTCAGAGGGAGAGGACCACGTAAATAGGATTCACCAAACAAGTGTAAATGCAGCCGAATACAACTTCAGGTATGTTTTTGATGAGGAAACAATGTTAAAACATGGTTAAAAGCTCAAAAAAGTTAATTTGGCATATGTCCTGGTATCAAAATGTTCAGAAAGCAACATCATCATCAACTGCAATCCCTCAAACACGTGGAAGTGAAACCGTAACGCGCCTCCCGTCCCGTCCCGTCCCGTCGCTTACCTTGACCTTGGTGTTGGCCGGGATGTTGGTCTTCCAGCGCACCGTGTAGTAGCGGTTGTCGGTGTTCTTCTGGTTCTTGGGCAGCGCGTTGTCGGCCCAGCTCACCTTGATGGTGTCGTGGCTCAGCACCGCGGCCTGCACGCCCACGGGCGGCATCATGGGGGAGGGGTCGGGCACTGGGGTGTGTGGAGGATGGAAGAAGTCGTACAGGTCAACATCAGGGTCTGTGGGGTCTGTACACCCGCATGCATGGATCAAATTAAACATGAGCCAAATTAAACATGTCGGAGGGAGACGAGGCGGAAAAAGGGGATGGAGGGGAAACGGGAACAGAGAGGGGTTAATGAGTTACGTGGATAAAACATGGAGGGGATGAGGGAGAGCAATGCCAAAGGGTGGGATCGGATTGGGAAGGGTGAGGAGAAAAACAGAGAAAGTCTATTAGAAAAACAGGCCGCTACCAGAACTAAAGACTAAAAAGTAGAGCTAAAAGGGCGGCACAATATCGGACAAACTTTAAAACGTGATACTTTTGTGGAATATAGTGATGGGGCAGTGGTGCAGTGGCTTAAACATTCGCCTACAAATCAGGGCTGTAGTTACAATTTCTTTAGTCTATTGTTGATTAATCCAATGTTTTTCGACCTAATTTGAGTTGAGGCACGATTTTTGGGTTTAAAATCTACCACGGCACACCACCTACTATGAAAACGTTACCAAATCTGACCATTTAGTTTAAAAAATAATGGTAAAAAATGAGCCAAATCATGTTTGTGCCACTGTCTGCTCCTTTAAGTTGGCACCAGTGATGGTTTTGTGTTGCTCAAGGAACTCCAGAAAGATAAATGAGTTCATTACATTCGGAAACTGGAAATGTTTTCAAGACACCCAGCAAAACTTGGTTGACTGGTTGAAAATGAAGGGATTAATAGATTAAAATGTTGACTAATTGACTAAAATAAGAGGCAAGTATTTATGATCTGACTAAATATCTGGGCCAAACTGCACTCACAAGAATTTACACAAAATCAACAAGTAAACTGCTTCTTTACTTGTAAAAATGAAGCTCAAACTCCCAAACTGACTCACTCCATGCCTTCTCTTTTCTGCTGTGGTCTAATTGCAGCTTTTATAATCCCAACAGAATTTACGTCGACTAATAAATACTTTGGTCGACTAAGACACCGTTGAACGATTAATGGACTGAACGCCTACAGAGCTACAGACTGTTGTTGTGTCTCTGGATAAAGACACTTCTCTCCAGTCTTTATATGTCTGTGCACTCGGGTGAGATTTGAGTGTTCATGCTTAACCGACTGCCGCGTTTCATTTGCCTTTTCTGATGGACACGTATAATACACAAATGTGCCACCAGATGAGAGAAAGTTTGCTGAAATTCCAATGATAATAATGGATTTATCTCATAAAGCCTGAGCAAACCTGAGAGACTGCAGTATTTATGGACTAACATGAATCATACATGGCTCAGAGCTCATGTTGGTGAAGAAAACAGACTGGATTATTCAGCTCCTTGTCCGAGATGAGAAACTATCGATCCATTACCCGTTCAAGGTAATCGGCTAATGTCAGCGGCTTTACAGCACGACCGCTTTATTCGAATTGAGAACTTAACAGTGAGTTTAAAGGAGCTTTCATTCAGACGTGTCGCTGCTCTGTGTTTACTCTCATAATGCACTGTTGTCTATAACGACGCAACAACAGGAAAAGAGTTTACATAATTGGTCAAGCAACTATTGACCTCCATCTAATCAGGGTTTATGCAGGTTTCAGCAAATCAAATGTAATACTTTTTAATGCTGCATTTCAAGATGTTTAATGCCATAATGTCTTTTATCATGTGAAATCTACAGGCTTGTAACCATTCCACTGAGCAGCAGAATGACCAGAATATAATGAATTACTTTATAATATTCAAAAAGCTCATTTACATGAAGTTTAAACTGTGCACATGTAGGTTTTGAACCCAATCTTTTACTTTTTAGATGATTTGATCTCAGCTTTTAACATCTAGACTCAATAAATCCAGTACATCTGGGATTCAAAACATAATTGAATGTTAAATTTCAAAGTAAAAACCACTGTCCACACACTTCTGATTGGCTGATACAGCGGCTCTGGAGAGACACAGACGGCGATAACTATTTATTCTTTTTTTTATTACATTTATATTTACTCTTCTGATGGATAAATATTTTTTGTCAAAATGTTTTTTTTATATTTAATGTCTGTGGTGATTGATTTGAATGCTTTTAAATGCATTTTAAGGCCTTACTTTTGCCTAAATCCATTTAATGACTTTTAATGCCCTTTGGAAACCCTGCTAACAGTTTAAAAAAAACAAAAAAATAACTAAATCATCACTAAATTGAACTGGTTATCCTCTGGTTGGCGAGCGAACACCCACTGCAGCACTTTGGCCCCTGTCTCAGATATCAGGAAGTGTTGTTAATGTTCAATTTGAATTAATGAAGAATTACGAAGCTCAGTCTAAGTGAACAGCCAAAAGACAGCGGAAAGAAAGACAAAACATGGACTGAAACCTACAGATCACATAATGAAATGCATTTGTCCGTACATTGTGCAGCCGTAGGAAGTCATTTACTCTACAAGTGTTGCTACAGAGACAGAAAATCCACTGGTGTTCTTGGAGGAAACACACACTAGTCTGTACAGAGTAAGCAGCAGGAATCCACACTATAGAAGAGGAGCAGCCCACGCCTTTTCAGCAGCAGCACACGACCCGTTCTTACAGTGTGCTCCTGCAGAACGAGCTCACCCAGCCTGTCCTTGGAGAAGTGGAACAGAAAAGTCAACCGCTCACAACAGCATTCACATCAAGAACACGGGAGTTTGAAGGGCTGTTGGGAAGGTTCTGACTGCTTATGTGCAACTAACAAAGTAAAAAAGGAATGAAGGCCTTTACAAAATATCTAAAAAGTAAGGTGAACAACTGGATGAAGAAATGGATTGAAGGAAGCTACCTGCAGGGTGAAATTAAAACACCTGTAACTGAGTGATAATAATGAAGAGATCAAGAGAATCCTTTACACCAATCGAGCAGCAGTTTGTGAAGAAAAAGTTGAAACATCCGTTGAAAATGACAGAAGTAGAGCAGAGTTCCAAACCCTCTATGTAACAGTTTACACACAATAAACACATTTTCATTTCAAGGCATTTTCATTTCTTTTTATTTGATAAATAATATTTTCTGTGTGTATTAGAGGAGTGTATTTTGGCCCAGAGTACAACATGATTGCTTTTTTAACAGTTATGGAATTTAAATAAAAAAAAAAGGTAAACTTAGACAAAATGTGTAGCATTTTAGCTAAATCTTTTTATTATAACTAGGTAACTCTTTAAAATAAGATTCCTTACTAAATTATAATGCATTAATAATCACTATTTGTTTATGCACTAAAGTAGCATTTATAGATACCATAATCATGTTAATAAGCCACAAACTAAAAATACTATGAGTGTGTTATTAAAGCATGTACAGAATGTTTAGAAGAGCATTAAAAACTGCTTATTAAACAACTTTCAATAATTAAGTGATGAATCCTTGTAAATGTCTTAAAAGTACTAAACAAATAACTAGTGCTTATTAATGCATTATGTATAGATAAAGACTCTTTATCTTAAAGCATTAACTGTAACGATCTAAGCTGCATTACGAGTTCAATCTGTCACGGGCAGTTTAAGTTTACAACCACACACTCCAGGTGAAGCTCCTGCATCCACAGGCCGCCGTGGACACCTCACAGGAAAGGAAAGGAGTTCACTTCTACTGTAATACAGAGATATTCAACTTAAATCAGGCCCTCAAAGGGTCATGATCCGGCCCTCAGCCCATCTGACAAAAATGTAGACAATATTTTATCTTTTGTTATTGGATTAGACCTGGTTCAGACCTGGTTTAGATCTGGTTCAGTCCTGGTTCAGTCCTGGTTCAGTCCTGATTCAGTCCTGATTCAGTCCTGGTTCAGACCTGGTTCAGTCCTGTTTCAGTCCTGATTCAGTCCTGATTCAGTCCTGGTTCAGTCCTGGTTCAGTCCTGGTTCAGTCCTGGTTCAGTCCTGGTTCAGTCCTGGTTCAGTCCTGGTTCAGTCCTGGTTAAGACCTGGTTAAGACCTGGTTCAGTCCTGGTTCAGTCCGTTTAGTCCCGGTTCAGTCCTGGTTTAATCCTGGTTCAGTCCTGGTTCAGTACTGGTTTAGTTCTGGTTCAGTCCTGGTTTAGACCTGGTTCAGTCCTGGTTCAGTCCTGGTTCAGTCCTGGTTTAGACCTGGTTCAGTCCTGGTTCAGTCCTGGTTCAGTCCTGGTTCAGTCCTGGTTCAGTCCTGGTTTAGACCTGGTTCAGTCCTGGTTCAGTCCTGGTTCAGTCCTGGTTCAGTCCTGGTTTAGACCTGGTTCAGTCCTGGTTCAGTCCTGGTTCAGTCCTGGTTCAGTTCTGGTTCAGTCCTGGTTCAGTCCTGGTTTAGTCCTGGTTTAGACCTGGTTCAGTCCTGGTTCAGTCCTGGTTCAGTCCTGGTTCAGTCCTGGTTCAGTCCTGTTCTGCAGATGTCAAAGCCTTTTGTGTTCCATGGTTTTCATATTTCTAAAGTACTGGACGTGTTTCTGGCCTCGAGAACAAAACCATCTGAAAAACCTTGCCCTTGTTAAAGTAAAGTTGAATAGTTTAATGTACTGCTTCTCAATAAGAGCCCCATAACAAACCATATATGCACAACTTTTAAGAATAAAGAACGTTTGAGAAGCTCCATAAAGCAGTGCAGTATGACTGAATGTAAAATAAAACATGATCTGGTTAAATATATATTATTTGACCATTACATAAAGTTTGTGAACTAAGAGTGAACTAAAAGCAGCCCGGTTGTCACGGCGCTGCCCTGCTCTGCTTCCGCCCCAGCGTTCATGTGGTTGTGGTCAGGGGCTGAGGTTTGGAACACACATAAAAACTGTTTCTAAACTCAGCCTGGAAGAATGCAGTCGGACATTTTACGAGTTCAAAACTGTGAACGCAGACGGCAGAACTATCTGAAACACAACACTGCAAAAAGCACTGAGAGGGCTTGAATTAAGACTGTTTAGTACTATTATTAACTACTACAAATAGAGCTAGACTAGATGCATTTACTGTAATCTAAGACATGGCGCTGGTTCAATTGTATTTTGTATTCTTCTTATCAAACCTAATCATCTTTATACCAGAAAAGTTACAAAGTGCACCTGGAGGAAAACAATACTGAAACTTTTTATCTCGGTCAATTAAGTAAGTATATTAATAAAACTCATTAGACCTACCGAATAGATTATTCATATTCTGAATTCAGAATAGATTTTACACAGTCTAAAGGAGTTTTGAGTCTCAAACGATTTATAAACGTGAGACAAAAAGTGCAGATCACAGACTTGAGGACAATCGAGTGAGTTTTTAAATGTCATAATCCATCTTTGAACTTCTAGTTTAGATGCAAGTTGAAACTGCTATTATTATTTTGTAAAACGTGGATCAAAAACATATTTATAGAAAGTTGGCGATACACACAACACACACACACTTCCTGTATTGTGTTTTCTGTAGTGAACATGCAGCCGCTGACACTGACACATGTGAGGAGCTAGTTTCGCCCGTTTCTCCCTTAAATTTTTTTAACAAAGCTTAAACTGGATTAATAGAGATGGGCTGTGGACTGGGAGTCATTTGTGGAGTCAAAAACTGTTGGATCATGAATGAGAAGGTGGCAGTTTAATTCCTCCACCAGACGTGAGTGATCGTTGTCTCTTTGTATCTGGGTGAGTCCATCACTTCGACGCTCTGCTCAGCTGCATCCGTGATGTTTTATGGTTATGATATCACAGATGTTGCTCTGACACCGCACAACGGAAGAGCACGACCACCCAAAAAAATCCCACACAAGGATCCAAACTCAGGCCTCAAGCTCAACCTTCCACGAATTCACTAGTTTTTACGAACTTTATCCCTGAAGTGGCAGATGAAGCTTTCGATTCTTCCATGTTACAAGTGTTTCTTCAACTATTTTGGGTTTGTTTTAGCGTTGTGTGGCGTTACTAGCTCTGCAGTGTGAGACGTTGTTCTTTTTACCACATTGTTGCATCAGAATGACATCCACACGATCAGATTTCTTATGAAACAACCAAAGCTTCGCTCTTTTAATCCTTTCACGCGAACACAGCCCCTCGATCTAAACTTCACCTAAACTCCCCCAAAAGAGCTGGTCCTCGGGGGTGTACTTCCATTACTGCAGTTTGTTTTGTGTTTTTTTTTTCTTTTTGTAGAGAAAAAAAACAATTAGATTGGGGAAGGCTTCATGGCGAAAACGTAATATTAATCTGGTTGAGATTTCGACATAAAATGGACTCGGAGACATTATGAATCGACATGAACTTCAATGTACGACACAAAACAGTCCAAATCAGACATGAGAACCTCTGCCTTTGCTGAAGTACAAGAGGTAAAATTAAGGGGGATCTTTACAGATAACATTCGTACTTATTGCAGTTTTCCCGAGGTCCACAGGTACAACTAATCCCGTCTGAATAGCTGCTCGACTGGGGCAAAAACGAACACAACCGGCACGACTACATGGACAAAAATCTGGTACAGAGCTAATTCCTGTTACAAGAGGCAGTTACGACGCACAAGGCTGAGTGAGTCTGCTTCACAAGCTCCTATTCTCACCATAATTATGAAAACGATCATAAAAAAAGGGCTGCGTATTTGATCCGGAGCACAGTGCAGCGAGGAGCCGACTTCAGACGCGCTCAAACCCCGCTTTTCACTTTGAGATGTCACGGCATCGGGAACAGAATCCACAAAACTCTCTCCCTGTCTCTCTCCAGCCGAGTTCACCAAGTTCTGCTCGCACTCGCTCCCAAAGTAAAACTAATATGTAGGTCAGGCCGTCTTTTTAATCCCGACACACTGGCAGGAAGAGAACGCCACCCGGAGGACGCGTCAGGCACAGGCTGGAGGAGGGGAGGGGCTGTCAGGGGCGCTGCGGGGGGTCCGCTGCCAAAAAAGAAGATCCAGACGAACGAAAGAGGCTGCAGTTTTAGTGTTTGTTTGAATCGGTTTGTCTTCTTGATTTGATAAGTTGGCGAGTTGGGTTTACGGCTGGGCAAAGGCTTTCGACGTTTTCATTTGTCTTGATTTCTTTTGCTTTTTTCCTAATGTGGTTCATCAATATAGACCTTGAAAATGTGATGTTCCTGAATGGAGGCAAAATGAAGCTGACTGTAAATGTGTCAATGATTAGATCTAAATACTGCTGGTTTGAAGTGTTTGTGTTGGAAAAAAAGCAACAACTTTGAATTTCCAGGGTAGAAAGGTCAGTTAATTTGCTTTTCTAGAAGAAACGATGGGCAAAATAAAGATTTCTCGTCTTAAGTTTGGATTGTAGGTTCAAAATACCGCTTATTCCCGTTAGGGGTCGCGGGTGACTGGAGCCTATCCCAGTGACTTTGGGCTGTAGGCGGGGTACACCCTGGACAGTGGCCAACTCGTCGCAGCAAACACAGAGAGACAGACAAGGACAGACAACCATTCACTCTCACATTCATTCACTACGGGCAATTTAGAGTTGTCAATTAACCTACACAGTCATGTCTTTGGACGGTGGGAGGAGCCGGAGAACCCGGAGAGAACCCACGGTAACACGGGGAGGACATGCAGACTCCACCCAGAGAGATCGTGTGATGTTGGGGTGGTCTGGGATTCGAAACCACGATCTCCTTATTGAGAGGCAGAAGCTCCAGCCGCTCTGCCACCGTGCACCCCAGTATCTAATATAGCTCTAGATAAAATGAAAAATTATTGTGGGCTCAACATTTCTTTGAGTATTTTTCCAGTAAAATCTGGATTGTTCCTTCATCAAATATCCAGTTTATCCATAATTTCCTAAAACACAATGTAAAATACAATAATAAATGTGTCGCTCACATGTGTCTGAGGCTTTTACTGACACAAAATCATCTCCATTTTTCATATTTTGTGACATTTTGAGGTTAAATCCCATTATGTTCCACTTCACATTCGCCTCCATTCTGAATCTAGAATGTCTTGGTTTACAAACTTTTACAGAGTCAACAGAAGTAAGTCAATCTAAACGACCCCATACTTCTCTGATCAAGTTTGCACGCGCTCAACTTGAAGTCAATTAAACTTCTTCTTCTGCTTCGAGCCTTGTGCCCCCCACCGGCGCGCGTGAAGACGAGGCGGGTGTCATCCTGCACTCCGCCCCCTCCCCGTCCCGAGCCTGGATGCCGGGCCGGCTGTGGGGGGTACGGGCGGGACGTTCTGGGACGCCTGTCGTCTTAGTGTCACATAAAGCGGCTGAACTCCCCGCTCTAAGTGGCTCTGCGCTTCATGGATCGCTTGTCAGACGCGACCTAAGCCACTTAAACTTTAGCGAACAATTCCTCACCGGAGAGCGCAAAGAGAAGAGTCCATTCACCCACAGTAAAGTCATGTGTTAGGAGGGTTTATTGAATGATTTGTCAGTCTAGTGTGTTTTGAAGTCTGTCGAGTTTAGTCTTCATCCAAAATGTTGAGTTGCTTTGTGCATGAAAGGTCCAATATACATAAACTTTTGAATAATAACTAAAAGGAATGTTTTGAAACTTTGAAACTAAAACACTTTCTTTAGATAATCGACTGATGTTTTTAACACAAAATAATTGGACTTTCTTTATGTGACCATAAACAAAACTGTTCAGGAAAGGTCAGTTTTTTCTGTTTATGTGATTATTCTACTTGTTGAAATAAGTATCTAGTTTTGATACTAGTTTTATATTGGTATCTCATTTTTACATTTGACCCCCCCCAAAAAAGAAAAAGTTTTAATATTCTGCATTCTTGTGGCTTTACTCGCCTTTTAAACCTGCTTTTCGTCATTTTGGGATAAGTATTTTACATTTTCAAACTTAAAACTACAATTCTGTTTCCAATGTGAGGTATTTAAGAATCGGGACACGTGTGGGAATGGACGATGACAAAATAAACAGACAGCAAGCCCTAAGGCAGCGTGACTGCTATGCTAATAGAGTCGTGCGTATGTTGCGAACACAATTTGACCAAAGCTTGACTTAAAAACTGTGGAGTAGAAGTTGATTTTTACCTGAGACGCAGCAATTTAAGTGTTTAATGAGGCTCAGAGAAGAGAATCTCGTAAAGGCTACAAAACTAATCCAGGTATGTTTTTGATGAGGGCACAAGTGAAGAGTTCAATGACAAAAACATATCTCCAGTTTATATACAGTATTTACAGTGTATTTTGTTACCATCTTCTACAGTTAACAATGGACAAACTGTCAAGTGGATTTCATGGAGGGAGGAAATAATATTTTGATATCAGCAAAAATACATTTGCTTTTTGAAAACATTTCTAAACAAAGTGTAAATTGCAAGTTTAAATGCTCAAATTTTGCTAAATATGTGTTAAAATTTGTGAATGAATCCATGTTCAGTCCAATCTACTAAAATAAATGTCCCACTCAAAATCCATCTTGATGTTTGGACTCGAGACTTGCTTTCACATGTTCATAACTTTTCTTTTCCTCGTGTTTGTCTTCATCCGTTATAGCTTTGCCTGGAATTTTTCACAATACGGCTCTAAACTTATCCTCAAAACGCATACGAACCAAAAATTCCCGTAAGCAGCCCGCGCCCAAAACGTATAATTCGATTCAAAGCACCATCCGTTAGCTTTACTCATCCAATTCCGTTGACTAAATGCTATTAGACTTCACTTTCCCACAGCAGTTATGTGCACTTTGGCAGCTTCCCAAATTGTGCATAATCAGAATCTGGAGGGAAGCGCAAAATCACGTCTGACACCTGCTCTCTAGATGTTTTTAATGTCTGATGAGAATGGACTGAAGGAGGAGATCAGCGCTGGAGCCTTTTACAGTCCGGCTCACGTCAGAAGTGGACTCTGCGCTCGTGATCACAGAGTCAGGAGCAGGAGGAGTGACCACTGCTCCGTTCAGCTGATGTGATCTGACAGCATCTGACGAGTGATGGACAGGAAGGAGAGGGAGGACAACAGGAAGTATTAAAGGGACTCTTCATTTAACTAAAATGCAGTCAAGATTAATATACTTCAAACTCTGCTACAATCTTTACAGTTTAGCTATATTTTTTAGGTTTTTCAATTTGACTTCCTGGTTGTAAATGATGACATCACACTAGGAAATGATCAAGAAAACATCCTGTACAGTGGACGAAAACTCCTCTAATGTCACAGATTTTTCTATTTGGAAAAATACATGTGAACACCTTCATTTTGTTGAATCAATGTTTAAAGGGTCAAAAAAGTAGTTTCTTTTGTGTAAATTATGCACAATACTTTGTCTCCCCAGTGTGATGTCATCAGTTTCTTTACTTTGTGTAATTTTCAACATATTTTTCAACTTTTCTCCACAAAAAGTGACGTGATTAGTGTAAAACTACAATTTATATTTACAACAGCTATTAACAGACTCTCTAGTTTAGTCTCTTATTTCATATAATCCACTTGCATTCATAGATTTATGAGACATTGTAACTTAAAATGCATTTTTGTCCCACAGAGACATAAAGATCATAAAGATCAGTAGCACCTACACACACCAGACTTTACAATCTTTTAATCTTCTTATTTGTATTGTTATTAGCCTTTAAACATGATCTTAAGTATCTTTACTTTGACATCTCATATTTTAGAACTGAACATAAAATGTTTTTACAAAGAGCAGTATAACTTTGTCACAGCTTTGGGAGATGCCAGAGTAACTTAGCTTTGGCTCCATCTACTGGCTGTAGAAGCAATTACACCACTTTGAACCACACACTGGTTGTTATGCTCGCCGTGTTGTCGAGCTGTGATGCAGATGATGACGACGATGATGACCTAAAAACAGCGCAGAAGAGTCTCAGAGCCAAGTCCCACATCGAGAAAACGTCAGGACGGAATTCAGAATGGAGTGTTTGGAGGTGAGGGGGATTTTCTAATCAGGATTCATCAAACAAGCGTGAATGAAGCTAAATGCTACTCCAGGTGTGTTTTTGATGAAGGAGTAATGTTAGAACATGGTTAAAAGCGCAAAAAAAGGCAATTTTGCATCATATTTGTCCTTAAACAATATTTTAATGGATCGTACAGAAGGATTTGTTTAGTACTAATTCTGAGAGTCTGAGATTAAACTAAAATGAAGCAAAATATGATTTTTTGAATACTAAATAAGAAATCCAATATCTCCTCTGTTTTTTGTTCATTTGTGTATCTAATATATCAGCAAATTGAAGCAAGAAATTGAATCCTGGCTCAATCAATTTTTCAGATTTATATGTCCCAAATAAGTGCAGTTTTGCCTTATATTAATACAAAATGATATGATATGATGAAAAACTCTTACATTTATATAAGTAAACTACAGAAGTGTGAAATTGATATCTCTAAATTCAAGACTTTCTCCTATTTTCCAGCAGCTACTCCCTTAAGAATAAAGTGATTTGAGCATTTCTTATTAGTTTATTTTTATTCATCTGTCTTATTTGACATTTCCTGTCCGTTTCCATAAATATATTAAGAAGAAAATGTGAACAAAAAGCCACTAGAAGCCAATTTAGCTTGAAATAAGGTTTAACTCGTTTAAAAAACTCATTTCCTTTTTGCATAAATGTTTTTATTCATCATTTTAGAATATCTGTCTCATTTCTCTTTTCATTATTAGTCAAAGCAATGTGATTTAACAAGCCTCTTTAGTCTGGTTAAGTAAAAAGTATCCCTCCTGCGATATCTCAAAACAACTATAAAAGTATAATAATCTAAACTAAAAACTACTCTTCAATTCTTCAGGTCATTTTAAACTCATTGTTTAAGCGTTTGTGCTGGCCGTGTGCTTGTGTCCTTCAGCCCGTGTGAGTTATATAAAGGCTTTTGTGTGGGACAGGGGTTTAATCCTGAACATTAAATTACTGCTTTGGACTCTGCATCCAAATAAACAAGTCCGGCGTTATTACGGAGAGGCTTTATCTCAGAGGAGAGCGCTACCTGCTGCCATAACCATCCTTCACCTGGAGCCTTTTTTACAGACGCTGCATGCCAGATGTCCCTCCTGCCACCACAGACCTGAGCGGAGCGGCTGGTGTGGGACTGTGGGTGAAGTGGACGGTATGTGCTGCATCCATAGACTGTAGATATCAGTGGACCATGTTAGCATGCTAGCCGCCGCGTTCCAAATAGGAAGCAGCTATGGAGGTGCTCCTGGCTCCATAAAGCCGAGCTGCCATTCACTTTCTATTGGGACACTGGAGCCCTTTACTCTGTAACTGTTTCTGTCAAGCTCACCATCTTGGAACTAAAACGTCTGTTTTGACACACTCTACATAAATCAGGTGTTTTTTTTTCTTTAGGTTGTTCATAAATCAAGTTATTAGCAATAATAACTGACCAATCAGGTGCTTCCTTTTCCAGGGGCCGTTTTCGCTCGTGTTAGCAACAGGTTTGATTGACAGCTAGCGCCGCACGTTGCCGCCGTCTCCTCTCACCGAGGGGCGGATACCGTTAGCAACCGCGCTCCTGATTAGTCCGTGTGGTTGCCACGATACGCACTCGGATTTCCAAATATGGAGTCTGGCTCCGCTTTAGCCGCTATAACTGCTAGCTGTGATGGGCTTCATTTGGCTGGAGGCAAACGCTATGGGTGACGTCACAATCCCTTAGTCCACTGATCTACAGTCTATGGCTGCATCAGACACTACGGCTCGAAAGCTCAGAGTGCGTACGACAGGTTAGACTGCACATTTCACTAAAACATGAACAAGACTTTATTACCGTTTTGCCTTTGATCCACAGTTTGGTGACATTTATAATCTGACTTAGTTGGATCATAGACACACTAAACCTCTTTCTCGGCCCGTTGCTACAAACTCTTACACTTGGCTGAATGTATAGAATGTTGAGTCTCTGAAATCTTCTCAGACTGGCCGAGTTGAAAAGTGATCGATGTTATGAGCATTGGACCAGGGCTGGGCGATACGCTGATAAAAATGGAACGTGAGCTGGTCCCTGTGACAATCTGCTCTTTTTGTGAAATCGTGGTATTGTCTTTAATGCAGCTGTCTGTTCAAACACACTTTTTCTCCTGATGTTTAGCCTCTGAAGCCTCTGAGCAGATGACTTTATTTGCCTATAGACCAGGGCTGCACAATTAAACGCGCAATCATTTCTTCCACAAACAACAAAATGTCTTGCTTTGATTTGGATTCAATGGATTTGTACAAACATGTTCTGAAACAAGCCACGAAAGAGATTCAATGAGTTCATAACAGACAAAAACACTTCTACAAACAACAAACGCGACAAAAAGCGGAAAAAACACGACTAAAAACGACTAAGACGCAACTGAAAATGACAAAGACATGTTGAAATACTACAAACGCAACTGAACGTGACAAAAATGTGATTACAAGCGACAAATTTGTGTTTAAAATATGAATTTAAACAGAATCCTATTATTGAAACATAAACTGCACAATTGCACTGGTCAGAAAAATCACAATTCGATATTTTTCGTCGAGTCGAGGTTCTGACTTGTTTGCATTCAAGTGCTTTTATCTCGGAGCGGAATATAATCACTGAGTCCACTCTTTAACAGCCTTTAACGGAGCTAACAGTGAGATTTATTGTTGCTGCCTTCCCAAAAGCTAATGTTAAATACGTTTGTTTTGGAAAACATCCTGCCATTATTACTTTGGCAAGCTAACGATGGTATATAAACTCTAGTGTCCCCCTAACTGTTCAGTTAAACAGCTCAATGAGAAACATAATGTGATAAATCAGCTGATGGTCTCCAAACAGCAGTGACGTCAAAGGTGGAAGTCGGCAGCAGCTTTTGAACAGAGACAAATTGTTTTTCTAACTTGTGCGAGCATTTCATCTGCATTTTTAACTCAGAAAAACATATTTCTCAAGTTCCCGAGGACCACATGAACGCAGCAATAGTTGGAGGTAATTCCACAACTGTTACCAAGCAACCATATTGTAAACAAGGGCCAAAATACATAGAAATAGAAATAGTTATGATTTGACAAATAATAATCGCTGCTAATACCTTTAGTTTGTCAAATGACAGTCAGAAAAATGTGCCAGTTGTGTATAAATTGTTTCGGATTCAGATTTAGAACTCTGCTCTACCTCCTCAAATGTTCAACTTTGACTTTTTCTTCACAAGCTGCAACTTGACTGATGTAAAACTATGATAAACATTTACACAGGGACTATGCCACCAAATCTGAAAAACATGAGAACGTAAACTTGTTACATTACAGCTAAGGCAGCACTGAATCTATTGCTGATTCAAAAGGCGTTTCTACATTATTATGCCGCTGCCTGCTTCAGTTTTTAATAAATGTTGGTTCTACTCCCAAATCCCAGGTGGATTACACTACAAAAACAAATCAAAGACAGAATTTAAGACGAGCTGGCAAAAGTATGAAAATAGAAAGTATACATTTGCATGATTTCAGAACTGTTTGTGTTGCAAATCTTCACTTGCAACTGCTCATACAACCTCCAACCACATTCATACAAAAGCAAGGTGGGTGAAATGCCTTGCCCAAGGACACATCAGCACTGCTCTGGTTCAAACCTCCAACCTTTGGGCTTGTGGGACCAAAGCCTTGTATCACCAAAGCTAGAATTTAGGAAACGTGAGCAAGAAACTCTAGAAGAGGAGAGACTCATTTGTCTGCAGGAGTCATTCTGAACAGACCTGACTGTGGCCTGGTGATGGCGCTCTCATACACCGGGATGCCCTCGCCCACGTTGTTGAAGGCCTTCAGGGTGATGACGTAGTGCGAGCTCGGGTCTGGAACAAACATACAAACACATTAGCACGGCTGAGACAAAACACAAAAATACTCATGTATTGCAGTACTTCATTTGGTGACACAGCATGATGTCGTGGCAGCTGGATTGATACATTGATAATTGCCATTTGTTTTAATTTGCTATATTTCACAAAAATATGAGACAGACGCAGTACAATTTTGTTGCTCATGTTTATATAATGCAGTTGATGTACTATAAATGTGCACTATAACCTTTTTCCATGAAGTTTTCTACATAGAGATTATTGGGTAAAACCATAATAACTACTTATTCCTGCCTCATTAAAGCATAAACAAAGATTTAATTCATAGTGAAAAAATTGTTTATTAAGAATGATTCAGGCTTAGTGACTTAAATTATACTCCTACTAACCCTGATTCCTAACTCTAACCTTAATAGTTACTAATCCTGAATCCTGCTGAATAAACTATATGTTCATTATGATTTAAGTCTTTGTTTATGCATTTTTTAAGGCTAATTAAGGTTTAGTTATTATACAGTAGTACATTGTATTGCTTTGCTTAAAGGAAAAACATTCTGCATTTTTTCATATTGCTGTTAGCCATGCTCTGAGTGCCTTAAATTTGCTATCTCATGTTTAAAAAAAGAAAAAGTTTCTTATTCATTCTATGACCTGTGTTATCAGTCACTATGAAATGACACTTACTGAGTGCATCCAGCCAGCAGATGGCACCAGTGCTATACACAGCACACATACATAGCGAAGTTGGCGCTGCAGCAGATATCGTTTCGAGGCAGAAATGCTCAGAACGAGTTTAGCAATGATTTAAGGACTAAAAATAGCAGAAGATTCTCTGATAAGTGATGTAGATGATCTGAAGAAAGTCCCAGAAGTTCAGCAGGAAGTGTGTTTGACGCTCAGAGGGGGGAGGATTTTCTAAAAAAACAACATTCCTCAAAACAGCGTGAATGCTTCTGAATGCTACTTCAGGTGTGTTTTTGATGACGGAGCATTGATAGAACATGATTTAAAACTTTAAAAAAAAAGTCACTGTAGCAGAATGTGTCTTTTAAGAAGTTCCACAGTGTGGCATTAGACAAATTAAAAACTGTGTCCATCACTTAAAAAATCATGAATTCTCACGCCTCTCCTTAGATCTGACTTGTAACATTGCTTGGTGATGTGACCTGCTTGTCTCCATGGAGATAGAGAAGTTAAAAGCCACAAAGAAAGTAACTTGGACAACTCTTCAGCTTATATTACAAAAATGTTAGTGTAGAAATACTTGTATAAAATGCATTGATTATTACAGCAGTCATATTCTGTCATTATTGTTATTGTGAGATTCATTGCACATCATATCGACCCTTTAAGCCATGCCTTAATTCTCAGAACTACATTTTCCACCACGGTGCAGAGAACACTTAGATTACGCTGCGGTTCAATCAGCGCGACTCACTTTGGACGCTCCCCCTTTCCACACCTCCTCACCTTGATTATAATTGTGCGTTATGGATGTCTCTAAGTCCTCGTAATTCATTTTAGCCTCTTCCTTTTGGCAAACAATGTAAATATTGACTGATCATAATTTAGCAGGAAAACCAACAGCGAAATGGAATTGAAAACGCTTGCTGTTCTGTCTCTGTCAAATGACTTCTGAGCCCTGAATCATCACGGCGCTGATGGAGCTATTACTGAACTACATTCCTCCACCGCCAAAATACAGAAATGATGTTATCGCAAAATGAGATAGAAAATGATTTTATGAGGACGCCGCGGTTGTAAGCGTCGATGGGACTCGATAACAGCGAAGTCCACTGATGTATTTTGTTTGATAATATCAGATTATGAATATATGCATGCAGAAGATGTCCCGCTAATCCTTTTAAAAGAGCATGAGAAATGGATAAACAGCTTGTGTGTTCTGAGGAGTGGGAGCGTCGTCTCTTGTTTTCATTTGGAGAGTTTGGCGGGGGTAATTTACGGCGTTGGGGCGCATAACGTAAACAGGAAGAGGAATAAAGTCGTGGGGAAAAATATAGACAAATAAATCATGTTTAATGAAAACTTTGGGGGTTTATAGTCCATTTTTAAGATCCGAGTTCAAATCCTGTGTGGTTCCACAGCTGTGGCAGTGAGCTCAGAGTGGAGATGTGGAAAACAAAGGTATTATAGATTACAAACTCGCCATCTTTGTTGTAATCAGGCAGCAACTCTATAGAAATATAACGGTGACTCACTTTAAATCTATGAATCTTGGACATAAAACTGCTGCAATGGAACTATAGATGGATACCTTTGTCATTTCTTTTTGGCAGCAGGCAAAAAGCAGACATTTCACTTGACTTTAAAAATGTGCCTGGACACAAAACTCCTGGTAATGGAACAACAGATGGATACTCCTGGAGTTTGCTTTTAGCGGCAAGCAAATAGTTGATTCAATTATTTCAATATTAACATCCGACTTGACTTTAAAACTCTGTATCTAGGACATACAACTCCTGCAGTGTAACAATAGATAGATACCTTTGTAATTTGGGAGCGGCAAGAAAAAATAGTCTGTGTCATGATTTAGTTTGTTTTATTTATTTCTTAAAAGTGGCATTAAAGTACCTCAAATGATGGAAAATATATATTTTGATGTAATTTGAACCTGTCTATTGAAATACATTATATTCTCTTTTGGTACTTTATGGCCTTTATCATGGATTTGTAATAAACCCACAAATTAAAATAATTAAAAAAAAACTTTAATCACTATGAAGTTGATTTTTCTAAGTTATGCTGCATGTTTTTATTTTGAACCAACTTGCCTCATTTTGGGAATTTACACCAGTTATAAGACACATTTTTCATAGTTAAATCAAATTATTATTTTTCTTTTTTCACTGGGCTGCAGCTCAATCTGTCCCATGAGAGATGTATGCTATTAAATGATACACAGAAACCTAATTAACAACCTAGAAACAAAACGGGTTCTCCTGGTTTGAAACAGACGAGAGACACCAGGCGTTCAGGAGCAGAGGCTGTAATGCTGAGGAAGTTTGTACATGAGAAGCTTGTTCATGATAAGTTTGTTCATGATAGGTTTGTTGATGATAAGTTTGTTGATGATGAGTTTGTTCATGATAGGTTTGTTGATGATAAGTTTGTTGATGATGAGTTTGTTCATGATAGGTTTGTTGATGATAAGTTTGTTGATGATGAGTTTGTTCATGATAGGTTTGTTGATGATAAGTTTGTTGATGATAGGTTTGTTAATGATGAGTTTGTTGATGATAGGTTTGTTAATGATGAGTTGAGTTTGTTGATGATGAGTTGAGTTTGCTGACGTGAATCCTCGGTGCTGCTCTTACCCAGGTTCTCGATGGTGTAGTATCTCTGCTTGTAGTCCACCTTGATGGTCTGGGCGTGGGGGCTGCCGATGCCGTAGCCGATGGTGTACCCGCGCACCACGATGTCCTGGTTCTCCGGAGGCGTCCAGCTCACCACGATGCTGTTCACTAGGGGGCGCACATGCAGAGAGCTGGGCATGTCCGGCACGCGCGATTCTGGAGCAAACACAGGGCAGCAGTGAGCACATTTCATTTAATGTCATTCAACATTTTAAAGCTTTATGTCTTGGCTGCAAGCTTCAGCTGCTTAGAGCAGGAGATTCATGGCAGAGCTGAAATCATTTGTCCAGTCGAAATATATAGACGTAAAGAACAGGAAGGAGCAAGCAGATAACCACCTAATGACATCACAGTGTGGAACAGAGCATTGTCAGATTGGGAGGGGTACACGGCCTAAATCTAAAGGATTACTTAATACGCAGGTGAATGAAATAAACCAAAGGCAGGTATATTTTAGATGACAAAATGTCATAGAAAGGAGGCTATGGTCTACTTCTTATTTTGTAATTTTCTCAATTTTCTTTTAATCATTTGCGTGGTGATTTTTATGGTTTTTACAAGCAGATTTTCCCAAAATTCCTGTCACTGTAAAGCTAACAAACAGCAGCATGCTAACAACTCACACCAATAGTTTTTTTTCAAGTAATGAAGTAAAATTGCCTACAGCCCCTTTAATTTCACAAATGATATCCTTTAACTATACATCTTAACTGCGATCTGGATTGAGAATACAATTATGTATTATTTAAAAATAGTTATTCTGTTTTAATAGATACAGTCGGCAACATGTCCTATTAGGGGGCGTGGTCTGTCCTATTAGGGGGCGTGGTCTGTCCTATTAGGGGGCGTGGTCTGTCCTATTAGGGGGAAGCTGCACTGATGAGAGATGCAACTTTTTCTCTCTTCTAATAGATTTCCTGGCATGTTCCAGCATGTTTTTTAACCACAGCTAATTTAAGTCGAGTCACAACTGAGTCTTAAAAGAGGTTATTGACCCGCTGTTACCTCAGAAAAGTAAACAAACATCTATAGATGTGAAATACAGCAGGTGGCGCTAGCAGCATTTAACCTCAGCTAACCAACCAACCAACACTGTCCTGGTGTCTGTGTTTGGCACTATGTACCTCCTACACTCTGTTTGCGCTCTTGTAGCTGCTGCAGGTGAAAGAGCAGCTCTTCTACATTGAAATGTAATGTAAACTTGGTGGGCGTTCCTGTGGATACAGACTGTATCTATTCTACTTTAACTTAATTCTATTTCAATTACCATTGTACGTTCACGCCTGAGTGGAACTTTGGCACAGCACATCACTAACTTAATCAATAAATTACAAGTCTCATAAAGTGGCTCCATCAGCGCTATTCAATTTCTTTTGTACAACTCCAGTGCAATTAAACCTAATTAAGATTACATTTCCACATCCATCCTCTAATGAGACTCATTTAGTTTATGTATAAATTAATTAAATCTTAAACACTTGGACGCATAATTATCACAGAGGCACAATTCAAAAACTCTTTGAAATCTTCGGAGCGGAGAGTGCAATCACATAGCAGGGGGTACACGGGATTAGCTCCGAATACATTTTAGTATTTGCTCATTGTTTCCACTGAACTATTCAGTTTGATAAAAGTTCCAGTGAGAACTGTCTATTTGGCAGATTGATGAAAAGGTAAAAATAAAAAGTTCTGAATAATAAATGCATTTTGCATAATATTTTGCTTAAAATGTTTGGGTTTATATCTTCAATTACAACACGAATATTATGTATTTATGTGTTAGTTTTGTTTATTTATTCAATTTAATATATATGTGTTTTTAAATTGAACTAGTGTAATCTCTGTTTAAGAGTGATGTGAAACTGGAACGGTTTCCATAGCAATTAACGACACAAAACAAATTGTTTACAAAGTACACAAAATGGCCTGTATTGAGAAAAAGTCATGTGACAAGTTTAATTGACTTTTATTAGTCAAGATGTCCTGTATTTTCTCGATGGACTTCAGATTATTTGAGCTGTTTAAAGGTTGTTTCAGTATTTCTCTTGATAAATGATCTTGTAACCAATCAGAAAGGGCTTGAAACCTGTGAAATATTGTACGTCCCATAAGCAATTAAAGGGGACATGTTCTGCAAAATAACTTTACTGAAAATAACTTGCTACAACAGTATTTCCTAATCATTAAATTACTAAGAGTTGTATTTAGATTGATCCTAAAACTGAGGCTCCAGTGCTCACCTACCCCCTATCCCCGCCCACATCCTGGACTTAATTGCAGTCTGAATCTGACACTGTAAATGACAATCTGCTGCTTGTTACAGTGAAATGTGACCATAAGAGTGACTTCAGGCTGTTCTGAACAGGAAGTCGATGGACCTGTTTTTAAGCTATTTTAGAGCAATGTTGTGGTTTACAGTGAACAAAATGTGAAATGATGATCTAGTTATGTTATAGTTCAATGCAAATGACCTGAAATAAGCATAATACGTCTCCTTTAACTCTCTCCAGGTCAAAACTACTCGAATTAAGATGAACGAATGCTCTGAATTCAGGCGATTTGAAGCAATACTAGATATACTTTTGCAGTGAAGTACAGTTGAGATTTAAAATGTGACAGAAAGTACATTCATGACATTATAGATTTATGAAGGACTCAATCACTAAAAAATTCAAAATGACTAAATAATAAAGTATTGTACGCCTTTTGTTTACCATCCAGGTCGCTGTCAAACGTCTCGGCCGTGATCCACTCGGTGGCCGGGCTGGTCCCGTTCACCGTCATGGCCGACACTCTGAAAGAATACTCGGTGCCGCGCTCCAGAGCTGCGAAAACAAACCCAAAAAAACCAGGTCAGACATTTACAATTCCACATGTAAAGCACTTTAGTCATTATTCATCCCCTCTCGCCGGCTCTGGACTTTCAAATCCTCGGCTTCTCCACAGCCGCGCGGTCATTTGAGGTTTCCAAATCCAGACAGGAGGAAATATTTTGAAAGATTGTTTTTTCAAAGCGATGCACAATAGCTTAGTATGGATTTTGTGGAGGAAATCTTTACAAGTGTCTGGGGAATGATCAAGTGGAGGATTCTTTGGCAAACTTTTTCCAGATCAGATTTTGCGGCGGATGCACACAGTCAGTTGGATGAAAGAGAACTACTTTAAGAGGTTTGAAGTGAAAGAAACGGAGAGGATTTGTTCCAATCTGCAGCTCCATCGGACAGAGATGTTCCACTGTAGGGGGCACTTTGAAAAGAGCAGATCAAAGACAATGTAACGCTATTATTCATTTTGTGAAAGCGATGTTAAACTGAATGTTAGCGGATTTATTTTTAAAGGTTCTATATTATATATTCATATCATTGAGGGGTCTTTTTGGACAAGAAAAAAGGTAAAAGTAGAACGTTTTATCTTTATCTTTAAGAAGCAATATGATTATCAACAGAAGGGCGCACTGAGGTGGAAGAAGTACAGACACAGGAGCAAAAAAAGTAACAGATAAAAAAAATCTAAAGTAAAGTAAGTGTTTAGGTGTTAAATGTAGTCATTTTGATAAAGAATTGTGCTGATCTTTGGTCAACAATTTAATCTGGATTTGATTCAATCTGAATATTTCTTTCTAGTGGGAGCTTGAGATCAAAACTTTTAGTTGCCATGAATGCCCTGAAAAGTACTTTATACTTTTCAGTCGAGTTCAAAACTGTAGTGGAGTAGAAAGTACAGAAAAGGCTCTCAAATGTAGTGAAGTAAAAGTATCCACTGTAAGAAAAGTACAGATACCAACATTTTTTCTTAAGTACAGTACTTTTACTTTTGTGCTTTGTTCCTTTCCACTGCTGGAGCTGAGATACTCAGATTAAAGCTGCACTTTGTAACTTTTGGTGGGGGGTCTGCCACCTGCCGTCTCCATGGAGACCTTACTTCTTTGCCAGGAATGTTCCACATTATGGTATTATACCATCACTTTTTCAATGAACAAGTGTGTGTACAGTGTCGGATCATCATGCTTCTGGGTTATAATGTTACTAGAATGTATTTATGCACTTTACACAGTGTGTTTTACTGTGTCTTAAACACAAAATGATAAAACAAAATGTTATGGGAATGAGACAAACTGACAAAATGGCTGATTCTGAGACTTTTCCTGGATCAAAGCTGGACGATCACCTGATGATGGAATGACATGTACTGTCATTAAATATATACATGTCACAGCCAAATCTGTATAACACACAGGTCATGTGTAATTATTTAAAATGTAGCGGAATATTATCAAAATCCTTATTCTCTGAAACAAGTCATTCATTTTTCATTCATTCATTCATTTTCTACCGCTTATTCCCGTTAGGGGTCGCGGGTGACTGGAGCCTATCCCAGTGACTTTGGGCCTTAGGCGGGGTACACCCTGGACAGTGGCCAACACGTCGCAGGGCTAACACAGAGAGACAGAGACAAGGACAGACAACCATTCACTCTCACATTCACACATTCATACTCTGAAACAAGTATTCTCAAAAATATTTACTTGATCACAATAAATTGTAGATAGAACTTATAACTCCAAAGACAGAGCATGTTTATCAGAATTACAGGGTTCTACAAACTATCACTTCCAAAAACACTCACTTAGGAAATAAACAATATACAGATTTTCTCATTTTCTCACTTTTTAGACTCTGTAGGTGCATTTCCTTAAAGTGTATTAAATAAGGTCTATAGTTAGAATATTTGTACAGTTGATTAATCCCCCCTCTTTTACTTTTGAATATACAAGTGGTCAAAACTTTAAATGTTAATGTGTCATAACTGTGTCAGAACACAGATAGAACCTCGTATATCTGAGCGGACGTGACGCCATACCATGGAACATTTCAGGCAAAGCAAATATCTCCACAGAAAAGACAAAGGAACCAGCCACAATGAAGTTCAACAATTGTGATAAAGAAAGGAAGAAAAGAAAAAGACTCAAAAGAAACTAAACCCAACAGAAGCCACATTTGATATGGAACTATAATAAGCTTAAACAACCCCCCAAAGTCAGTTAAACAATATAAGAGTTTAACCAAAGCGAAAACTAAGGCAAAACTCCAACTTTCAGATATGAGACTGGTCCATATTTTATGGCTCCGCAGCTGGGTCCCACTTAAGTATTCAGAACGAGGGGATCACCTGCTGACAAATGACATATCGCCGTTTTCATTTTGTAGGCACATTTTCATCATTGTTACGTGCCATCATTTGTACACCACACGCTGATTTCCTCCTCTCCCGTGGTTTGGCCCGAGGATATCGCTTGTGCCGATCCAAGTCTTCTCACTCAAGGCAGCGCCGTCTTTATCCAACGCCACTGAACCCTCAGAAACGCCCAGAATCCTCCCCGAAAATCAACTTTTAAGTGCGCATTCCCTTTGATGCGGCGCACAGCATGGAGGCGCGCCACTTGAAAAAGATGGTATATAATATTAATCAGCGTTGCCTTGACTCTGCTGGGTATTGTGCTTGTTTTGATAAAGTTGGTACGGTTGATTTTGCAGTTTTCAGATGGCTTTACATGACGGTAAATAAGTACACAACAGGGACAGTAAACAGACACAGTACGTTTTAAATATTGTAGTGAACGAGACAGTTTCGGAGATAGCTCGCACGGGGATAAGAGCGAGCGGAAAAGCAAAGAGGAATTAATCTGGGAACTGTCACGAGCAGCAGGCATCAAAGCCGACGGTCTCTGGAGGCTGACATTAGATAGGAGTGTTAATAATAAAAGGAGCGGCTGTAGGAGGAGGAGGAGACTACAATACAAGTACAATGCTTCATACTGGATACTGTGTCAGTGGTGGGGCTGCACAGGCTGTCTTTTGACCCGTGGATTGGGTCGTACCGGGGCAGGTCATGAAAGGCAGCGCTATGTGCCCCCTCGCATTTAAGCACATCCTAATTAACGTCCTCATTAGGCTTGTTTCTCCGTAAACATGAGTCGGATTGAAATAACACACATCCTCTTACAGATTAAAGAGTTTATAATGTTCATTCCACCAATCTAAGTCCTAATTAGAAAAACAAGAGAACCTGTCACAGACTAACATGAACATGTCTCCACAGACACACGGAGCATTTCAATGTAGTCTTTTTAATAAGACACAGAGCCCGGAGAAAGATACCGTGGTGTGGACTGGAGCGGGTCAGAGAACGACAAATGTGGGATCTATGGGTCAGTTTTTTTCTAGCATGACTAGTGAGGACCCCTAGTGGTACACTGGTGCCACTCAGACACTTGGTTGAGTTCCTGTCAGGGCTCAGCTTTGGACCAGAGGTTCAAAACAACGGCTGGCAATTAGATTCCAGCTTGGACCAGTGTTGAGTCCTTAGGCAAAACAGCCCACAAGCCCTGCCTTTGCACAGCAGGTCTGTGAATGGGTCTGTGTTCTGGGCATGACATCAATGCAGCCAAATGCAGGTATTTCTGTTCTGGTTTGTAAAAGTCTGACTTTGACCAGCTGGATCTGGCAGACAGGCCCCGCAGCCACTTCCACAAACTCTGCCCACAAAGAAAAGCTGACACGAGGGTACAACTAATGGGAATACAACTAATTCCAAGAAATAATCAAAGACCTGGAGGAGCCGAGCGTTTGGGTCTTACTGTCGATGAGTTTGTAGAGCTGGGTGCCTGCAGTGATGTCGGCCGTCTCACTCCTCCGAGAGCCCTTCTTGTAGCGGATCTTGTAGCCCGTGATCTCTCCGTTCTGAGACTGAGCTGGAGGAGGCTGCCAGCGCATCATGATGCTCTGCGGAGACAAGAACACACCAGCAGGGTTATTCAACACTCTTTAGTTTCATACTTGTGTGAGGAGGTTTAAGTATTGCAAATATCATCCTAATTCATGGCTTTTTCTTGCCGCTATAACTGGTCCCTGGGGACATGAAGCCATCATGACAGGTGCCTGTGTGTGAACGACAGCCTGTGTGGACATACGTGTACAGGTGAGTCCCTACTGAGAGAGGAATAACAAGAGCCATGTCGGAGCAGGGCCTGCAGAGCCACACGGGATGAGGCTGAGGACACTTGTGCATTTAGAGACGTTTACACTGCAAAAATGATGAGTTTAACAGGCTGGCCACACATTTGAAGGACAGAGCCGAAACGGAGAAAGTAAAAATATCAAAATGCCAAAATGCTAGGGCCTGGGTTATGGGTCATAGTTTTGCTATTACAAACTGGGAGAGGTGGGATTGTTGGCAGGACAGAGCCACAAACAGACAAGATTAGTGTGGATAGAATAAGAATATTCATCTGGTCGTCCTAATACAATAGTTTTATTGTTTCATCTACACCAGACACAGGTAGCTGTATTACCACGACATGTTGTGACACAGTATGATCGGACAAAGACAGAAGCTGCTGTTGAAACATGTGAAGGTAATGACATCATCTCTTACCTATTGTCAGGTATAGATGAAATGATGAAACCAATTGACTGTGGTACGTTCGTTAACATAATCCCATCATCAGGGACATGTTTGTGCCTTTCCTGAGTGCAGATTTGTATGTATGGAGAACCTCTGTGTTGGTGCTAAGAATGACATCATCAGTGCAGTTCTGACTAGTTTAGATTACATTGGATATTTATTTTGTTCTTATTCACCTTATTCCGGAAGTTGCCTTATGCGCCGCCGTCTTGTTTCCATTGTATTAGTTTACATGGAGCAGACGAGCTCAACCGAAAGTTCTACACGGACTAAAAAGCCGTTTTCAGACTGACCAGGAAATCGTTGCGTTGTTGACTTGTTGTTGCTCGTGTTCATTAAACATTTTACACAAATCAACCTACTTTATGTAACATTTTAGCGGCGAGACTTTTCCCTCGTTCGTCATTAGCTTTAACGGAGTTCTCGTCAAACGAAAGTGCGTTTACAACAGAAGTGCAAAAAACTGCAAAAGTGGGCGGGGCAGAATAAGGTCAAAAGCCATCGTAGATAAGGTTTGAGAGGTAGTGATGTGGACACAGTTCAAATCAAGACATCGGAAAGTTATTTTCAATCTGTGGAATTGGTCAGATAAGCCTGCCTTTGTTTACATGTTTGTTTACACTGTCTTAGTTTCACTTGCTTTAGACGTGCTGTGGGCCACTGAAGTCCTGCCGTGATCTGGCTGAAACTCTCTCACCGCTGTTAAGATCCCATACAGCATCTGATGAGCCAAAGTGAAACCCCTGAAACCGTTTACCGTTTATGAATACAAATAATAGCACGTTTCAATTTAAGAGCTGAAGCGAATCATATCATCTAAGTGAAATTAAAAACTAAACATGGGTAAATCTAACCAAAAAAATATTCCCTATTCGAGCCATTTATTTAATGTAGACATTTGGTTTTGCAGTGTAAAAAGGAGGCAGGGCACAGCATGGGACAATAGTTAATTAAGGCGTCCCACTGTGTTTCTGTGCACTGCAAACCCATACACACACACACACACAACTCTGCTCTGTGTGTGTGTGTGTGTGTGTGTACTGCAGACTCACGCTCATGCTCTGCTGTTCGGGGAATTCACACATTCAATCTGTGTTAAGTGTTCCGCAATTATTTTCATTTTTCTTATTAAACTCCCGGCCACCGGTGATGCACGGTGGTTTAGAGCATTTTTAATTGCACTTAAATTGACTTGTGGGAAAAGCACAAGGGAAGGTGGAAAACATCATGCAAAAAGAATGTAAATCTATATGAGGGATTATAGCAGCACCAAACTGATTGTCTGGTTGCTTATTCAAATGACACCGCAGACTTTGTATTTAACCCTCCCACTATCTTCTAGATTTTATTTTTTATCGATTTCATGAAACGTTCATGGGTGGTCCGAAACATCACTCATCATACAATTTATGCAACCTTAAAGTAAAATAAGTGTTTTTTATTCATTGATTTTTGACCAAATGTTCATAACTCAACTGAGGAGAGCACAAGGGTTAAAGGTGCACTATGTAATCTTTCTGCTCGTCTCCATGGTGATGTTATTGCTTTGCCTGAAATGTTCCACAGTATGACATTCCACTTATCCACCAGGCAAGTTATATTTTTCACTGTATTTGAATTTTAATAAAGGAACTTGCAACTGAATAAATTAAAAATGGATATGTTTAATGCCATACTGTGGAACATTCTGACAAAGACATTTAGACAAAATGAAAAGTTACTTAAGCCACGTTTCGACCAGTCTTGCTTAAGCAGATATAAACAGAAAATAATTATTTCTCACCAAAGAACTAACTTATATGTTGACCCCACCAGACTTAGCAAAACAAAGCTAGCAAAGCACGTTAGCATCAGCGGTTTGCCGTTTATCGACGCACGGCACAAAACATATATAGGTTAAAACGCAGTCTTTACAGAGAAGGGAAATAAATGCAGAAAAAGCTGAGGACAAACGAGGTTACAGTTCACTCTAGCTTTAGCCACAAACATAGAATTACTAATGTCTTTTTTGAAACCGGCCCATAGACCGTACATATCGATGGACTATGGGATTGTGACGTCACCCATAGCGTTTGGCTCCAGCCAAATAAAGCCCATCACAGCTAGCAGTTATAGCGGCTAAAGTGGAGCCAGACTCCATATTTGGAAATCCGAGTGCGTATCGTGGCAACCACACGGACCAATCAGGAGCGAGGTTGTTAAAGGTTTCCGCCCCTCGGTGAGAGGAGACGGCGGCAACGTGCGGCGCTAGCTGTCAATCAAACCTGTTGCTAACACGAGTGAAACCAGCCCCTGGAAAAGGAAGAACCCGATTGGTCAGTTATTATTGTAATAACTTGATTTATGAACAACCTAACGAAAAAAAAAACACCTGATTTATGTAGAGTGTGTCAAAACTGATATTTTAGTTCCAAGATGGTGAGCTTGACCAAAACAGTTACAGAGTAAAGGGCTCCAGTGTCCCAATAGAAAGTGAATGGCAGCTCGGCTTTATGGAGCCAGGAGCCTCCATAGCTGCTTCCTATTTGGAACGCGGCGGCTAGCATGCTAACGCGGTCCACTGATATGTACGGTCTATGAACCGGCCTCATGATTAAAAAGCATAAGATTGAGATGTTATATGTAAGATGTTATATGTAAGAAAACATGAGTTAAGTTGCCGTCAGCGGCTAACGTTGCAGACACATTTCACCAGGAGAAGAACCGTTCCAAAGGGCTCTAAACTGTTTCTGTCGATAGTCCTCCATGTTATTCAGTGTAAATAATGAAAATAAGGAGGTAAAACAATTGGCGTGTGTACAGTGAAGGGTTCTAACCAATATGCCACTAACACACACAGTTCTCTTTAGTAATTACAGTAATTTAGTAATTACAGGTCTCCTAGTTTTTGGTCTCCAAGTTTTGTGAATGTGTATTGACAATAAATAACCTTGTATTGACAAAGCTGAAAATGAGCTGTAATTTCCTCATTAAACCGCGGTTCCAGCAGCTTAATAACTGAAGTACTCTTGTGTGTGAAATTGAACAGGATTAATTACCTGATCAGTGTGCGCTTTCTAAACTCAACAGGAACAAAATGACCCATTAAGTATTCATTATGTGCACTAATCAGATGTTTGGTTTTGGAGCATAACAAAGTCACTGTAACTGATTTGTACAGTGTTAAAAACATGAAAAACAGCTTAAGTTCAGAAGTGCTTTTCACAGCTTTCAGTTGTCAGAGTTTTGTCGTCATGCTAAAGCTAACAACAACTAGCTAACAGTGCAGTATCTGGTTCTCGGATAATAAATATAACACTTCATAATTAGATGCAGACTCATTTTGAGCTGCTTTAACAGTGTATCTATACTGGAGCAAAACACATTTTCCCCAACTACACAGAAAAAATAAATAATAAACTGGTACAGCCACTTTAAAGGTGCTCTATGTGACTTTAATTTAAAAGCAAATTTTAGAAGTCAGCTTTCCTTGACTGAGCTTGCTCTGTGACAACATGAAGTGAACGTAGTGAGTAAGTAATTAGATACAAAGGTACTTAACATTTAGATGTACTTTAATGAACATAGATCTTACATAGTCAGCTTAAATTTGTTCCCTAACCCACTTATGCCACTCGACAGTCACTTTGCATTGGTGACTATGCTCGTAAAAGTACCATTTTTACAGTATATTTTTTTTACAATTGGGGTAAGATTGGGGTTAAGATTAGGGTTAGGTTTAGGAACAGATAATTTGGTTGAATTTAGGATTTTGGGGCAGGTAAGTTAACCAGGTCTCGGTGGTCACAACTTTTCTTTTCTTTTGTTCTTGCTACTGCAGCAGCCTGAATGGTCCCGAGTATAGATTGACCTGGTAAATTCTTATGTTCTTTTTTGTCTTTTTAATCTATTTGTACAGTTTTAGCATAAATGTAGGTTTATATCTTTTTATAGTTGATAGCTTCTGTAAGTCAACTTGAACATAACTCTCTGAAACTCCAAAAATAAAGCCCAAAAAAAAGAAATCAGCATTAAGCCTCTTCCTTTGTATCCAAATCGAGTTTGACACCATGCCGCCAAAGTTACACAGCGCACCTTTAAAGTAAGAAAGCCGCCTCTTGTGTCTGATTAGCTCATCAGAAGCCAGTGCGCAGTTTTCCTCTGACACTTCCATCTCCGTCCGAAGCAGCGAAGACGAAGATATTCTTGCAGTCTACACATGATCCGGGAGAACACAGACTCTCCGACTCACACGTCACGAGCCAAAAAGCACTTGTAATGTTTAATCCGACCGTCCTGCCGAGATGTACAACCGCCAGGCCTCCAGCTCTGTGTCTGAACATCAAAAATATCTGCAGGAATATATAATAGAAGACTACTCTGGTCGGTATTCTATTGAGAAGCCCGTCTAATGGAATAAAGGGCTACAGTATATTCCACGAGTTGTAAATCCTGTTAGACAAAGAAAGTTGGAGAGACGGAGCTGTTCCCTGGGCGGAGAGAGAAGCAGAGAGGGGAGGGAGATTTCATTCAGCGCTCACCGACTCGAAGAAAAATCCAATCTCAGATAAAGGCGATATGTGCCGACCGCAAATATGTAAAACTACTGGGACTTTTTGGTCACAGGAAGCAGCAGACGGGAGAGCGGTAATCATGAAGTCGGTGAGAAGTGAAAGGGAGATAAGAGAGAGAAATGTAAAAATCGTTTGTTAAGAAATTTTGGCTTTGGGTTTATATTTTCTTTATGATTGTTGAAGGATTAAAATGGGGGAATCTGTGGTGAAAGGTGGAATAAGTTGATCCAAGCACAAGACGTACCTTTGAGTTCTGCACCTCCAACGTCAGGTTCTGAGGCGGAGCGCTGGGGACTGTGGAGAAAATGAAACAGGGATTTAGGATTGTGCTTTAGTCCAGTGTCTAGGTCTGGACCCGGCTTAGTCATAATATTACTACGTCGGCTTATTGTTTTTTTAATAATACAGCCTGCTTTTTCCACATGCAAAAAAATACTTATTTGAGAGGTTGTTTTTATACGACGGAGTATAAGGGCCAACTGAAAAAAAAAAATGCGGACATTACGAGAATAAACTCGTAACATTTCGACATTAAACTCGTAATTGTATGACTTTTTCTGGCTCGACTTTATTCTCATACATTTACGAGATTAAAAGTCGTAATATTACGAGAAGAAAGTTGTAATAATTACGACTTTTAATCTCTTAATATTACGAGATTAAAAAGTCGTAATATCTGAGAATAACCGTAATATTACGAGAAGAAGCTATTTCTTCCAAATCTGTTTAGTTCTTCGGCGAAACAAACCCAAGCGTCTACATTATTAAGCTTCAAAGTCCTTAAACTAATGATAATGTGGTGATGCTGTGCTAAAAGACACAGTATTTCTTCGTGCGTAAACCCTAGTTCAAAGTATAACCGCACAAAATGCTCCATATCTCCATAACACAGGTACTGGCTTCATACACATTTTCGACTGTATTTTCGTAATATTACGATTTTTAATCTCGTAATATTACGACTTTTTATCTCGTAATATTACGACTTTATTCTCGTAATATTACAATTTTTAATCTCGTAATATTACGACTTTTTATCTCGTAATATACGACTTTATTCTAAATAAATGTATGAGAATAAAGTCGAATCCAGAAAAAGTCATACAATTACGAGTTTAATGTCGAAATTTTACGAGTTTATTCTCGTAATGTCCGCATTTTTATTTTTTTCCCCCAAATGGCCCTTATACTCCGTCGTATTTTTATTACATTTTTACTCAAATCCCTAGTGTTATATTCACACTTTTTTTTTTAAATTTGAAGTAAAAACTATTTTTCTTCTTTCCCTGCCACTACAACTACAACTAGGTAATCACTTTAGCCCTGGGGTCTCCAACCTTTTTCCTCCAGAGAGCTACTTTTACAAAACAAAAATGGCAGAGCTGCTCCTTTCCGCAGCTGCAAGAAATGGACTTGATTCTTGAGTTGACAGCGATGACAAGCCTTAGATGAAACATGAACCAATATCCATTTATCAGGGCACAAAGTGAAGTATCTATAGTTTATTTTAGTACATTTTAGGGTTGAGCCATCATCAACACAGTGTTAGCTGCTGCTGTCGTGAACACTGCGCCGACGTCACTGATGAACTAGAAAAACATTTAAGAGTCCTAAAGTTCATGTGACAGTCACATCTGATTTTGGAGGTTTATTCAGTCACAAAGCTGAGCATGAACTGTTCATGAGCAGAACAGTTAATGTGCTGTTTATGGTCAACTCCTCGCTGCTCGACCCAGAAGAGTGCTGTGCATGAAAACGTGCTCAGTTCTTTGTATCGGCACCACATTAATACGAGTGCATGGAGTTATGTCTGTCAGAAGTGCAGTTTTAGAATTCTATTGTTTTTAGTCGAGACTGTGGGTCAGGGTTTATGCAGGTTTCAGCTAATCAAATTCAATGCTTTTAGTGCCATAATTCAAGATTTTTAACACCATAATCAATGTCAAAACAAGACATTTATGTTTCTTTTTTAACATTTGTTATGTTTTATGTTATTATCATGTCAATACTGGCATGTAACCATTCCACTGGGCAGCAGAATGATGAGATTATAATAAACTATTTTATTGTAGTCAAAAAGCTCATTTACATGATATTTAAACCATGGAAATGGTTCCACGACATGAAATGGTTTACTTTTAGATGATTTGATCTGAGCTATTAACATCTAAATTCAGTAAACGCAGTGCATCTGGTATTCAAAAATAAATGTGAATGTCATGGACACGCACTGCCACACAGACTGTGATAATTATTTGGTCTTATTTTGACTACATTATTCTGATGGATGAATCTATGTTTCACAATGTTTTTTAATTTTAATGCTTGTAGGGACAGAATGTAATGCTTTTAATGCATTTTAAGGTCTTATTTTCAGCAAAATCCATCTAATGACTTATGTCTAAAACCTTGAACTAAAAAAGAGCAGTCCATTCCTAATTCCTAATATCTTCTGTAGCAGTGTTTCCACCTGAGCGCGTGCCCGCTGGAGCAGCAGTAAAGCCTCTTACCGTCGGACAGGGTTCTCACGGTGACGTCCTCCGTGGACACTCCTGAGCCGTGCTTGTTGTTGGCCACCACTCTGAAGCTGTACTCCGTGTACTTCTTCAGCCCATTCAGAGTGTACGACTGTCCATCCACGTCCACGTCCTGAAAGAGACCGGCACAGGTCAAGTTCACTGTCCCTGTACGAGAACGTGTGCTCTGCATTTGACCCGCCCAGTTTTGTTTGTGGTACGTGGTTACATTTAAGATTTTATGAAACATTTTGCCTATTTCTCCCCAGTTTGACAGTTTTTGTTTATAATTAAGTTACTTCCTGGTTGAAAGTTTTTTTGTTTTTTCCTTCCTGGATGAACATGAGCAGCAAATATGACATAGTTAGGGGTAATTCCACAACCGTTGCCTACTAACCATACTGTAAACAAGGGCCAACGTCCATATAAATCAGGGGTGCCCAATGTGGGGCCTGCGGGCCACTCCAGGGGGTCTCATTTGGTCTGCGAAGGGGTGCTGAGGTTTGTTACTCAGTGTCTATTGGATCAAATTTTGTGTAAAAGACTGTGCAGTTGCAAAAGCCAAGTCTATTCCCTTAAAACATGTTAATAATTAATTTTATCATCACATCTTTGCACATAAACATATTAAATGAAACACAACATTAGGGTTGGCCCTCTGCACGCTAAAACGTATACATTTTGGCCTGCCGAGGACAAAAGTTTGGGCCCCCCTGATATAAATGACACAATAGTTATGATCTGACAATAAATAATACCTGATAACACATTTATTTTGTTGAATGGTTGTTTAAACTGTCAGAACAATGTGTCAGTTGCGTTTAAATTGACCCTTTATTTTCAATGGCATGTCGCACGTTGATGACATCACAGAGGGGTCCCGTTTTAGAACTCAGCTCTACTTCCTGTGAATTTAAACTTTTCTATTTATAATTTCTTCACAAACTGCAACTAAATGAATGAAAAATTATGAAGAATATTTACCACAAGTGCCATCCAACCAAACTAACCTGTCATATAGACTTTAAAGGTCCCATATTCTGTTATTTTCCCCTTTACACAGTCTATTCTAAGGGCTTTGTTGATAAATGTTTGCGTTGTGCAATATCCATAACATAACAGTTTCCAAAAAACACCCATTTCTTGGACTGGCCCCCCTCCTTGCAAAAGCAAACGGCTCACTCTGAGATCTGACCCCCCCCGAACAGAGAGCAGGCTGCCTCCCCTCCCAACCCGCACGCCTCCCCCTCCCAACCCGTGCCGAAGCCTAGAGCGGAGATAGTGCATGCGCCGTGTGCTCCGGTAAACAGCGATACACAAACACGGGAATAAACCTTTTATCCGTCCTGACGGTGCGTCGTGCTGAGTCCTACGGCCTGGATCTGACCTGGAGTTTGCCGTGCTCCAGGACCTCGACGACGGACGTTGCCGTTTGGTAAATAACAAGCTAACTCTTCGATCTGTCGTATCCATCGTGTAATTACTGTGTAGCATTAGCATTAGCTGTTTTTATTCTTGCGGCTGCGCGCTTCCCGGAGGCGTGGCTTAAACACCGCGTCATCCTAGTGAAGCCGCGTCATCTTAGTGAGGAGCCCCCGTCTGCTGCTCAGCCGAGGGGGACGGAAAAGACAGTTCTCTAGTGAAAGCCTGAGGGAATCAGTCAAAAAACCACTTTGGGCACAACATACGAGGCCCAAATAGCACTGTAGGAAGGTTAAAACCTCTGAAAAGTCGATTTTGCATGTTATGGGACCTTTAATACAGTTGGCAGAGGTGTTTATACAATAGTACTTCAGATTCGTTTTGAGACACCAGACTTTCCTCCATCTTTAGTAGTATAATGTATGTGACATGAATGTATGAATGTAAGTGACAGAATCTTTACTTTGACAGTATGAGACTTGAGTACAATCCCTGACATTTAGGCATGGGAATTGAACTTACAACCTGAGGCAAGACTTTGAAGCCACGCATATCCGAGCTCATCACATACATTTATAGTTGAATATAGCTGTCTGAATGCAGTTGATCTAATCCGCCGTGTCATAAATGCGTCTAAACAATGGCGCCTGTTTCAGCCTGTGACGCCGGCTCTCATCATCCCTGCAAACATGTCTCTTCTCCTCTTTCTGAGCTATTCCTCCTCTTCCTCCTCCTCCTGAGACGAGACGTGAACGATGCAGCGTGATTACAACGTTTTGCTTTACAAATCAGACACGGCGTCGGTGCAGGCCCAATTACACCAGCCACTTTGCATTCAGAGCTCTCCTGCTGACATTTGGGGGAGATCTGTCAGGAAATATGTTAGGAGCCAATCAGAGCCCCGAGCTGAGGTCATGTGGTCTCCTTTAAAGGTCCTGTTTTATGTATTATTCAAGCTTTTGTCAAACTAAGGTGAGACACTACAGGTGAACAGGAAGAAATCTTAAATTTAAGGACATCAGTTTGAAACTTCTGTAGTTTTCTCGTATAGATGTAAGAAAAAAATCATGTCATGTTTTCGTGTGGCAATATTTTTTCATATTAGTTACAAAAAAACAGAGGGGATTTAGAATTTCTTACATAGTTTTTAAGTAAACTAGACTGGACTGAAAATTGTCCTAAAAATTCAGATTTCGTCTAATTTTTCTGACTTAAAACTTCAATAAATCAGTTTCAGAATTAAATATCAACAAATCCTTTAGTACGTTTCAACAAAATCTTGTTGAGTCCAGATTGTACAGTATGGTGGTTATAGGAGCTACTTTAAGGCTGATCTTTATGTCTCGAGGGAGAAAAATACATTTTAAGTTACAATTGAAGTTACAATGTCACAGAGAAAATC
Organism: Rhinogobius similis; assembly: GCA_019453435.1. Lineage (NCBI taxonomy): Eukaryota > Metazoa > Chordata > Actinopteri > Gobiiformes > Gobiidae > Rhinogobius > Rhinogobius similis. The sequence goes on along the minus strand of CM033621.1, from coordinate 4,655,908 downwards.
TATGGATGAAGTGGATTAAATGGAAGAATAAAACATTTTTAAAAGCAGATTGGACAAGTTTGTTGTTTCCACATGAAAGCCGATATGTTGAAAAATTTAAATTTAATGAGATTTGCCTGTAGTGTCTCGCCTTAAACCAGACACTTTAATGCAACTGGAGTGGGCAACGCTTGGGCAAAAAGACTAAATTGACTGGAAATATATTCGTCTTCTATGTTGGCAGTAAACAGAACACCTACTAATCTACATCGCTGTCCACTGATCAAGAAACATTATGAAGAGTAGCCAACAAATACAATAGTCTCTTATGTCGCTGGACCAAAACTACAACCAGCACCAGCTCTTCCTGCCAGTGCACCAAACCCAGTCCGTCCACACTCCACCGCTCCACCTTTCCCCTCTGCTTTGTCCTTCTAAGGCAACTTCCTCCCCTCCTCACTCCTCACTCCTTACTCCAAAGCCTGCCCCATTATCATATTAAAGGCTTCAGAAGGCTGGAGCGAGTGGAGCTGGTGAGGCTGGGCTCTCTGCGCTCACACCGGCCCGGACTGGCTCGGACTGGGACAGAGGGGCGAGTGGCTGAATCACGGGGCTCCTCTCCAACAGCACAATGAGCGCAATCAGGTTCTACTGCAGGGGCTGTGATCAGGAAGCCCGGGCTCGTCCCTATAAAATTAGGCCTCGCACCAGTGTTCTGCTGATCTAATGAGCCCTTCAAAGGAAAGCACCAGGCACCGGTCCTGCTGAATAAAACATGACCCTGGGAAACTCTGGACTTAGAGGACAGTATCATCCACAGACTCACAGGCGGACATCTTTGATCCAACAGCAGTAATTGACAAACAACAACTCTATTTTTACATGTACATGGCGTTTCCTCGACCAAAAGAGTGTGCTTGGTTCTCTTTTTGTGGGAATTCAACCTAAATTGACTTGGGGTTCAGAATGATGGACTGTTGCCATAGCGATTAACAACTAAAAGCTCAATATTTCATCTGTTGAATGGGCAAAGTCCTTAAAACGTTGCATATAAAAAGAGCTGAAACCCATGAATAACTACAGCACTGCACAGTGAGCTGAATTAAATACTTTAAGGCGAGGCACTGCAGCTGAGGAAGAAAACATCTTAAACTTAGAGAGATCGATTTGAAACTTTGTCTGATTTAAACAAATGTAAACAAAAATGTATGTTTTTTAATTGTGTAATGTTTTATATAAAAATAAGGCAAAATACACAAGCAGATATTTGGGACATAAATCTGAAAAAATAAAAGGGATTATTATTATCATTATTATTATTATTATTATTATTATTATTTAATATTTATGTAAACTAGATCTTGTTGAAAATTCATAGTCTGCCACCTTTTTTGGAGTAGAAAGTGTATAAAAAAGGCTTAGAACTAGATCCTTCTGTATGATCCGTCATAATCTCGTTAAGTCCAAGACTGTACAGTTTGATGTTTGTGGGAGATACTTTAAGGACTGGTCTTTATGAGGTCTGAGGCTCACAAAATCTTCTGTTTCAATTTTCCCCCAATAGTTAAAATAACAGGTAGAATCCAGCCATCTTCAGCCCAGTTTTTAAGTCTATAAACACCATTTGACCAAGTCCAATATTATAAAGTTTAAGGGCTGATCTTTATGTCATCTGTGAAGTTACAATGTCAAATATAAATGCAAGTAGATTAAATGATTTGACAAAACATCTTTAGGTACAGAATTGACATTTGTTACATCATGTTGGGAGAGCAAACAGACCTAAAAGTGTCTTGCTTGAAAGTAAAGTAAAGTAAAGCATCTTGTAACGATTGTGTAGACTGTTTGTCACAGATGGAATATTTGGGACAAAGTCAGTCACTACTGGGGCACTGCAGGTCATTCCGTCGTGTCTGAATACTTCTGAGTGAACAGTAGAGGTTTACTCAGTGGTGGTACCTGCTCAGTGCCGCCGCTGCTGCTGTCGCTGTAGTAGAGCCTGTAGTTGAGGATGTCCCCGTTGCCGGTCAGAGGTTTGTCCCAGCTCAGACTCACAGACGTGGGGGAGTTGGACACAGCCTGCAGGTTTGCAGCTGGACCGGGCACTTGGACTGGAAGAGAGAGAAAAGAACACGTTATTTCACAGAAGATGGATCTAATAGGGTTTCTGTCAGCGGCGTTTGAACTTTAAACTGTAATTGTAACATGAAGTGAAGTGCACAACAGCGCCTGGCTAGCTCCCTGTTTCAGCAACACCATTCTGCTCCGGTGTCTGTATGGGGTTTTGCTGAGTTGCGCTAAAATTAATAAATCCTGACAGACGAGGCGGCGAACAATTTGTGTTTGTGTCTCCAATGCAAATGCAAGTGATTCTTGTATTTAGCAGCTGAGATTTCTCTCTTCTATCCAAATGAAAGTTCTTGGACGTGTGAAAAACTGCACTGTGAACTGACGCTTGATTAAAAATAAATTGCAAATCTTATCTAATAACACAATTCTAGCAACAACAAAAATAAAAACCGTTCGGCAGCCTTCCCCTGGGCGAGTCTGCTCCGGCTGTCCTGCTCTGAGCCCTAAATAGATGAGTGTGTAGTGAGCGTGCCCTCTGATCAAGGACACATGTGGAGACCTGGGCAGGACACATGCAGTGGCCCACATAGTGACCGTGATGGAGCACCGCGCCGGGCCAGACAGACCAGGGAAATCCCTTTAGTTTAGCGCCACTTTCAAGTCTACATGAAACGCCAGACACAGGCTTTTTCCTCTTCAGGATGGAAACGGAAAATAATCCTGAAAACAAAACGCTCTTGTCCTGGGCGTCTGCGCGTGTCCTTGAGTCCACACGGGCTAATGAGGCTCTCTAAATCACACAGAACAAAGGAGAGTGCACACAAATGGGACACAATGAGGCTGTTTAGTCTGAGGACGCACACATGTAGATGACAAGTGTTCAATTTTGTGTCATTTTGTTACATTTTGTTAAGGACAGGTGGATGTGTGGAGAGTTTATTACCAGAACAAAGAAAGCCCCACTTCACCTATTTTTAGATAAAAAAAATAAAACAGATAGAATTAACTATCTAATTATATGCATAAAATTATAGGACGCATTCAAAAATGAAATTGGAGTAGAAACAGCTTTTCCAGCCGTTCCTGAATCAACATTTAAAGGACATAGATTATGATAAATGGACTTTCTGTGCTTTGAACTCTGTTATACGATCGTTCCCTCATCAAAAACATACACTGAGTTGTGTTTTGCTTCTTTCATGCTGGTTTCAGTTCCTGTTTATGAGGTTATCCTCAGGGATTAGCCTCAGAAATCACTCTGTTTCAAATCCCCCCAGATAGTTACTTATTTCATTTCATTCACAGAACTGTATTTACATTGGTAACTTTCGTTTTTAAGTCCATAAACCTTCATAGGGCTCGTGGGTAATGTGCCAAATGGTTTTACTAACATTTTTATAGTTCATTCCCACTGCTGACAGCAGAGGGCGCACCATTGCCTAATTTCAAGTTAGAAAATGTGAAACTCTAATGTGAGGCATTGTTTAAAAGCCAATTAAAGCCTGCTTAATGAATGTCCACTTTCAATGGCCATGCATTTGTCGAGGAAGATCAGGGATTTAATATCAAGTCAGAGTTAGAATGACTGTGTTTTTAGTTCTATTTGTCAGCATGTGTGTCGTCTCTTGTCTAACATCACACAGCCATACAGTTCATTTGACAAATCAGATCAAGGTGAGCTCAGGACTCGACGTCTTTACAAAAGGACACCAGACCGCTTCATCCAGCTGCCTTGGTTTAGACTGCGCTGGCTTCAAAAAACAGCTCTAAAAGGACCCACACTGTACCCCCCAAGTGGAAACACAGCAGCAAGTACAGCACACAGAGGCAGCAGCAGCAGCAGCAGCAGCAGCAGCAGCAGCAGCAGCAGCAGCAGCAGCAGCAGCAGCAGCAGCCTCGGGACTGAATGAAGGCTGTGTTGCTTGAGTGCTGCTGGTGGTCTGTTAATGCACTGCTCTCTCTGTGGTGCTGCTGGTGTTTATGTCAGGACATGTTTGTGAGTGCATCTCGCAGCAGGCCCCAGGAGCCTGGCCAGTTTGGATGTTTACATTTTAGGGCAAATTTCAAATATATGTATCAAATGAAAGCTTACAGTGAGCTTTATGCATACATTTAGAGAAAACAAAGACTCGAAATAGGACTTTTCAGTCTTTTCTCATGCGTTGATGCTCCAGGACGTGTTTAAAATGTGCACTTTGAACAGAAATCGCAAATCTATTGGCCATTTTTGTTAGAAATTGCTGTTTGATATTTTGACAAAATTGTTCAACCCGACAAAACAGTGTGCTTGGCTCTCTGTCTGTGAAATGTCAACCTAAATTAAACACAAATTGCTTGAATTATGAATCTTGATTTGTACATTACATCATTTATGTTAGAGACACATAAATTAGATTAAACTCAGAATTCTCTCCAAAATGGTCAGATAACTCACTCCATATTTTCTCCATTTTGCTGCTGTCCCATAAAAATCCTTTTAATCTAAATAATTAGTATAAGACCAGCATTGGAATGTGTCATTTTCTAGCCAAGAACATTTGCAATTTGGAAGACACGGCTTTGAGGTGGAAGAAGTATTCAGTTTTGTTACTCAAGTAAAAGTACAGATACGAGTGCAAAAAAAAAAAGTACTCAAGTATCACATAAAGTAAACATGTTGAACCTGTTAGAAAATGTTCTTTAAGAGTAAAAGTATTTCATGCAGATTGTGAGACCAGGTTTGCGTATTAAATGTCATAATTTTGGTAAAGAATTGTGCTTAATTTTGGTCAGCAAAGGTCAATCTGGATTCATTTCTTTACATGTATGTGTATATTTGTCTTTGCTTGTTGTTCAGCTTGAACTCAAACCTTCAGGCAGAACGTCACCACCAGCGTGCTCAGAATAACCCTCAAACACAACCAAAAGTACTTCTACTTTTCAGTCTAGTAAAAAACGTAGAGAGTAAAACGTACAGATAATTGGTCTCAAAAGTCAAAGTAAAAAGTACCCACTGTAAAAACGACTTAAGTACAGATACCTAAAAATGTTACACAAGTACAGTACTTTTACTTCTGTACTTGGGTTCTTTCGAGCACTGAGAGACACTAGCTGCTGTTAGTGGCTGCTTTGCGTCTGTACAGAACCTCACGGGGTACTTTTAGGTTATTTTAAAATGTAAATCTATAATTTTAAACTTATAAAATTGTGTTGAGACTTTTTAAAGGCCTTAAATTGACTTAAAATTAAATGAAATCTGACTTTTAAGACTTTTGAAGACACTGCAGAGCCCCTGAAGAGGAAATCCCTGTCCTCAGAGTGTCTCACCTTCAGCCTGGGTGGCCACCTTGAGCGGGGCGCTGCTCTCCCCCGGCCCGTGCATGTTGTGGCCCACCACCCTGAAGCGGTACTTGGTGTCGGGCAGGAGGTTCTGGATGGTCACCTGCATCTCCCCGGGACGGCTGCAGTTCACCACTCGCTCCCTGGAGGGCGCACACACAAAAGAGTCAGCGTTTGTGGGATGGACTGGATTAGTTTCATCGGAATGTTCAAATTTCACGGAACGAGGGCAGCTGGAGGCAAAAGTGAAATATCACAATGCATTTTCTCATTAACTCATTAACTGACATCAGATCTGAAGGCTGTTTCTGAGTCTTTATAACAAACAAATAATAAGCAAACATTTTCAGGGCAGAACGGATGGAAAAACTTAACATTTTGTGCCCTAAAATTGTATTTGAGCTTGACACAAAAGTCTAATTTGTGTTAAAGATGTAAATATTTCTGTGGATAATTGAAAATCTATTGTGGGTTCAACATTTTTGTCCAGTATCTTGTCCAGTAAAACCTAAAAGTATGGATTTTGCCTTCAATGAAACTGCTTCATGTCTGTCATAATCTGCTATAACATGAACAGATAAATGTTAAATACAATGTTAAATCTGTTTAAAGCAGGCTCTGATATCACTCACATGTATCTGAGGACTTTGAAGTTTCATTTTTTGTGATTTTCTGCACAAAATTTCTGAAATTGCATTGACTTCCACTTCACTTTTGCCTCCAATTTCCCTCATTTCAGAATTTAGAATGTATTTGATTACAAACTGGGGGTCTATAGCAAATGTAAATGTTAACAAACCCAATCATTCTCAAAAAATATTGGACTTTGCATTGCAGTCACCTTGAATTATCTCAACAAAACTGAACTAAATGAGCTCTTGCTGATTTATACCAGCTAAAGCAAAAGGCTAGTCTTGTTTTATTTAAAGTATAACTGTAAAACAGTTATGGATCACGTTATCAAATTCAAGTTGATCACAAAAAGCACAGGAGAATTCCAGACATTATAGCATGTTTTGGTTCTATTGTTCAAAGTTATTTTTGCTTTAATGATGCATCTCTGTCACAAACTAGAACCAGCACAAAGCCCGCTGTGCACGGAGAAACTGGGGCATTAACTGTGCTCATTTACCAGGTAATTATGTTAAGTGTGAACCCCCACCACCCTCAAAATATTTAAATAACAGGGCGGCTTGAGACGGATGAACTTGTTTTCCACATATATACATTCTTTTAAGAGTCCTCCACATCCACGAGGTCCACACACAGTGGTTTAAGACAACAGCACGTGACACATTATTATCACAAATGCAAATCTTGTCTGTCACAAGCGGGGCCCATTTAGCGGCTAATGACCTGTGCTGCGGATAATTGTCAGATGATTTATGGCGTCATGTGCTCTGTCTGTTGTGGAAGGACCAGATAGTGAGACTGCGTCGGTGTCTTCTTACCGTATGGCTCTTTTAATCTGAATGTACGTGCCAATCACTCAAACGTCAACGCGGTTCATCTTTCAGTAAATCAGTGCATTGAATATTGTGTTAAGACTGTTCTTTTGGTAGCCGTGCCACATTTTTCTCCAAGTATTGTATATATTTTCTGAAGATAGTGCATTCGTGCCAGATCAATAGGAGTTTAAAGTCTATATGACGGGTTACACTGCACATTTCACTAAAATGAAGTGAACGTGATTATATTCAAGGTTTGACTAAACTATTTGCTTGTTTGTTTCCAGTTTGACAGTTTTCATAATGTTTATAATTGTACTTTCTGGTTGGACATGAGCACAAATATGATAGACGTGTGTAGATATGACAGATAAAGGTAATTCCACTACTGTTACCATAGCAACCATTTTGAAAACAAGGACCAAAATCCATTTAAATTACACAATAGTTAAGATTTGACAGATAATAATACCTGATAACACCTTAAATTTATTGAATGACTGTTTAAACTGTCAAAATATGCATCAGTTGTGTGTAAATTATCTCTGTATTTTCAATGGTGCGTCACTTTTTGACAACATCACAGACGGATTCAGTTTTAGAACTCAGCACTTCCTGTCATTTTAAACTTTTATTTTTCTAAATTTCTTCACAAACTGCAACTTCACAGATATAAATCTATGATAAGTGATTGGCACAGGTGCCCTCCCATCAAACTAAGTCATAATTAGAACATTCTGAGAACTTGTCATATAGACTTTAAGACACCACTCAGAGCCAAGAAAACTGGGACCAGAGGAGTGGACTTGAGTCACTAATTCATGGACTTGAAGGCCAGGGACAAGATGATTTGGATTTAAGATTACCTCATTTTTCAAAAGGAATCTTCTCTTTGTTAATAGTTACATATAGTTTCAGTGTTTAATTTGCTAAAATATTTCCCTCCCAACTTTTCATTAAGAATAACCATTAAAAAAATGATATGAATTGCAAAAATACAAGCTGCACTCTGTAATTTGGTTAAAACAACTAGAAAGGACTTGAAACTTAAAGCGTAGAGTTGGGACTTGACTGGGAGCTGCGGCAAAAGATTATTAAGATTATTTGACCCTTGCAAAACTAACAAAAGGACCAGGCACCTTCACTAACTCCACCTTGATATGATATTACAGCAGCTCCCCCTGGTGGTCCCCGTGTTGTCCCTGACGTCCCCTCACCTGCTGGTTCCCTCGGGGCTGTAGAACACCGAGTACAGGAGGTCGTCTCCGTGCGGCTCGGCCGGCGGGCGCCAGGTGAGTTTGACGAATCGCGTGGAGACGAGAGAAGCCACCAGGTCCCGCGGCGCCGAGGGGGTGGGGCCTGCCGAGTCCCACACGCCTCCCAAGCCTGGCGTTACATGGTCAGTAGTGTTAGGAGTCAGTGAGGGGGAGGGGCCAGAGGGCAGGGCTACGTCTGAGGGGCGGGGCAAGGGAGGCCAGGGGGCGGGGACAGTGATGGAATGAGAATGACAGTGAAAGAAACGAAAGAAAGGGAGAAAAGAAAAACAAAAAAAGAAAAACAAAACGTAACAAAAAGGACTCTCGGTGTGAGACAGAGCACAAAAACACTAGTACTACGAACACGCTAAACAATAAGGCACGATACAGGGGGCTACACATGCAACGCTACACACAGCTCTACACACGGGGGCGCTACAGTGTCAGCGCACAACAGCATCTCTCCAACAGCTCCTGTCAGCAGCCATCATTTTTCACCAAAAATGATCCACATTCATAGATTTCAACACTTGAATACAGCTCTGGTAGTTTGCAAAGAGGCATCGCTTTACAAGCCGTCAAAGTCAACATTTTCAGAGTGTAAAACTTGTAGTGACAAAAATTGTGAGAAATTGACACTATACATCTAGACTGTTGAATTTGACAGCTTGAGTCTATGATTTGAATATTTGAATTTTTCATTTGGAATTTTTAAACTGAGAAATACACACTGAAAAGCCACCGAAATACAAAATAAACATAAAATCAATTTTTTTTGATGAATAAAAAAGTCCAAGTGAGAATTTTGTGACAGTTTAAAATTTCAAACCTGATGAGACATTATTAAATCAGGGAATCCACTGCAAGAAACATCTGGATCATTTTTATGTCCGATGCCCTTCCTGTCACAACTAGCCCCAAATATTCTGTACACATTGGGTGAAGCGACACCAAGACCAGGGGCGTAGCACCTAACTCTGGGCCCCAGGTACAAAGCTTCTAGGTGGGCCCCTAATTTAAAAAAATGCATATTCATTTATCCTAACAAATTCAGTTACTATTGTTATTTTTTTCATTGCCTATTTGCTGGACTACACCCCCTGTGGTTTCTACATACACTTAACAATAACTTACTTCCTGTGTGGATACCGGCTTATATTATGATACAGTGCTTATTCTATTTACAAAAACTACCAGACCAATTTAACAAAGATCTCGAAACATATTATTAAAATAGAAAATAAAATGCTCAAACTGCAAATTAAAATCACTAGTTTTATTTGTTAACAACTTGGCTAACGTGTGTGTGATGATTTTCCTCTTTTCCTTAAGTGTGCTGGGGCCCTCAGATCTCATGCATAATTGTACTTCGTGTATTTCAGTCTCTCAAGGACTTCACTCAACCACACTGCATTTTATTCCAACAAAAATAAAGCGCAGAAAAATGCAACTGACATAAAAAATACATACTTTTCAGGGCCCCTCTCTGCTCTGGGCCCCAAGAAAACCAGTACCCTTCACCCCCCCAGTCCGACGCCCCTGACCCAGACTATACATGGTTTTTGAGCGTGTAACTCTGTGGTTAGTGGGCGGCTGCTGACCCCACTGCTCCACTGCTGTCACACGTTCAGAGTTTACAGTTAAGTGCGTTTCGATGATCGTCAAACCAGAGTTGTTTTAATGAAGTTTGATTTAAAAAGGTCTATATTTTGCCAGTTTTTGGGCGTAAACAGAATCCAGCTGGCCCTTGTTTGAGCCTTCTAGGGTTTTACACAGACTTTAAACTTCATCCTATACTCACCGCAGAAGTCTGGAGAGCAGCAGATGTTGTTAAAGCGTTCTGCCGGTACATTCCACGGCCCGCCACAGAAATGCAGCCGTTCAATTTAGAGAACAGACTGTGGGTGCACTGCAGGCTCTGGGAGTGCTTTTCTACAACGCATAGACTCAACCAGGACTGAGCCAGGACCTGGGACAGTTAGAAGGTTTAAACCAAATAAACAAGAGAGCGAGAGAGGACTAAACACTGATGAACCAAGCAGAACTGTGGACTTGAACATCGTGACTTAGATCTGAGTCACTATTTATTACCATTTGTGAACGTGAGACCAGTGATGTCAAGATTATTCAGTTAATACCGGGCGACCTAACAATGACTAAATCATGGATAACCAGGACTTTATCCAGATTAAACCAAGTTATATGAGGACTTTAGACTAAGAACAGCTTTATGTGAGGACTGGACCAGGATTTAACAAAGTCTAGTCCAGCTACGAGCCCGGACTGAACCAGAACTCAACCACGCCAGGACAAAACCAGATGTAATACGGCGTTAAACCACGTACAAACCCAGACTAACCAGGACATAACCAGGAAAGGAACCGACGTAAAACCCAACCAGACCTCAAACCTCCCTCATGGAAACTTCTAAATCAAAACCGTGTGTGACATTTACATTTATTCCCAGAGCAGAGGCACCCAAATATCTCTAAAACTGTGTGATTACTTCAGGAGCAGCTCCGGGAAAAAGCCTAACCCTCTGCCTGTGTGCCATTTGTCTGTCAGGAGCAAACCACTCATTTAGCTTTCACCGTTTCTCTGGCATTTCTCCTCCGTGAGCCCAGGCGGCAGGTATTCGGTTCCTTAAGATTATAAAGTTCCAGGCGGTACAAAAGAGTCATTCAACGCAGTCAGACGTGGAGAGAAAAACATGTTTGTCGAGATTTAACCTTTAAATCAGACATATTGTGCTTGATTATCTGCTTTTTAAAATACATTCAGACAGCTTCGCCACACTATTTCACGGTACACAACTTGAAACATGTTGTTGTACCACTATTTGTCTTTCTCTTTCCTCTTAGATGCACTTGAGACTGAAGCATTTTAGAATAAATAGTGAAATGAAAGTCTGAGAGCTGCTGTTTACAGGACGCTGGAAAGAGGTTTCATTGAATAGGATTTAACTAAAGGAATGGTTGGCAGGCTGGAGACGGTGTGTGTGGACTTTAAACACATGCTTTTCTTGACCCGGCAGCCATCTTGGTTCTAGTCCTAATGTAAACAAACGTAAACTCCAAAGAAAATCTGTATAAACTGCAACCAATGTCATCGTACAGCTGCATTTTAAAACACAAACGTGTCTTTGTTGTAGAAAATGCTAAAACATGATTAGCATTGGTCATTAGCTACAGGTCAAACAGAATTCGCTCAAAAAAACCTTCTAACAACGGAAATCTGGCTTGTAAGTGTCTGAAACGTTTCCTGTGTTTAGTAATGGTGCCACGCTAAACATTAATTATGTTTTTTATTGATTCTGAGCTTGTAGTGCTTACTTTGATGAAGGTTTTTGTCAGTTAGGTCTGTGTAAAGTCATTAAAAAGTTGTTTAAAGCTCTGACATCTGCGCTGACTGCTCTGTGAGACATTTCAGGCAACATTTGTGACCCAATTTATAAAAAGGCAAAGTACAAAAAGTAAACACTCTTTGCTCTCTGTAGAAACAATGTCTCCAACCAGCCGCAATTTAATTCTATTCTTGATCTGTGACATACGCTGGCACGAACCGACTGGTCCTTTGAACATGCGGCAACAAAATATGCCAAAACGGTGCATTAGAGATACACAGTGCACTCATCCGATCTGAAATGTCAAATTATAAGTCTCTTTTGCAAAAACATACTTGTCAGAAAAGGCACATAAAAGCCAAGTGAACAGTGCTCTCTACAGTTGAATGCTGTATCATCATGTAGAGCGGGCGATACGGTGATAAAAATAGAATCGTGAGCTCGTCCCTGTGACTATCTGCTATTTCTGTGAAATCGTGATTCAATGTCTCTTTAATGCAGCTGTCTGTTCAAACACACTTTTTCTCCTGTTGTTTAGCCTCTGAAGCCTCTGAGCAGATGATTTCACAATTTTAATGGATGTAATTAGCAAATCGCAAAGACTGACATTTTTGCAATCCTCCAAGCAACAAAATGTCTTGCTTCAATTTGGATTTGTGCCAATATGTTCTGAAACAAGCAACAAAAACGTGACTAAAAGCGATAAAAATGTGTTCAAAAGCGACAAAAACGCGTCTGCAAACAACAAACGTGACAAAAATGTGACTAAAAACGACAAAGACGGGTTTAAATATGACAAACACAACTGAATGTGAGAATAAACGCAACAAAAAGTGACAAAATTGGGTTCAAAATGTGAATTTGAACAGATTCCTATTGTTAAAACATAAATCGCAAATCACTCTGGTCGGAAAAACAAACAAGAATTGTGATAAAATCGAAACAATGTTCTGGCCCCAAGACAACCGTGATAATAATTGTCTTCCGTAGCGCCCAGCCGTACCTCCACGTGTGCAGACCTGACCCGCTGACAGGGTGCCCTCCTGACAGCCCGCACACGCGCCCCTGCTCCTCACAGTGCGCACCCCCCCCCAGCCCCCCCCTGTACCCCCGCCGTCTGACAAGCTCTATTCTGGGTTGATAAATCGTGTCATTAGCATCTTGGCCGGCGGTAATGAATAGCTGGCATTAAGTCTTAACGAGGAAGGTTACTCTGGATCTGCATAATAAATCTGGCTAACCATTTTACCAAATCGCCAGGACAAAAACGCGGCTAGCACGGCATTCATCTTAATATTGGACGCCGGTGAAAGGCGGCAGTGAGATGTAAATAAGTGAGGCAGCGCTAGGGGCTCGGGCAAGTTTTGCGTTTGTGTTGGTAACTTCACGAGGCTGGAGTCCCCCGTGTGCGGCGGCTGTTTTTCATCCCAGTGTAAAAGCAGAGATAAGAAGGGCTGTAGCTCTCCACGCCGACGGAACAGAGGAGCATTAATCTAACTAATGCAGATGTGTGGAGGAGTTGGACCGGGTTTAAGAAAGCAGCGCCAGATCGCACAAGATGGATTCTCCGAGAGGCTGGAGACGAAACGCAACCAGAAAAACAGTGGGTGTCCATTACTGGCAGCAAATCACAGCCTGTTACCCGCGTCTCTCAGCCAATCACCTCGCACGAAGCCGTTATTCACTATTTACTTTTTCCTGCTCCCTTTGGACAACAGCAGCAGAACCAACAGCCTCCTCAGCACCTCCATTTCTGCGCTGTGAATTTCAGAAACTAATCAAGAAGCAAGAAGACCGTCTTTGAAGTTACAATGTCCCAGAGAAATCTATGGATGAAGTGGATTAAATGTAGAGACAAAACATCTTTAGGAGCAGATTGGACAAGTTAGTTCCACATGAAAGTCGATATGTTTAGAGAACAAACTGACCAAAAAACACTGAAAAACTGAAGATAAAGATAGTGTTTTGCCTGTAGTATCTCGCCTTAAAACTGACAGAATTAAATGTTCTTTTGCTCAGGTATTAGTGAATATTTTGTGAGTATAAATCTGTTTACTCAAATACTCACGGGAAACACACTCGACTATAGACGACATCCACCCAGACACAGGTAGAACACGCAAACTCCAAACAGAACAGCCCTGCATGTTCTGAAAACCTGTTTTACCCCCTAAATCCAAAACGACCAACATACTAAACAACTTTTTTAACAAACAAGCGGCATATTGATCTTGCCGGTCGACATCATTTTAAAAAGCCGTTGGGAACTACTCTTAGAACCAACAATTCCATCTCCGGCTCGGCGTGCGATGATTGCGTAATAACGACAGCAGGACTCTGATTGCTCTTATGCATTCGAAGATGTTGACAAATCTGAACCGTGGCCGCGCGTTGCTGACAGTCGGCCTTCTCGCCACACGTAATCTGCTCGCCAAGCCCCGGGACGCGATAAGCCTGGAAGGATGAGCGCCCCTGACAGCTCCCGACAACCCAGCCTCGCCGTAATGTGCCGACAAAAGGGAGAAATGACAAACGATTCCGAGCGGAGACGGGTGGAGACGAGCCAAAAGTCTGAGCAAGCGTTTAACCGGAGGGGGAAGTTGTATTTCAGGAAAGCAAGATCGCTGCCCGTGGCGTTTTGAAACATGAATGGTCGAAAACCTGATCGGATTGTTGGTAGAAGGGGGTTCTGATGGACGGTGTTTGTTTGACGGTTTGAGCGATCGAGGGTTTGGATTGGCTGGAGCGAGCGTACATAAGTGTTCAATGCAAGCTTTCCTTCTCTGGGTTCTACGGATCCTTTAAAAGTTCCTAATGGAGCCAAAAGTGAAGTGGAAACTGGGATTAACCTTAAAATATCACGAAATGTAAGAAATGAAGGTGGTTTTCTCAAAGTGATGTCATAGCCTGCTTTAAACACATTTTACATGATTTGTTTATGTAATGAGCAATTATGACACACATTTTGATGAAGGCAAATTCTGATTTTTAGGTTTAACTGAACAAATATTTACAGAAATGTTGAGCCCATAATAGTTTTTCATTAAATATACAGGTATATTATAAAGCGCCATGGAGGAATAATGAGACAGTCAGGGCACAGAAAAGGGAGTGCCGCAGGGCTGAGCGAAAATGGCGCAAGTCAAAGCTCCAGATTCATAAAGAGATTTATAGAGAAAGGTTGTACATGTACAACCTCATTTTATGTAAAACAAGGGAAGGATTTTTTTTCTGAAATAATTGGAAATTGCAGTAATAACTCGCGTGCTCTGTTTGCAACAGTAAACAGACTAACAAACCCTCCAATTCTGCTGCCATTAGAACTAATTTCCACAGCTAAGTGCAATGAGTTTGCAGTATTCTTTAATGACAAGGTTCAGGGCATTAAAAATGCCATAAATTCCACAGTGCAAATAATAACTTTAAAACCACCTACACATTTAGAGCTGACTCAGTTTGCACCTGTAACTGACAAAACTGTCCAAGAGATCATCACCAGTCTGAGTTCTTCTACATGCTGCCTCGATGTGTTACCCACCAGATTTCTAAAGTCTGTTCTGAGCACTTTGTTAACACCACTCACTCACATAGTTAACATGTCGCTTCAATCTGGAACATTCCCAAGGGCCTTGAAAACTGCGGTCATTAAGCCTCTCCTAAAGAAGAGCAGTCTTGATGCCTCAGAACTGAAAAATTATCGGCCCATCTCAAATCTGCCATTTTTAGGCAAAGTCCTCCGAAAAAGGTTGTTTACCAACAGCTCACTGACTTCCTCTTAATAAACAACTCATTTGATGTTTTTCAGTCAGGTTTTAGACCTCATCACAGCACTGAGACTGCTCTTATCAAGGTGACAAATGACATCCGCCTGAACACTGGCGGGCAAAGCCTCAGTCTTAATTCTGTTAGATCTGAGCGCTGCTTTTGACACTGTCGATCATAGGATCCTCCTACAGAGACTAGAGGACTGGGTGGGCATCACTGGCACTGCCCTAAATTGGTTGAAGTCCTACCTTGAGGACAGAGAGTACTTTGTTGAGATTGGTAACTGTGTGTCAGACCACGTGAGCTTGACCTGTGGGGTGCCCCAAGGGTCAATCCTGGGACCCCTTCTGTTCAACTCCTCTATATGCTGCCCTTAGGTCAGTTAATACTCAGCACAAATGTGTCTTATCACAACTACGCAGATGACACTCAGATCTATGTCTCACTGACTTGGCAGGTGAATATGGACCAGTGGATTCACTCTGTCATTGCATCCAACAGATCAGCTTGTGGATGCAAAACAATTTTCTTCAGCTAAACTCAGACAAGACTGAAATCATCTCTTTGGGCGCAGAAACAGAGAGAAAGTGTCAGCAGTCACCTCCAGTCTCTTGCTCTAAAACCGACAAATCAAGTTAGAAATCTGGGGGTAATAATGGACTCAGACCTGAACTTTAACAGCCACATCAAATCAATAACATCAACAGCCTTTTACCACCTAAAAAACATTGCCAAAATTAAAGGTATAGTGTCTAAACCAGACTTGGAGAGACTTATCCATGCATTTCTCCAGTAGGTTAGACTACTGCAACGGCCTGTTCATTGGCCTCTCCAAACGAGCTGTAAAACAGCTGCAGTACATCCAGAATGCTGCTGCTCGGGGTCCTGACAAGAACCAGGAAGTGCGATCACATTAGTCCTGTGCTCAGGTCTCTGCACTGGCTTCCTGTGGCTCAGAGAATTGACTTTAAAGCAGCTCTGCTTGTGTTCAAGTCTCTCCACGGCCAAGCACCAAAGTACATCTCTGACATGTTAGTGCCATATGAACCATCTCGCAATCTGAGGGCCTCAGGGACCGGCCTCCTGCTGGTGCCTAGAGTCAGGACTAAACATGGGGAATCAGCATTTCAGTTTTTTGCAGCTAAAATCTGGAACAGTCTCCCTGAAGATGTGAGACAGGCCTCCACTCTGACAATGTTTAAATCCAGGCTAAAAACAGTTCTCTTTAGACGTGCATACGACTGAAAGATCTATCTGCACTCTTCTCTTTTAAAGCACTTTATTCTAAAATGATTTTAAAATGATTCTGTGTGTCTTTTTGTGTTTTGTGATTTTAATGCAACTTTTCCTGTTTATGTAAAGCACTTTGAATTGCCCTGTGTACGAATTGTGCTCTACAAATAAACTTGCCTTGCCTTGCCTTGCCTAAACGTTACAATTAATTCTACCTTTTTGTGACACAAAGGCTGGAAATGTTTATTTTTTTCCATCCTTTGTAACAGAAAAGCAAACTAACTGACATTTATACATAGAGAATTCAAGAATGTGTGTATAGATATGATGTCTGTATGTTTTTGAAAATATATAATAGTGTATTCACGTTTTCCTTTTAGTAAAACAACTTGGCTCTGTTTGAGTTTGGCTTTTCTAATGTTGACCCTATTTGGTGAATTATACCTGTTGTAAATATAAATTATAGTTTTACACCAATCAGGAAGTTATTTGTGCAGAAAAGTTGAAAAAATATGTTGAAAAGTACAGGAAGTAAACTAATGATATGACTAATATGATGATGATAACTGATGACATCACAGGGTTAGGGAGCCAAAGGTAAATTAGAAGAGTTTTGGTGTATAGGACGGTTTCTTGGTCATTTCCTAGTGTGATGTCATCATTTACAACCAGGAAGTAAAACTAAAAACCTAAAAATAGCTAAACTGGGATAAAATTTGTAAAGATTTTAGCAGAATTTGAAATACATCTATCTTAACTGCATTTTAGTTAAAAGTCCGACCTGTCAGTGGCACTTTACGGCGTATCGAAGGGAGTGACCAGAATGACATCCATTAGTATAAAAAATACAGAGCTGTATCATTTTGCCAAATGATGATGAATAATGTTCAATGGGTGTCTTTCAAACGAATAGTCATTTTCCTGGTAAGAAGTTTTATTCATATGCAAAACAACTCGGCTCTTTTGCTTTTTTAAATAATACACGATATACTAACTTTGATCCGGTCTCTGGCTTTGTTGGTGTAATCGGTTCCGAGTGCTTTCATAAGACTCCGATAACGTCCAAACGAATATTAAATGATATTCCTCTTGTAAGCCTCTCAGTGGTTTAATACAGATCGATATCGGTCGGTGATTGACAGGTGGATTAGGGACAGGACGGGGTTCCTCTGTATCACAACAAACATGGCTGCTTACGAGGAAAAAAAAAAATCACAAGGACTGAAAAACATTCTGCAGAATCAATAAGTGAAGCACAAAACCCTATTAATCCGAGGTGAGAGTGTTTTATTTTGTTCTAAATTAGAGCTGTAGGTGACTAAAGACCTGCCCCATCAACCGATTAGTCGACTAAAAGGGGGTGTGGCAAAAATACATCTAAACTATGAAGTATCTCCGTGTATCTGACCCAAACTGCACTCAGAAGACCAAATTTGTACAGAAACATACCAGGAAAACAGTGTATTCATTTGTTAGATAATGATTTACACCTTCAGCTAACTCACTCCTCATCTTCTCCTTTTTGCTGTTTTTGCGACATCAATTTGTTAAACGCAAATAAAATAATTCGTTGACTAATAAAAATGCTGGTTGACTAAGACGCCATCAACCAATTAATCGACTAAAAGACTACAGGCCTATTCTAAATGATGATGGTGACTGGGTTTATTTCTTTCAAACGGGTCACTGAAATAAACAAATCTGATTGCACAGTTGTGTTTGAGTTTGGCTTAAGGGAGTGGTGACCGGGCTGACATCCATTAGTATAAAAATGGGTGTCTCGTAATTTTCCTGGTAAGAAGTTTTTATGTATAACAACTCGGCTCTTTTACTTTTTTACTAAAAGACCATATAATAACTTTGATAAGGCTGCTGGCTTTGTTGATGTAATGTGGTTTCATAAGACCCCGATAACGTCCAAAACGAATATTAAATGATATTGCTCTTGGACAAATGTAAGCCTATTATGTCAACAATGCACCTCCGATAGATTACGCAGAGCAGAGATAATTAAAGCGGTTCTTTGGAGTGTCTCTGAGTCACCATTGTCTCTCCGGTTTCTTATCGGAGTCCCGGGGGAAGCTGGCGCAGATCCTGGGTCTGATTGCTCAAGCCTGGAGCGTCTCACCGCGATGGCCCACACATTCGGGATAAAAGAGGGAAGTCTGAGGGGTTTTACAGGAAGAACGAGGAGTGCGCTGAAAAACCAGAACTCAAGATCAATCTCGTCAGAGTCTACAGCAGGTCAAAGAACTGAGAGCTGTCCAGGAGCGTCATGTCATTTCACATCAGCACTAAGACTTCACAGCTACACAACCAGACTTTTGGCACACAGATAAGCGACATCACAATAGGATTTCATGTTGAATGCTTCTCCTCTTCTTCTAGTCTAGTTTGAATCATTTTACAGTGTGTGACTTTGTTGGTGGAGGGTCCATCACCTGCTCGTCTCCATGGTGATATACGTGCTTTCTTTGTAGGGCTGCATTCAACTATTTTAGTGGTTGAAAAGTCAAAGAATTATTTCTATTGTACATTTAGACTTTTTGAGTCCAGTTGACATATTGGACTTAAGGTTCTAGACAGAGAATATGTACGTATAAAGTGTATTATTGATAAAGAATCATACATTTGATCTTCATTTTTGATATTTTGCTTGAATAACGTCACTGTCTTTGTTATAAAAAAAAAGTCTATTGTGTGTGTTTTAGAGACTGTACAGTCCAGAGAACAGTTATAATTATCATAATACGATTAACATTAATCATTTTGCCGGGAATAATCCACATTATAGCGCTTAACTTCTATCTCCATGGTGACAAGCACATGACGCTACCAGGCTAAGTTAGAAGTCAGATCTGTGGATAACTGAGGCTGCTCTCAGTAAGAATTACATTTATTCCATCTACATTTATTTATTTAAAGGTGTTTTCGCTAAAAACACATTGGAAAACATGCAAGATAGCAATGTCTAATGCCATAGTGTGGTACATTCCAGGCAAAGCAAAGACATCACCATGGAGACAAGACAGAGACAGAGTTACATGGTGCACTTTTAACTTGTACTAGTCTTTGGTTCTTTTTTTTTTTATCTTCAAGTTTTGATTATGACACAATTGGACAACTACATGGATTGAACATATTTCTTGACACTTTCTCCCGGTTTCCTCCGACGTTCCTCCGTTCCGTCTACGTGCCTCGTCTTCCCGTTTGCCGCTGATGTGTCTCTGATGCTTCACATGACAGTAGTAAATGTGGCATACATCCTCCGGGAGACAGGCCTTTTATTAATTAAGAGATGAAGAAATTTGCGACAAGTTTAAAGATGAATGGATTTGTACCAATTAAAACTTGATTTGATGTTTTGCTCAAAAAATAGTAAATGATTTCAATCAAGCTGTGACTTCTAATTTCAAATGTGGGTCAGGCTTTGAATATGAATGTACCGTGAATATAAACTTTCAGATAACAGCGTTCTATTGGTTTTAAAGAGGTGGGGACGAAACTGGCTAATTTACTCAAAGCCCTTTTTTGTGCAATGAAGTTGGGCGACTATGGGCCTTAGGAGGAGTTCATCAGTGTCAAATGATCAAAGGATTGCACCGAAATGATTAGAACAAGTTTGGTGAAAGTGTAAGGGCTTGTAAAAAGACTGTATGTGATGTAATTTGTAACGTTTTGTAACATCTATACGGAGACAAGACTTTGGCTGACCCTCCACCAGCAAATTTACAAAGTACACCTTTAAAAACACACTACCTGGATTGGATTGGCCAGAGGTCTGCAGCTTTAACAGCAACAGAGCCGCGTTGACCAGTTTCATTCCAAAGCCAGTCAGCCAAAGTCAGAAAAAGTGACACTTTTTTTTTTTTTCAATACAAACGACGAGACAAATGTATTGATACAGAAGATAAAGTTGAATGTTTGCCGCTGTTGATAAATTGTGAAGTAAATATAACATTTTGCATCAATCATCTTTGTAGATTTAAAAAAGTGGGGGGTCTGGGTGTTCTCCCCCAGAAAACCTTTTGATTTGTCATTTCTTGCATTCTGGTGACTAGATGTAATATAGGGACAAATGCAGGACAAATGTTCCTTTATATAAACTTTATTCTACCCAATCTAAGTGCAAAGAACCACACAGAGGCTTTAAAGGGGACATATTCTTCAACGTCAACCTTGTTACAACAGCATTTCCTCATCATTCGTTTACTCAAAGTTATTTTGAATGAATCCCGCATGTTTGAGTTAACCCTGGAGCCTCAAGTGCTTGGAAAATTCCCTTTTTCTGCTATCCCCTATCCCCACCCACATGTAGTTGCGATTATTTGAAAAATGAGACTCAAGAGTGGCACATGATAAGTTCTAAAATACAAATGACATTACACCGCTTGTTAGTGGGACAGTAGATCTGTTTCTATTACAAAACAGTTTTGGATCAATATTACAGTTTATAATTAACGAAATGTAAAAATGAGGATCTAAGTGTGTTATAATTCAATACTTAAATATAAATAAAACCACATTATGCCTCCTTTAAAGAGCTGCATGTGGCTCTTGAGGCAGTGGTTGCAGAGTCCTGAGATGGCGGTGGAGGAATGGACAGACTGGGAGTGAATGGATGAAGGAGGCTCACCAGACACTGAGGC
This sequence comes from Rhinogobius similis, assembly GCA_019453435.1. NCBI lineage: Eukaryota > Metazoa > Chordata > Actinopteri > Gobiiformes > Gobiidae > Rhinogobius > Rhinogobius similis. The sequence goes on along the minus strand of CM033621.1, from coordinate 4,634,847 downwards.
GCGAGAGTCTAAAGACTTTTAAATCTTCATCTGATTGAGCTCCTCCTGGACTGTGCATGCTCCAGTTTATCTATTCACCGGTCTGCCCCTAAACGCTCCACAGCCTCTACGCAATTTGCTCACTTTTTCATCCTTCCTCTCTGCACCAAAAGCCTCTCCATTTCCCTGGTGAACATAACTCATTTTGTTTTGTTTCTCTCGTCTGAATAATTGCACTTTCACAGCAAGAAATGTGCTCCCCTGTTGTCTATAGGTACTTTAAGGATAAATATTATTAAGCTTTGACCTTGTTACAAACATACATGAAGTTGTATTTAGCTTTGTTTATTTTTTTTTAAATACTGAATCCTGTTTACAAAATCCTCTTGCTCATAGCCTCAAAATCACTTTGCTTCAATTTTCCCTAGATTTTAACGTCAAAGGTAGAGGTTGTTAAAGTAACTGTTTGTAACTGTCTGGGTGTGATCTGTCACCTGATTCCATGGACATAGAATGTTAAAACAGCAACCTTTTCGTTCCAAGAGCAGGAGCTGGCACTCCTTCAAAACAAGTACGAGTCAGGTTTGTGGAGCACAAGGTCTGCTTTAAAACAACCAAGCTGAAAAAAACGTTGCGTACTGGTGCTTTAGATCTATAAATCATCAACAGACTTGTTCAAACCACGTTCATCACAACTGTGCACCTGTAGTCCCTGCAGCATGAGTCACGTTGCTTGATCTAGCTCACTTTTGTTTTTCTCCTTGATTCACTTCCACTGCTGCCAGTAGATGGCGTGCTAACACCAAATCCAGATGATGAAGCACAGAAAGATGGGAAGTAGCGTTAAAACACTTCTCTTCACACAAACTCTACACAACAACAAAAGCTTAAAACAATTCCAGTACGTGTTATTTGTCAGATTTAACTTTGATAAAACTCCAGACAGTCTTTCTTTTTGCTTTCTTCTTAAAGCTGCCCTCATTTGGTGCACTCTTGCTAATTGAATGTTGCATCAAATATTAATGACCACTTAAGCGTTTGAAAGCGCTGCCATCTTCATCAAACGCACGTCCTTGCTTGATCCCTTCAGCGCCGGGCTCCTTTGATGTCTTCGTCGCCCGTAGCCACATACGTTTAGCTTAGCACGCGCGAGGCTAACATCTGCTCGCCCGGACACCGTATGCTAATTTTGCCATTTTCGTCAACGGTTTGGTCACATGTCCACGTCCTGGCTGAGGAGAAAAACTAAACAAGGCCTCGTTCTGGGGTTTGTATTGGATATCCCCCGGGGTACGCGCACAAAACACAACCGCACAATTTCCCCGAGAACAAAGAAAGCGTGGAAAGAAGTGGTCTAATTTATTTTGTTTGTAGCCGTGTGAATGCATGCCCTTCAACTATCAAGTGTGCAAACCCAAAACGGCGAAAAAGGTCAAATAGGATGTTTACACGGAAAAGAGCAGCGCGCTTTGACAATCTACTTGAGACACTCCAGTGATTACTTCGGTTTGGGAATGTTTGTGTCGTTTTTCATTCTCTCCTGTTGCTAAAAAGCGCAGGGTTAGCTTCAGGATAAGGAGTCGGCCCATCTTTATAGGAGGGTATTACGCTGAAATTACACGCTTCACAGTTCTACTACATTTTAAAGTAAGTGGAAATTTAAACCTATTTAAAGAGCTGGGTTTGGTTTGATTTACATGCAACACATAGCTGTATACACCTGGATACTGGAATAGAACAAGATAGGGCTGTGTAGAACAAGTTTAATTGAGATTTTAAAAAATAAGTCACCTCTAATTGTTGAGGATGTGTTGGGTGTTTGAGTGATAGGAAGAATTATGACAATTTTTCAGATAAATGGACATTAGTAAAAGTGTGTCTTGTTTATGTTTTGATGTAGAAAGCCATTGTTGTGTGTTTTCGATAAGTCATGTATGTCTTTTTTGGGTAATCCATGTTTTTAAAGTCCATCTCCTTTGCGATCATTTTGTTCACCCTTTCCACCGAGCTGGGCTGAGCTGGTGCCAGTTTTAGAAACGGTTCTGACGTCGGTTGCATAAGTTAAAAGTGACATAATAGTTAGCAGTAGGGCTGTGCAATTAATCATACATATAACTGTGATTTAAATTATTACTCATTCATTGCAGACTTATAAGTGCACTTCTTTTGCCTCAAAGCCTGGAGCAAAGGCACGTTTCTTATGCATTACTAATCAAACATATTCAGTCTATACTTTTTCTACAGGATCATTTCGAAAATATAGAAGTTACTCTTAAAAATAATGGTGATTTCAATTATGTGCCAAATAATCGTCTTATTTTTGCCATAATCGAGCGGCCCTAGTTAGAAGGACTGAGTAAACGTATGTAATGGAAAAAGAAACATCAGTTAAAGCTGAAAAGACATGCGGTAGTTCAACAAACAGATGCAAACTACTGAGGAGTAAACAATGCATTAGTGTGGTATTGGTTCTTTCTTTCTTGTACAGCGACAGAACACAACACATTAAAGTCTATATGACAGGTTCTCATTTTTGTCTAATTATAATTTCAGTTTGATGGAGGGCACATGTGGTAAATAGTTCTCATATTTTTACATCAGTCAAGACGCAGTTTGTGAGTAAATTTAGACGAACAAACATTTAAAATGACACGTATGAGGTGAGTTCTAAAGTGGAATCCCTCCACCATCAAAAACGACGTACCATCAAAAATACAAGGAGAATTTAAACGTAACTGACACATTTTTCGGACTGTTTAAACCAGGGGTGTCCAAATGTTTTCCATCGAGGGCCACATATTGAAATATAGACCAAGCGGAGGGCCACAAATCAATCGTGAAACGTTAAAAAATGCTGCATTTATCTGATGTTTTAAGCGCCACCACATCTACATTCAGTCTCAGTGCCTTAATATCAGGTCTGTACTGCACCAAAATGTTAGTTATTTAGGTTGGAATTGTAGAAAATCTGAAATGTGCTGTAAAAAGTACTTCTCAGGACAGTGTGGGCCAGTTCACCAGGAAGCCTAAGGGCCAAGAAAAATTGGTCTGAGGGCCGCATTTGGCCCCCAGGCCTTAGTTTGGACATGCCTGGTTTCAAACCATCATTCAAAAAAAAAAAGGTATTATTAAGTATTATTTATTGTTAGTTCGTAATTTTTATGGATTTTGGCCCTTGTTTTCAAAATGGTTGCTAGGTAACAATTGTGGAATCACCTCTGTGTCATATTTATTGCCCATGTCCAACCAGGAAGTAATATTATAAACTTTACAAAAACTGTCAAACAAATGGGCAAAATGCTCAGTAAAATCTTAAATATAATCATGTTCACTATGTTTTAGTGAAATGTGTGTCTAATCTGTCATATAGACTTTAAGCAAGACACAGCACAAATGCTCATTTACACCAGTGGGCCCTGAACATGGCACCAGCACCATCTCAGAACCAGCTCTGAACCAGTCCAGAACCAGTTCCGTGGTGGGAAAGTGGTAGAAGTTCTGAAACTGCATACACTACGCAACTCCTGCCCTTTATGGTGTTTTGATTTTTGACACACATTATTTAATCTACACAGAACAGCAGAACTACGATGTGCAAAAGTTTAAAAGCCTGAATGCTGCTTATTATAGATGTTCCAAAACCAGGTCGTCGTGGTCATCGGACAAACCTGTTGTGTTTCCTGAGCCTCTGTCCTCTGCTTTCTACTTTTAGCAGGAGGAAACGGGGCGGTGCAGGGTGCGATAGGAAAATGAAACGCCCGGGTCGGTGTCGCCTACGCTGGGGTCGGCCGCCTGTGGAGAGGGGCCTGCTGGGACGGAAAATGTGGGGTTTTACGGCGGTTTTCACTGTTACAGCACTGGCCCATAGAAAGAAAAAGTTGCAATTATTTTGGTAATACTTTAAACTTTTGTATCAGACCTGCTTATTCTGTTCTTTTTACCTCGACAAACATTTTCTGAAATGTATGTAATTTTGTAATAGTTTGTGTAGTTATTATATTTAAGCCTTCTCTAATATATGTGAAATCCTGTATTGTTTAAAATTGACTTTTTTTTTTTATTCCAGCTCAAACTATTTAGATTTGTAAACATTATAGATATTTGAGGCTGTTTTGTCACAAGCTTTAAGGTGAGACAATGCAAAGAAAATCCAATTCAAGAAAAAAATCTAATTTCAATATATGTGTATATGTTTAGAAACTTCTGAGGTTTACTTGTATACATGTCTGAAAAAATGTATTACACTTTTTTATTGTTTTCATACAAAAACAAGACATTTTATCTGTAGAAATGGCCAAAATTGCATATATATATATATATATATATATATATTTGGGACATATAAATCACAAATTTGATTTTCTTGCTTCAGTTTGTTCACATATTAGATAAAATAACGTACAGAAGGGATTTGGTTTTTGAGTTAACTAGATTCTAACTGAAAATTGGCATAATAATTCCAATTTGGCCTCGCTTCGGATTTGGATCTGACGACAAATCTGTCACAATCTTGTTAAGCGCAAGACTGTTAAGTTCGGAGTGTGAAGGAGCTATAAGAGGCTGATCTGTATGGTTTATGAGAGAAAAATGCATTTGGAGAAGTGGCAGTGTCCCCGACTAATTTATGGCTGAAGTGGATTCAGTTAAATTAAAAAAAATATTTTGGGTGCAGATCGGACACTTCTACTGTTTCCGGGTGAAATCCTTTATGTTGAGAGAGCAAACGGACCAAAAACAAATGCTGAAAATGTCCACCTTGCTCCTCCTATAATGTTACGGAGACATCACTGGCCAAAACATCAGATAGTTTCCCAAAACCACTCAGCTCTATCCACATCCAAACGCGAGCGGGAGGAGCGAGGCGGGGGTGAGGCGGGGGGTGAGAGAGCTGTCAGACAACGGCCCAAAAACAAGCTTAAACTGCTGTTGATAACAAGGCTGACCTTCACAACACCAGGCTCTGACGCACACGCAGCTTTTCCTCTCGCTAAAAAACAAGACACATCCAGACGGCCGCTCCACGGAGCACTGGAAACGAAGGCGCGGCCGCACGCTCGGGTAAACACCGGCCCGTTAAATGTGTGCGCGGCGGTAAACACGGCGGTGACGCTCGGCCCGCGGAGGAGGCAGAGGTGGGACAGCCTGTGTGGTCATTCAGAACCACGACCGGTTTGTCTGCTGCTCACAATCGCCTTGAGAGACAGAGAGAGACTTCAAATGTGCAGGGACAGAAGGGTCTTTGAAAGCATGTGTGCGTGGGGTTTTGATCTATTCTTTGGTTCTTTGGAGTCTTTTGAATCTTTTGTGTGTCTATGTCGATGCTGGAATGTGTATTGTCGTTGATATGTTCCGTTGGTAACACTTGAGAATAACTAACCTTATTCCTGCCTTATTCATTCATTCATTCATTTTCTACCGCTTTTTCCCGTTAGGGGTCGCAGGTGACTGGAGCCTATCCCAGTGACTTTGGGCCTTAGGCGGGGTACACCCTGGACAGTGGCCAACTCGTCGCAGGGCTGACACAGAGACAAGGACAGACAACCATTCACTCTCACATTCATACACTACGGGCAATTTAGAGTTGTCAATTAACCTGAACACAGTCATGTGTTTAGACGGTGGGAGGAGCCGGAGAACCCGGAGAGAACCCACGGTAACACGGGGAGGACATGCAGACTCCACCCAGAGAGATCGTGTGATGTTGGGGTGGTCCGGAATTCGAACCCACAATCTCCTTATTGAGAGGCAGAAGCTCTAGCCGCTCTGCCACCGTGCATCCTGCCTTAGTAAAGCATTAACAAAGACTTATTTCATACTGAACGAATAGTTTATTAAGCATGATTCAGGATTAGTAACTACTTAATTAAGGTTAGGGTTAGGAATTTGGGTTAGAGCAATAGTTAAGTAGTTAATAAGCCTGAATCATTCTTAATAAATTCTTTGTTCACTATTAAATAAGTCTTTATTCATGCTTTACTGAGGCAGGAATCAGGTTAGTTATATAGTTAGGTATATAAAGTATTACCAATGGAACATATCAACGACAATACACGTTCCAGCATCGACAAAGACACAAAACATTCTAGGTTTACGACGAACCAAACAATAGCAATCAAAACCTCACGCACACATGCTTTTAAAAACCCTTCTGTCCCTGCACATTTGGAGTACGAAACCCTTTAGAAACACTGCCGGGAAAGTTGTTAGACATTTGTGAATATCTGTGAACTGAAAATGCAGTTTAATGGCTTGGCCTGTCAAAATAAATAGCAGAATAAAACAATTAAAGCAGAGCTAAGTAACATTTTGACCTTATTAAACATCTTTGTAAGTCCGTGTGGTGGTTGTAAATGTATTTTCGGGGCGTTTGAAGCCCCCGCTGTCGCCCCCTGCTGTCTCTGCTGCAACCAGCTGCAACATTTCCTCACATCGACCCAAAGAAACCTCTCCTGAGAAGTGCCTTTTTTTTAAGTGCTTATGACAGGTTGGTCTACTCGTGTAACTAAAGTAGTGGTAAGATAAATATATTTAAAGTTTTGCTAAAAATATGTATACATTTGATCACAATTTAGAAATTTTTTACTTTTGTAATATCACTTCCTGGTTGTAAATGATGACATCACAGTAGGAAATGTCTTTGTACACTGGGCAAATACTCAGCTAATGTGGACCGTCTATATTTTGTTGAATTAATGTTTTAAGGGTACAAAAATGTGTTTTGGGTAAATAGTGCATAATCTTTGGCTGGAGTCTCCCTAGTGCGATGTCATTCGTTTGTTACTTTCTGTAATTTTCCATTGGTTTTTCAACTTTTCTCCAGAAACTACCACTTGATTGGTGTAAAACTAGATTTTTTTTTTTTATGTACGAGAGGCATTAATACACCAAATAAAATCAAAATTAGAAAAATGTTTAAACCTGTCATACACACTTGAATTAATATTTGGCAACAGGAAATGTTTGAGTATGTGTTGTACTTCCTTATTGCAATAAAAAAGCGTTTGCGTCTTTTCTCAAGAGAGCTGCAGGGGGAGCTCTGTTGCTAAAGTTACTTCATTCTGCTTTAAGTGGTTAGTTAGTATCATTAATGAGTCAGATAATTACAGCTTTGATCTAACTCAACTTAAATATTAATGAGCTACAAAAACTGTTGTAGTGCAAAGAAGAGGTGCATGCGACAAAATTGTTGTTCCTACTTTGATTCAGTGAACAGTGAGTTGATCTAGTCATTTTGGTAATAAATGACTTTAATGATTTTACTCCACTCAACAAAAGAACCAAAAGATAACATTTTCATTTGTCTTAATTTCATCTTAAACAGTCAAAAAGTCAAATAATATTCCTGCCAAGTCACGGAAAACACACACCTTTTAAGAACTCAAATGATCACTTAGGGACTTCAGTGTCATCACAACTTTAATGGCTTTCTAATTAACAACTTAATGAATCCTCTCCTAAACTCCAGCCTCTGCTGAGACTAAACCAGCATCTGTGCCAGCTCTGAACCATCTCTGTGCTCCTGTTTGTCATCTCTGTGCTCCTGTTTGTCATCTCTGTGCTCCTGTTTGTCATCTCTGTGCTCCTGTTTGTCATCCCTGTGCTCCTGTTAGTCATCCCTGTGCTCCTGTTAGTCATCCCTGTGCTCCTGTTAGTCATCCCTGTGCTCCTGTTAGTCATCTCTGTGCTCCTGTTAGTCATCTCTGTGCTCCTGTTAGTCATATCTGTGCTCCTGTTTGTCATCTCTGTGCTCCTGTTAGTCATCCCTGTGCTCCTGTTAGTCATCTCTGTGCTCCTGTTTGTCATCTCTGTGCTCCTGTTTGTCATCTCTGTGCTCCTGTTAGTCATCCCTGTGCTCCTGTTAGTCATCCCTGTGCTCCTGTTAGTCATTTCTGTGCTCCTGTTAGTCATCCCTGTGCTCCTGTTAGTCATCTCTGTGCTCCTGTTAGTCATCCCTGTGCTCCTGTTAGTCATCCCTGTGCTCCTGTTAGTCATCTCTGTGCTCCTGTTAGTCATCTCTGTGCTCCTGTTAGTCATCTCTGTGCTCCTGTTAGTCATCTCTGTGCTCCTGTTAGTCATCTCTGTGCTCCTGTTTGTCATCTCTGTGCTCCTGTTTGTCATCTCAGTGCTCCTGTTTGTCATCTCTGTGCTCCTGTTTGTCATCCCTGTGCTCCTGTTAGTCATCCCTGTGCTCCTGTTAGTCATTTCTGTGCTCCTGTTAGTCATCCCTGTGCTCCTGTTAGTCATCTCTGTGCTCCTGTTAGTCATCTCTGTGCTCCTGTTAGTCATCTCTGTGCTCCTGTTAGTCATCTCTGTGCTCCTGTTAGTCATCTCTGTGCTCCTGTTTGTCATATCTGTGCTCCTGTTTGTCATATCTGTGCTCCTGTTAGTCATATCTGTGCTCCTGTTAGTCATATCTGTGCTCCTGTTAGTCATATCTGTGCTCCTGTTAGTCATATCTGTGCTCCTGTTTGTCATCTCTGTGCTCCTGTTTGTCATATCTGTGCTCCTGTTAGTCATATCTGTGCTCCTGTTAGTCATCTCTGTGCTCCTGTTAGTCATCTCTGTGCTCCTGTTTGTCATCTCTGTGCTCCTGTTTGTCATATCTGTGCTCCTGTTAGTCATCTCTGTGCTCCTGTTAGTCATCTCTGTGCTCCTGTTAGTCATCTCTGTGCTCCTGTTAGTCATCTCTGTGCTCCTGTTAGTCATCTCTGTGCTCCTGTTAGTCATCTCTGTGCTCCTGTTAGTCATCTCTGTGCTCCTGTTAGTCATCTCTGTGCTCCTGTTTGTCATATCTGTGCTCCTGTTTGTCATATCTGTGCTCCTGTTAGACATATCTGTGCTCCTGTTAGACATCTCTGTGCTCCTGTTAGTCATCTCTGTGCTCCTGTTTGTCATATCTGTGCTCCTGTTTGTCATATCTGTGCTCCTGTTTGTCATATCTGTGCTCCTGTTTGTCATATCTGTGCTCCTGTTAGTCATATCTGTGCTCCTGTTAGTCATATCTGTGCTCCTGTTTGTCATCTCTGTGCTCCTGTTTGTCATCTCTGTGCTCCTGTTTGTCATCTCTGTGCTCCTGTTTGTCATATCTGTGCTCCTGTTAGTCATCTCTGTGCTCCTGTTTGTCATCTCTGTGCTCCTGTTTGTCATCTCTGTGCTCCCGTTAGTCATATCTTTGCTCCTGTTAGTCATATCTGTGCTCCTGTTAGTCATATCTGTGCTCCTGTTAGACATCTCTGTGCTCCTGTTTGTCATATCTGTGCTCCTGTTTGTCATATCTGTGCTCCTGTTTGTCATATCTGTGCTCCTGTTAGACATCTCTGTGCTCCTGTTAGACATCTCTGTGCTCTTGTCATTTCTCTGTGCTCTTGTTTCTTTGTGCTCTTGCTGTTTCTCTGTGCTCTTGTTGTTTCTCTGTGCTCTTGTTGTTTCTCTGTGCTCTTGCTGTTTCTCTGTGCTCTTGTTGTTTCTCTGTGCTCTTGTTGTTTCTCTGTGCTCTTGTTGTTTCTCTGTGCTCTTGTTGTTTCTCTGTGCTCTTGTTGTTTCTCTGTGCTCGTGTTGTTTCTCTGTGCTCGTGTTGTTTCTCTGTGCTCTTGTTGTTTCTCTGTGCTCTTGTTGTTTCTCTGTGCTCTTGTTGTTTCTCTGTGCTCTTGTTGTTTCTCTGTGCTCTTGTTGTTTCTCTGTGCTCGTGTTGTTTCTCTGTGCTCGTGTTGTTTCTCTGTGCTCGTGTTGTTTCTCTGTGCTCTTGTTGTTTCTCTGTGCTCTTGTTTTTTCTCTGTGCTCGTGTTGTTTCTCTGTGCTCGTGTTGTTTCTCTGTGCTCGTGTTGTTTCTCTGTGCTCGTGTTGTTTCTCTGTGCTCTTGTCGTTTGTCATATCTGTGCTCTTGTTGTTTCTCTGTGCTCTTGTTGTTTGTCATATCTGTGCTCTTGTTGTTTCTCTGTGCTCTTGTTGTTTCTCTGTGCTCGTGTTGTTTCTCTGTGCTCTTGTCGTTTGTCATATCTGTGCTCTTGTTGTTTCTCTGTGCTCTTGTTGTTTCTCTGTGCTCTTGTTGTTTCTCTGTGCTCTTGTTGTTTCTCTGTGCTCTTGTTGTTTCTCTGTGCTCTTGTCGTTTGTCATATCTGTGCTCTTGTTGTTTCTTTGTGCTCTTGTTGTTTCTCATTGCTCTTGTCGTTTGTCATATCTGTGCTCTTGTTGTTTCCCGGGTCCAGCAGCGTTAGCGACATTAGCGACACCAGCTGTGAGCATATGTCCATGAGCTAGCACTTTGTCACAACGCAGCGTGCTAACAGCTAGCATCCCCGAGCTATCAGAGCTGTGGCCCCGCTAGCGCCCCGACAACACTCTACTCCCTCAGGTGGATCTTTTATTTAAGGTGGATCTTTTATTTACTGTCAGAGGGGGGAGACGGAGGGGGGAGAGAGGAGAAGGAGAGAGAGGGAGTAAGAGAGAGCGAAAGAGGGAGGAGGGAGTTAAAGGAGAGCAGGTGAGAGAGACAGGGAAAGAGAGAGGAGAGAGAGTGAATTAAGGGAGGGAGAGGGAAGTAGGGAGGGAGGGAGAGAGGAGAAAGTTAAAGGAGAGAGATGGAGAGAGGGGGGAAAGAGGGATGAGAGAGTTAAAGGAGGGAGAGGGAGAGAGGAGAGAGAGGAAGGGGAGAGAGAGAGAAGAGAAAATTAAGGGAGGGAGAGAGGGAGGGCGAGGGAGGGGGAGATGGATAAGAGCATTAAAGGAGAGAGGGGGGAGAGAGGAGAGGGTGGAGAGAGTTTAAGGAGAGAGAGAGAGAAAGAGGAGAGGGAGGAAGAAGAAAGTTGAGAGAAGAGGGAGAGCGAGGGAGGGGGGAGAAGTAAAGGATAGACAGACGAGAAGAAGGGAGAGAGAGAGAAAGATGGAGGGGGAGAGAGAGAAAGAAAGAGGACAGACAGTGGAGTGATCAGGGAGATAGAGAAAGGAGAGACAGGAGGAGAGAAAAAAGAGGGGAGAAAGGAGAGATGGAAGGGAGGAGAGAGAGACAGAGGAGAGAAAAATGGAGAAAGCAAAGGGGGTCAAGAGAGAAATGGAGAGACAGAAGAGGAGAGAGAGAAAATAGCAAAAGGACAGAAGAGACATGCAGAGAAAGAGGAGACAGAGGAGGAGTGAAAAGAGAAGGAGAAGAGACCGAGATAAGAAGAGAAAAACAGAGGAGAGGCAGAAAGAGAGAGAGAGAGAGAGAGAGTGTTGATGGCAGTTAGCGGCTCATTCTCACCTCGTGATGTGACCTGGGACTTGGGGCCTGTTCTCTGTTCGGAGGATTCGGAGGATTGTGGCATCTGTGTGCCGTCTGTGTGAAAATGTGCTGAGGGATTTGGTAAACTGTGCTGTCAGAGTCAGACGCGCTGCTCTTTGTTGCTTAATAGTGATCTAGTTACATTTTAAATTTTACCCACTCATAATAAATGTTATGTGAACAATGTGGTACTGACAGCAGCTTAGGGAGCAGACTCTAAGCACTCGTCTGCAGTCTCATTTTACTTTTATAAGGCGAGAGATAAAAGAGAAGAACTGTAATGCTGCCAATTTGTCTTTTAAAAATAATCCAACTCCACTTGTAGCCATAGGAGGGCGAAAATTAACACAACCGTTACAGAGTCAATGTGAAGTGCATCTCATCTTTTAGAGCTTAAATCATGCATTGTAAAGCACACATTACTCCAGGCGTTCCTTTATCTGGATTTGGTGTTAGCACGCCATCTACAGGCAGCAGGGAGAATTAAACAAAAGCTAGCTTGCCGTCACATCCTGATGTAAGCATTCAGCTGTAATGAACGTGATCTGAGGCAGAAATGCTCAGAACAAGTCTGGTCACAAATATGGGAAATTTGAAATTGAGTGTTTTTGTGAGGCCTGGTGGAAGAGGACCTCTGAAACAGGATTACTAAAACAAGCAGGAGTGAAGCGAAACACAACTCCAGGGATGTTTTTGATGCGGGAACAATGCTGAAACACGGTTAAAAGCTCAAAAAAGTAATTTTGGCATGTTGTGTGTTCTTTAATATATGTAATGTAATTGGAGTTCTGGATCTGTACCGTTGTCGTATTTATTTGATTATCAGTTGAGAATTAAGAGTTGAGAATTTCAAAGAAGCATTGAGTTAAAATGACATTATTCAAAGAGCAAAAAACAAAATACTAACAAATACAAAAATACTATGAGCGATGCTCAAAAGGAATAGGAGGAACTATTAAACTCAGTGTGTTAAGCCAAACTCAATGTGGAAACTCACGTACGTAACATTCTGTACGTGTGCCCGCTTTATAAATAGCAACCACAGATGTGCAACACCTTAGATAAGATAAGTTAATCCCAAAGTGTGAAACATTCTAGGAAAAGCGACGACATCTCCATGGAGACAAGCAGGTGGTGGAAGAGTTACAGCGTGCTACCTTTAATAATTACAGAGAACATGTGAATATTTCCGTGGCACTTGCCAAACGAAGTCTCGCTCGGGCTCAGGATTACGGCTTGAACATACGGCGGCAGGTTCCCGGGCTGTGTGTCGTTAGCTGTGTGCGCGGCTGCTGGCTCCGGCTCTGTGCACGGGCGCCGCAGACTGTACCGTACGTGTGAGCCTGGACCTGCCAAAAATGTTTTACAAGTTCACTTCGATATCACTGATTCACCGTGTTGTTACTACGACTTGTTATCCGCGGAGAGGAGGACCGCCAAAGTGACGGTACAAGATTTTGGTTTGGTTAAGTAAAAGTCTTGGTGGAGGCTTGTTACATGGTTGAACAAAAAGCCTGAGTATTCTTGTTCTCTGCAGGTGAGAATATTTGTGCCACGACGCTATCAAGTGGAATTGAGTTCTACACGTTTATCAATCTGGAAAGGCTCTCTCTGAATTCTGAAAACGCTGGGAAAAGGCGAAACATCATGACGAACATTGGAAGCTGATTGTAAGTGTTTCAACAACAAAATAAGATTAAAGCCGCAAAGCGGCGATGATGGCCCTCGCCCCGCGCGCGACCGCCTTCCCACGCGGCCTCGGCCGGTCCCAAACCGCCCCGGTGTCCCGTCCTCCTCCTCTGAGCGTCACTCGGGCCTCCGTGATCCCCCCTCCCCCCACTCACACCGGGTGGCGTCCCTATAGGAGTGCATTGGCGGGCACTGCTCTCCAGAAGTGGCAAATCCGCTCAAAACCTGACTTCGATGTAATTGACTTTTTCTATCGGAATGCTCTAAATAATGCGTCTGCCGAGTTTCACTGACTTTGCTCTAAATAATATTGGCCTCTCCATAGACTTATGACATGTCTCATAGGAAATGCATGAGGAATATGCGTGGCCCCCCAGGGCAAACGATCCAAAATAGGACATCGATGTAATTGACTTATTTGCAGCTTTTGACACTTAAAATCAGATTCCAAGATTTCGTGGAAAACCGATAATTTTGGTACTTTTACATGACCAGCAGGGGGCGCTATAGTGAAAAGTGCTCATGTGCTCCTGAGTCTGTTCTGTTTAATATTTGATTCCACATCTGTGGTTACAGTTTGTGCTCTGTACGTCAATGCCTGTGGCTTGGAGAATAAGTTTAAGATACAGGAAGTGAAGGCGAATTCTGACAGGAAGTCATGACTAAACCGAATGAGACAGGCCAAAAATGTGGTTTATTATAAAATTTCAATGCGTCCTGATCAGGAGCGTGTATGTAAGACTGATCTAGGCCCAAAACCCTAGGACAAGTTCTCAATGGAAAACGAAAACTTAAAGTAGCGTTTAAAATAAAAATCAATATGGCCGCCTTCTCGTTGGTCTTATGACTGAGCACCAATTATGTTTTAGGGTGCTTTTTATGTGTACTATCACTCTGCCAAATTTTATGGGCCTCCTCCAAAGTAAATGCGTCTCCCTCTCCATAGGCCTCACCCAAAAGGTGGCGCTGTAGAGGCTGTTTATTAGTTTCAGGAAAAATACGGTTATGACCCATTAATGTCTCTTAAAAGGAGTCACTGTATTGCGTTTGGTGGCTGTCCTGTAGGTTTTAGTTGTTTTTTATTGCAGCCTTGTGTGAAGACAGTCTGAGTCCCATAGACAATGAATGGGAGCTCTGGAGGCCTCTAGAGGCAAAACTGTGAAAAATAGACCATGGGTCCCATTGACTTTTTTGCATCTTATATAGCCAAGAATCATGTCCCAAAATTTGGTGTCAATCGGACAATCTGGACACTTTTAAGTGAACTGTAGGGGGCGCTATAGTTATTAGTGGTCCTGTGCTCCCTGGTCTATTTTGTGTAATATTCAATTTTCCATCATTGGTGGCAATTTGGGCTCTGTAGGCACAGTCCAAGTGCCTCTGAGGGATAAGCACAAAAACAGGAAATGATGGCGATATTTGACAGGAAGTCACGCGCAAACCCTACGAGATATCTCCAAAAGTTGGTTTTTTATTGAATTTCAATGCGTCCTGATCAGGAACGTGTATGTTAGACTGATCTAGGCCCAAAACCCTAGGACAAGTTCTCAATGGAAAATAAGAAGTTAAAGTGGCGTGTGAAATAAAAATCAATATGGCCACCATGCTGTTGGTCTGATGACTGAGCACCAATTATGTTTTAGGGTGCTTTTTATGTGTACTATCACTCTGCCAAATTTTATGGGCCTCCTCCAAAGTAAATGCGTGTCCCTCTCCATAGGCCTCACCCAAAAGGTGGCGCTGTAGAGGCTGTTTATTAGTTTCAGGAAAAATACGGTTATGACCCATTAATTTCTCTTAAAAGGAGTCACTGTATTGCGTTTGGTGGCTGTCCTGCAGGTTTTAGTTGTTTTTTATTGCAGCCTTGTGTGAAAACAGTCTGAGTCCCATAGACAATGAATGGGAGCTCTGGAGGCCTCTAGAGGCAAAAGTGTGAAAAGTAGGCTATGGGTCTCATTGGCTTTTCTGATCAGGAGGCCGTCTAGGAATTGTCTGCAAATTTTCACTAATAAAAGTCAAAGTAATTGTTTTTCTCCCCATTGTAATTTAGTGCGCTCCTACAGGTGGCGCCGTAGGGTTGATTGTTATTGTGCGCATATAAATGGATTAAGCAGCTTTACGTTTACGAGTGTTTCAAATTTCATGTCGATCGGAGTATGCATGTGCGTGCAGGAGCTATTGAAATGATTTGGTGAGCACTCTTTGCGCCCCTGGTGGCCAACGATGATAAATGCACCATATCACTAATTCAGTTTTTTTCATGGCGTCCTGCACTGGACATATTCCCCAAGTTTCGTCCAAATCGGACAAAGTCGATGTTTGACTTAATGGGTAGGGGGCGCTAGCGAGTACTTTTTATTTATTTTTATTAATGCATTACATTCAGATCATAATTACGCACTCGTGACTGAAATTACAGCTCTCTCAGTCCAAGCGTGTAGCCGTGACATGCGATCGTAAAAACAGGAAACGAAGGCGTTCTTCGATGGCGAGCAACGGCGAGACCATTTGAGATATCCGAAAAAAAGTGGATTACTATTGAATTTCAATGTGTCCCGATCGCATAAATGTGTGCCAGACCCACGTGTGGCAAAAGCCCTAGTCCAAGTTCTCCGTCAAAAAAAAAAAGTCAAACTGGCGTGGCGACTTCGGTCCAATATGGCCGCCGTGCGCTTGGTCCGAGGGCCGCGCTCCAATGTCATGTTTTGCTCGGTTCACTGTTCTCTATCACTGTTCCGAGTTTCGTGCGCGTCGGGCAAAATTTGCTCGTCCCATTTCCCATAGGGTTTCGATTCGGGCCGGTGCTGCTCGTTCGGGCCGGGTCGGACGCTCTCGAAACGCGGGAAATACGAAATTTTTTTCCGGGCCGATCGCGACTATACCCCCATTGAAGACTTTTCGTGCATGTTTACTGGGTCAAAAAGGGCCGCGAAGAGTATGAAAACGGTCGAAATAATAAGCAATAAACCAGCGAAGAACAATGTCCCTCGCCAGTTTACTGGCTCGGGCCAATTAAAACTTTTGTTAAATTTATATATTTTTTAACTAAATGGTCAGTTTTTCAATACCCCTCGCTCTAAGTGCAACCAGTATTTTTGTTAAAGTAGAATTAAGTAACATTTTAACCTTATTAAACGTCTTTGTAAGTCTGTGTGGTGGTTGCAAATGTATTTTCGGGGCATTTGAAGCTCCCACCGTCGCCCCCTGCTGTCTCTGCGCGGAAAACCAGCTGAAACATTTCCTAAAAACTCTCCTTAGAAAGCCTGGTGACATGAAATGTTTTTGTATGCGATTGTACTTCCTTATTTAAATAAAAAGGAAAAAAAAAAAAGAAAATGTTTGCGTCTTTTTACTGGCAGTGTATTTTCACTAGAAAGCTGCAGGGGGAGCTCTGACGCTGAAATTACTCAGTTCTCCTTTAGCAGGCTGAGGTACGTCTGCCTGCGCTGCCATGTTTTTTGTTTTTTTTTTGGTTCGTTTGGACACTTCTGGGCCTTTGGGCAAACTCACAAATGTGGTGAGGATTCATCTGGCCAGCAAGGTTAGATTTATGGTGCACATTTTGAAACAACCAGAGCAATCAACTTAAACATTCTAATATAACAGTCCCATGATTTTCAGAATGTCGATTGTTGATTGTCGAGGACTACACTACAGGGCCAGCAGATTTGACAGAATTGAGGTGGTGTTAATTTTTGAACCCTGAACACTACATTGGCTAAATAATTGTGGCCAGGCCAATTTACAACCGCTCAAAATGTGACTTTTCAATTGCCTTAGTTTGAGTAGAGAACAGACAGGAGTGGAGACTGGTTCTGTTTAATTCAAAGTTTGATGAGTTCATTTGGTGCAGGTGACATCTAAATTTGACGTAGTTCTTGACAAGCCTCATCATCATTAGCCTTTGTCAGTCTGTGAGGTAGAGTCAGTGTTTTATTCCAGACCGAGAGCAGCTCATCAGCGCAAATGAGCGTGTCACTGCACTGGAGGTCCACCATCACGTCGCTTTTAATGAAGCCGTCCTCTAATGGAGAAAAGGCTCCAGCTTCACGTGTGATCCTGACCGAGCTGCACGTTCTTCTCTCCTGACGCTTGCACTCATCGCAGGCTTGTCTTTAGCATAAGTCTGACGTCGCTGAACGGTTATGACAAAATATTTTATTGTGATTTCTTCTGTACTTTGACTTGCGTAAAGAAAAAAAAATGGATGGAGTTGTGACTGAAGGTGTTCTTGTCACATTTCTGTTGAGGATTGACACCGCCTGCTTGTCTCCATGGAAAGATGTTTTGCCAAGATTGTTCCAAAGGCCATTAACTTATTTATCTCACATTTATTCAATTACAGACATTTTTATTGCTCAAAAATACCAGTCAGTGTAATCGCACTTTTGTCCAGGAGTGGTCCGTGGTTGAAAAGATGTCAAAAGGTAAGTCATCTGGACGCTGTTATAAGAAATCAGGACATTTTAACAGCCAACCAGAAGTCATTTTCAATCAGACCTTTTCTACTTTGCTCAAAAAACCCTGGAAAACACACAACACTAAGAGACGTACGATTTGGTTTGACCGCACTCGGTGGAATAACCAAAATATAAATGTGGATTGAAAGATTACCTCAAACATGAACTCGAGGAGGTATCTCAGTGTGAAGAGCAGAACATCCAGGTTTTGCAACAGCTCCAGTCAACTGATTAAACACTGCTGCTCTCAAGCTTTGTGGCTGCATAAATTGTAAAACTTTTTATTCAGAGCACAGGAATTAACTGCTTATTTTTTAGAGGGAGATGCAACAAAATTCCATTCTAAGTCCAAGATTTATTTTGTACCTTGAATGACAACAGTGTTCTTTTATTATGGTCCAAAAGGGATTTATTTAAATTATAGAAAGTTTGTTTTTTTGAACCGATTCCAACATCAGTTTTGCTGTTTTTGCCAGAACCAATTTTTAAATCCATAGTAAAAGGAACATTTTTTCTTACGTTAGTGGAAGTACTTTTCAGTTTTGTAAAAATTATCACAAAATGTATTTATGTGGGATATAAAATCATTTGTTGCGTGATGGAGTAAACGTGCAGCCTTGTCGTTTTTGCCTAATTTGTGCTTCTAATTCCATTTTTCAATTTTCTCTGAAGCATTGAGGACAAACTGAACAAACACAGACAGGGGCCGTGCAGAAATAAAGCCAAATATCGACTAAAACTTCCAACGTCACTGATGTTTCGAACTGGCACGAAAAGAAACCAAAGACGCCAAGAGTAAGAGACATGCTACTCTGACAGACATACTGCGCATTAAAGCTGTGCACTTCCAACCAGCCGAAGCGAGTCATCTTTAGTTGATCACAAAATCGCCCGGGATCACAGTCAGATAAAGCGCTACTCGTGCTCCACATCAAGCCGGCCGTGTTCGCGAGGGTCTTCAAAGCTGTGAACGGTCGCCCTCTCATTTTGTCCTAATGCGATTCCCTCACAAGAGTCGAGGCCGGCGAGCGCGCACGGCCAAAACAGCCAAACAAGTTCTCAAGCTCTCAGCGCCGAGGCAACACGTCAAAGGAAAGTCCACGGGAGCCGAGGGAGTGCGGAGCCGGGAGTGCCAGCGGTGCATTACGACCCGGATAACGTATGGGAAAAAAAAGCTCAGAACCTGCGCACCGAGATGCAAATGGAAGTCTAGATTTATGCTAATGGTAGAAAACAAAATGGTACACTTAAGTCCTGAGTGGCTCTAGTCTTTGTTCTACTCTGTAAATGTGGAAGTCTGTGCGCGCTCAGGCTTTTAGCTGCTCTCTGGCACAACTTTGCATATTATTCACCGGCTCGGGAAGAGGAAGAGGAGACGCAGAGATCACAGTGTGCTTTGTACTACATAAATATTAGTGTCATGGTTTTAAATAGATCTGTTAAGGCCGTAGTCAGCACAGTCCCTGTTTAAGAGGAAAGATGCGGGGGTATTGTACACATTCTGCCGTTCTGAAGGCTGGTCCATGCATTAGCTCTGATGTATGTCAATGGGACAGTTAGCGTTAGCCTCCAATCATCACAAATGAAGAAAAATCAGGGCTGTTTTGGCGATCGACGAGCACTCAAGCACACGCGAGGAACACCAGAGCAGAGAAAGAAAACATTACATGTAGAAGTGTGTGGCTAATTGACATGGCACCTCGTAATAAACATTTTGTAAATCTTATATTTGGAAAGCTCAATCTGTCTTCTTGTAACTTTCTTCTAGTAAGACAGTTGTAAAAAGGCTCGGAGTTCATTTACCTGACATGTTTCGGTGGCAGGACTTCCACTTTCGTCAGAGGTGACGTCAGATATATATTTTATTATATTTTATTCATTGTTTTATGTTGCACCTTATGCCGAAGCAAGCTCCTATGTTTGTGAATTTTGACATCACTGACAATGGCAATAAACCGTTTCTGATTTCTGAGATGTGACATGTCTCGTATCAGATGTTCCCAGGTGTGGTCAGTCTGTCAAGCTGACCACGCCCTCTGGTGGTGGTCTATGTAGTGAGTCCCATGTATGAGCCAAAGTAAAAGCCCCCTCATCTCTGTTGAAGGTCTGTGTGCCCCACTTCCTGATTTCAATAGCCTCTCGTATCCATCTTTTGTACTGCTGTGTTCCTCAGTTCATACTATTTTTGTTTAGAAAAGGCAACACAGGAAAATCTCAAATCTGCAATATCAGACCACAGAGCTGTTAACATGCTAGGTGTGGTTAACTTTGGCCTCTTAAAGTTGTAATATTTGCTTATTAACTCATCATAGTCAATAATTCCGAATGTGTTAGGAAAGTGAGGACCGCTGCAAACTGTTTACAACGAACGGCTCTGTTTTGCACGTTTTTAAAGGCGGTAAAAATCATGTACAGTGCCTTTAAACACATGGAAGACATTGGCAAAATGCAGGGATGATACCAAAACACAACTTCGGGTTCGTGCTTGATGAGGAAACTACAATACACTACATTGTGACTAATACGCGACCTTTAAGCATGTTTCTTCAGACTTTTATTACTGAATCCCACCAGATCCTTCCTTTAAATAGCAGCAGCCAGCGCCCACTCTCTTCGCTCCAGTCTGCAGTCTTTGTAGTGAACACTCTCAGATGACAATCGCAGAAACACGCTCTTTGTCTGAGCGCGTGCCACTTCAAACATCGGAAAAAAACACATGACCCATTTCCTGTGGCTGTGTAATTGCAGCCTGCTATCACGAATAAACACTTCACGTAATAGTAACGTCTGGAAGGGCCCATAAACCCATCTGCACTGCCTCAACTGATGACATGACGATAGCAGCGGCAATAAATGTCTTAAAAGGCCAAGATATTATAAAACGGACTATACTTTAAAGGGGATGTATGGTTAAAATCAACTTTTATGAGCTTTTAACCTTCGTTATCTGGTATTAAGATTAAAAAAATGTGTGTTTGAGTAATCCGATACTGTATTTAGCGCTCAGAAAATGTCCGTATTCACCTACAGTATGGTATGGTACTTATTTATCTCCATGGAGACAAACTGGTGGTGCCAGATCTGTGGAGAGGCGAGCTAGCTCACAGTAAAAATGCCAAAAATAATCCAGTTATTATTATACGTTGCTGTATGTTGCACAAAGCAAGTTTCTAGTTTATGAATTCTGTTCACCTACAGTGGCAATAAAACCTTTCTGATTCTGATGTTTTGAAATATTTTTGAGCAATAAACTTTCCACCTGTAATTGAATAACTGTAAATATATGGTTATTGACATACTGGGCCATTTCTGGGAAAACAATAACCTCCTGATGAACCCCCTGAAAAGTTACATAGTGCACCTTTAATGCGCAATAAATTGAAGGGGATTGTTTTTAAATTTAGATTTATGTATTTTTACTTTTGTCTATGTTGCTGAGAGTGTAACTTGTAACTTTACTTTTGTCTGGCACGGTTCCTTGGTTTTAGATTGCATTTGCATTGCATTTTAGGGCAGAGAATCAAAATAGACTTTAATTTCCACTAAACTTAAAGCAACGGTGCGTAACTTTTTGGAGGTGGTATGTAACTTCCATTGCAATGGCAATAGAAAGCTAAAACCATACATTATGAAGTTTAAAGCCATACTATGGAAAATTATAGCCAAAGGGACAGGTCATCTTTTTGGAGATTTGCATACATTTTTCAGTGCAGTAAAAACATCCAAATTAAAATACATGCTTTTATTTTTGTCTATTTTTTGAGACATCATCGTCATCATTATTAAGTAATTACATACAGGGCTTCAAGCAAAAATCTGAATCTTACGTGTATAACAAAGCAGCACAATATGGACAGCACAGCGGTGCAGTCACCTCAACACAAGACGGTCCTGGGTTCAAATCCCTCACTCCACAAACACGAGGACTGAACCTGCATCTGATCTACAGTTTCTCTCCCTGACATCATTTTCAATTTCTTGTCAAATCCAACCCTTCTATTTCCTTTTACACATTCGGTTTCATAAGAGCTGGATGTTGTTTTACAGATGAAACAATGTTCCATTTTATTTACTGACTAACTCTGAAGCGATGGCTGCGTTGGAATAAAACCTGAATGGCTGTAAACACATTGACGCCGCAGGGACGGCGAGCTTCAGACCGAGTTATCAGACAAAAGTAGCCGGCTGTGATGATACTTCCATAAGAGGACCTGGCTCGGCGGTGCACACCGGCTCCTCCTCTGTAGATGATCTGAGCGCAGGTGTCTGGAGTGAGGAGGAGGAGGAGACAGGAGGCAGATGTCTCCTCACAGCATGAAGCGCCCAACTATCAAACAGGCACTGAAGCGCGCAGATGAGAGGAGCGAGCGGCGAGGCTAACAAGGTTCAACTGAGTCCGCCTTGCAGTGCAGCTAATGGTCGAGGAGAACGAGGCGATTCCAACCAGTGATTCACGTTCTGAGGGCTGGGAATCAAAAGTGGTGTTCAGTTAAAACAGGGCTATTCAACTGAAGGCCTGGGGGCCAAATCAGGCCCTCCAAGGGGTATGAGCCGGCCCTCAACACATCTGCCAAAAATATAGAAAATATAGTATTTCTTGTTGGTTCAGCCCTGGTTCAGCCCTGGTTTAGTCTTGGTTTAGTCTTGGTTTAGTCCTGGTTCAGTCCTGGTTTAGACCTGGTTTAGATCTGGTTTAGACCTGGTTTAATCCTGGTTTAGTCTTGGTTTAGTCCTGGATAAGTCCTGGTTTAGTCTTGGTTTAGACCTGGTTTAGTCTTGGTTTAGACCTGGTTTAATCCTTGTTTAGTCCTGGTTTAGACCTGGTTTAATCCTGGTTTAGTCTTGGTTTAGTACTGGTTTAGTCTAAAAGTGACAAAAACGGGCAAAAAATGCAACTAGATGTGATTAAAAGCACCACAAACGTGACTATAAGTGACAAAAACACAGCTATAAGCGACAAAAACTGTATTCTTTTATTAGTTTGTCAGTTCAGTCCTTTTGTCATTTCTCTTGGTTATATTTAAAATGTGAACAGAATCCCATTATTAAAAGCATAAATCACAATCGCAATACTGGTCAGAAAATCGCTATTCGATTTTCCATTCGTTTTCCAAATCGTGCAGCGCTACAATATACAAGTCAAATATTCTCTTGCCTTTTCAACTGATAGTCCTCAATTTCCTGCTCAAAAAGAGAAACCCACTGGACTCAGTTTGTGCAGAAGTGTCCACTCAGGCTCTTCCACTGTTCCGCCGTAGAGAGACTTTGCTGAGTGGACACATCATTCACTGGGGAGCGAGATGGATGTGACGCGCCATCAAAACGGCTTTAAAAATGGCTGATGTTCCGTTCAATATTACTTAGACTTTTTAACGGCGCAGAACAACAGAGAGGCAGCGAGCGAGATTCAGCAGTTTGCAACATTTTGGTGACAGATTTATCCGTCTCCTTTCAAACGTGAATCTCAAACTGCACAAGCGCTTTTCAACACACTCGAAATGGCTTTACAATTTCACGCACCGTTCATTCAGTCCGCCGGCGTTAATTTGGTCAACTAATATATTTAGTCACCGTTTTCGTGGAGATTAGATAGAAGCTCCCATTGAAACCTGACTGACAATGTACATTTTAGGCTGTTTGTGCATGAAAATTGGGACTAAATACAGAAACTAACCCTGGACTAGACCAGGCTTAAAGTGCCACTGACAGGCTGGACTATTCATTTAACTAAAATGCAGTTAAGATGAATATATTTTGCTACTTTGCTACATGCTAAAATCTTTACCCCAGTTTAGCAATTTTTTTGAAGGTTTTTAATTTTTACTTCCTGGTTGTTAATGATAACATCACAGTAGGAAATTTCCAAGAAACCATCTTGTAAAGTGCACCAAAACTCTTAATGTCAATTTCTTTTTCATTTGACAAAGAAAAATACATGTGAACACCTTCATTTTGTTGAATCGATGTTAAAAAGTAGTTTCTTTTGTGTAAATGATGCGTAACCTATGTCTCCCCAGTGTGATGTCATCGAGTTGTTTACGTCTTGTAATTTTCAACAGATTTTTCTACTTTTCTCCACAAACAGCGACCTGATTGGTGTAAAACTAGAATTTATATTTACAAGAGGTATTCATATAATAAATAAAGTCAAAATCATAAAAACCTCTCATACACACTTTAAACAGACTTGAACAGGACCAAACCAAGGACTGCACCAGGATCAAGCAAAGACTAAACCGGAACACAATCAATAGATAAAGACTTAAACTAGATGTGGTTGTCAAATGTAACCTCGTGCACACACAGACTGTGTTAACACTGCACACCAAAAACCCGATCATTATCTGGCTTATCAGATTATTGAAATATCACATGAACAGTTCCATCTCATGTGAGTAATCTGATTTCCTTCAGATTGTTCACACATGTGCAGGTTTTGACAAGGATAATTATGCAAAAAAGGATTAAAGAGACAATATTTAAGGACATATTCTGCTGCAGTCACTTTTTTGAGCTTTTAACCATGTTCTAACAATGCTCCGTCATCAAAATCATACCTGGAGTTGCATTTATCTGCATTTACGTTACTTTGTGGAATGCTGGTTTGAAAATCCTCTCCCTCCGAGCATCAAACACACTTCCAGCTGAACTCCCTTGATCTGTGACGATATTTCCAATTTTCTATATCCCTTATCCGAGAATCTTTTAAGTCCTTAAATCATCGCCAGACTCGTTCTGAGCATAGCGTCTCTTAAAGTGATAACACACACACTGGGCGCCATCTGCTGGCTGCATACACTGAGTGAGTGTCAGGCCCGGCAGCAGAGAGACTTGTTGATTTAGAGCATAATAAACTTTTGTTTTTGTTTCCACACATGAGATGGTACATTTAAGGTACTCGAGAGCATGTTTAAAGGCCAATAACAATATGGAAAAAGGCATAATATTTTTCCTTTAAAAACAGTTAAAAATCAATTGTACTTTGTCTTTCAAATACTACAGTTACTCTAAAAATCCACTTGTAAATCAACACGTCACAGCAAATGTCTTTTTTGCATGTCAACAACACACAAACTCAGATCTAATTAGTGGTTATTGTAGTTAGTAAATGCATCTATTGTGAAAAGTCAAAGTGAACAATGTTTTGGCCAAATAAAATCAAATTCTAAAACAAGTCAAGGAGCTTAAGTGTACTGGGTAACCATTACATTCCATTATGTTGTTTTCACACTCACAAAAGCTGAATGATTAAAGCATGATTACGCTCTGGGCCTTTGCCAGACTCTTCAAAACCAAGAACAACTGTTTGGTGTGGACTAATCTGATTAAGTCTTGTGCCAGATCCCTGCGTCTGACTGTGTGACGCACCCGTTTATCCCGGGGCCACTGAACGCACCACACTCCTTATCTTCTCTACGCCGTCCAACCAGATTCACAATGAGGCAGCGGGTCGCCATTAGATCTGACTCGGTGCTCTGTGATGAAGGGGCCCCCGACGCAGCTGGGGGGCCCCTAACGCTCCCTGATTAGCCACCTGCTTGGGGTACACAAGGCGGGGGGCGGCACTTGATTACAAATTGCGTCTTTAACAACATTTAGTGTAAACAGCGACTTGATTGCTCCGCCGTTTGGGATATTTGTGCTCAACTGTTTGGGATGATTGTGCAGATTAGGAACGGCTTTTTTTGGTTTTTGACAATATTCGACTTAAAGCTGGGGTACTTAACTTTTTTGGGTGTAAATTTTCTGTTTTTCATTAAAGAGTATCTTGTAAAAGCAGCACTTTCTGAAATAAGAGACCACTGCGTGCTGTCCGCATCTAATAATAAAGTATTTTGTTTAGAAGTAAGAGCTAAAAGCAGCGCTCTGATTGGCTGCGCTTGGCTGGTCCTCCCCAGTTTTAATTTGTCGTCTGAAAAAAGCTGTTGTAAAGCTGTGCACAGGACTGAAAAATGAAGTGCTAAAGGGTTTGCGAGAACGAGGGATGATTTGGATGGATTTAAAAACCTACTTCCTGTTCCGCAGTGTGAAAATCAAGTGCCACAGCTTTAACTAGCTTTAGATTTAGCTTTAAATTCGAGCAAGGTCAGCCTAAAAGAATTAAAAATATCAACCTCAATACACTTTTACGCAGACTTAAGTGCCTACTGGGTTTTACTAGGTGCAGCTTTAAAATGAATCAAATCATATATGGAGGGTAGGGCCTGTTTTGTTCCTGAAAATGGCAAAAAAATAAATAATTTTCCCTTGACATGTGGCGCACCTCAAGGATCAATTTTAGGCCCTCTTTTATTCAATCTTTATATCAGAAAAAGTAATCAATCTCATTACAATTATGTAGACAACACACAAATGTATGTTTTTATGTTAACTGTCTGTTGCTCAGTAAGTGAGTGAGATTAGTGATGTGGGATGTCTGAAAGATAAAACCGATATGATTATCTTTGGTAAGAAAAATTAGTGACTGCTGCTTGTCTTGAAGATAAAACCATGCCAAAGCCACTGTTAAGCACATAGAGTAGCTGTTTTGTATGAAATGTGTTCTATAAATAAGGAAGCCTTCTCAACCGTTTGGAGTATTTGCGCTCCACCCTTTGGGATATTACTTGCGCTCCACCGTTCTGATATTTGTGCTCTACCGTTTGGGACGTTGTTTGTGCACATTTTTGATTCACTGTGAAATTGTCTGCTGTCTCTGCGTCGTAGATTCCATGTTGTTTTTGTTCTCTCGGACGCGCCCTCAGGTGAAACTATGATTACGCCTGTGCAAATAATCTTAAATTAAACTTGTGTTACTGTTTGGGCTGTGATCAAAGGCAATAAAAGCACAGCGACTTCACCTGGAGGCGTAGTGCAGATATTTACCTCGCCAGCTGCTGTACCGGAGGAGCACTTAGTTCCACCGCGCTACGCCTGTTTGCTGGAGACAAGCTTTTGTTTTTCCTCAGCTGTGTATTGACTGAATTCTTTTCTGAAAATGAGAGTACAAGAAACTGGGGAAGGTGCACAACAGGAGTTTTAGCCAGACAAAAGCACTTCAAAAGACTATTACTGACAAGGATGTAAATGTTGTCAGATAGTAATTAGTACAGGTAAGTAGTAAAGTACTGGTTTTAAATTAGATGTGCATTAGGTATAGAGTGCTCCTCTGCTACTGCTTCTATTAGGCCTGTTCATGTTGGTACACACTACTAACAACCAACTACTACTACAAATACTCCACCCTACAAATACTACCGAGTACTATCATTACCACTACTAAGTACAACAACAACCTCAAACAACAACTCGTATAACAAAAACTACAAAAATAACAACTTCTACAAAAAACAGCAACTTCAATAAAAACAACAACTACTACTACAAAAACAACAGCACCAACTGCAACAACTACAACTCCTACAACAACTACTACTACTACTACAACAACAACAATAACACCAAGTACAACAACTCCTACAACAACTACAACTCCTAGAACAATAACTACTACAACTCCTACAACAACAACTACTACTACAACAACACCAAGTACAACTACAACTCCTACAACAACAACTACTACTACTACAACAACAACACCAAGTACAACAACTACAACTCCTACAACAACAACTACTACTACAACTCCTACAACAACAACTACTACTACTTCAAAAACCACACCAAGTACAACAACTACTACAACAACTACTACTACTTCAAAAACAACACCAAGTACAACAACTACTGCAACAACTCCTCCCACAACAACTACAACTCCTACTACAATAACATCTCTTTCAATTACAACTAACTAGAACTGTTACTAAAACAACAACAAAAACAACAACTACTACTACTACAACTGCTATAACAACTGCTACAAAAAACTCCTTCAACAACAACAAATATTACATAAACTTCACTTATTACAAATACAAAGTTGTGCCTGTACTACAGATTGTACACTGCATTCTACTATTACTCCTTTCAATCACTCATATACATATCCGTACTGTATTGCAACGACTACTGATCCACCAGCGTGCAGAATACACAGATTTAACTACAGTTCCTTCTTCCCCCTCTGCCTAAGCACACTGTTTGCTCACAGTAAGGTTACGCTCCGTTTGAGAAGAGAGCAGTTTACATATCTTTAGATCCCACATCAAAGCGCACGCTGCATTGTGCCGGGCTGCGTTCAAAGACCTCCGAACATCTCTGCAGCAGGGCATGTGTAATGGACGGCGCGTTTGTGTTCGCTTTGAGCCACCTCTGCTTTAACAAGGTCCCACTGGGTTCATTTCACTGTTCAGCGCTCGCTCTACGACTCCACCGCCTTCAGCTGCCCAGCGACGATAAATAAGAAATAAGACCAGCGAGGGAGCTTACTGAAGACCTCCTATATCCATCCCCATTTAGAGGTCCGCGGAGAGAAGGTGTCAGGTATACAAGTGTTGAAATCTACAGGCTGCAAAAGCTGACAGGAGCGTAGGGCTTCATTATTTGCTTTGGTCACTGCTTGGGTGAATACGGATTAGTCAGAATGTAAAAGCAGAGTACGTACCGTGATCCAGGATGACGAGCTGAGCGCTGGACTGGATGTTCCCCACGTCGTTCTCGGCCAAACACTGGTAGAAGCCCTCGTCCGACTTGACCAGGCCCAGCACCTGCAGGTTGTGCTCCTTCTGTGGAGGCAAAAAGAGCGCGGGGTGAGTCAGCCGAGTCAAAGGAGAGGTTTGGCTACTAAGGCTCATTTTGTCCGATTTGATTGATACTTCTGCCTGTGCCAAACGTTTTAGGCCTATGCCATTTGAGTTCATCTTCTACAGTAATGCACGCTACAAGGGAAACTTACAATAATTCGCAATCAGTTTTTGAATCTAAAATTGCTCAAATCTAACATAGCACTTTCCAGATACTCAGAATAGATTTACAGTTTCATGCATTGTCCATTCATATCATCAGTTCTTAAAAATTGGTTGAACTTTCTTTAAAAAGTTGGTTGAAAACGTAAGTCATTCACTCATAAATTATCTTGTATAATAGTCGTCCAGTAGGTTTTATTTTTAGTCATATCATGTGTGTGTCGTTGTCAAATTGCGTTTTTACTTAACGTAGTACAACAGATGAAATTTCGCTACTGTGCCAAATTCGTCATACAGTATTGGAATATGGAAGCTGCTTGCTGACACATTGATTACTGTATCCTATTTAAAATGAATTAATAAATACAAAAAACTGTCGACAAATATATTTCATCACGATTTCTATCAATGTAAACGTGGAGACGAGATCCAAGCTCTAAACAAAACTTGACTTCAACTGTACATATTAAGCTGCATTCTCACTTGCACAAACACCACACACAAACTTAATTAGGACTAAAGTCATTTGGATCCATTTTGAAATCATACAGCTGGGTACATCAAGAGTCATTTATGATAATAGATAAAAGCGATTTATGCTTTGAGGCTGAAAGTAAAAAATGTTAATAAATTCGGTATTAATTTAGCCAATAAATAAAAAAAAATATTAAAGGTTTGTGTTTGAGAATGTTTGTGCTTTTATGGATCTCCAAAAGTTATCAATACAAAGTGAGTGCACCGACTTTGATGATGTTTTATGTTTTTGCTTTGATTGTACATTCATTTTAGTAAAAACAGCCACGGGTAAGGATATCTGGGTGGATTTATAACTCAAATGAATAAATATGTGAGCCTTAACACTAACCTAAACAGTACTAGCAAAACATCTTCAAAGCCATCTCCAAACTGTCTTCACAAACATCTCTTCCTTTTCTACTTTCACCGGTCCACATCTGAAAGTTCACAAAGGACAGAGAAAGAACCCGCGCTCACCACGATCTTGAAGTAGTCGCTGGGGATGACGGCGTCTCCGTTCTTGACCCATTTGACGGTGGGGGCAGGGGAGCCGCTCACCTCGCACTCGAAGATGATGTCCATGGACTCGTGGGCGTACGTGTTGGAAGGCCTCTTCACAAACTGGGGAGGAACTAGAACACAGAGCGAGACAAAACGCATTTAGGCCGCTGCAGAGCGAGGTATGAAACGATCAGAATCCAATTTGAGAATCAGAACAGCGGCACGTCAAACTGCAGTCTGCTCTGACAGGAAATCGACAGAGAAATAATGCAAGGATCTGGCTCGCCTTCAGCTGCCATATTAGAGGCTAAGACACAGACACAGACAGACACAGCGCTGTTAAAGGTGCTAGACAAGCACATTTAGAACAAGTATAACTATATACCGGATCAGATCCATACTTAAAATGAATACATATTTTTTAACAACAAAACACTAAGGCACTGACTTAAAGGTACACCATGTAACTTTTCTGACAGACATTAAGTGAGATTTAACTGCATTACGCTCAAGGTTCCACAGCATGGGATTAAAGGTTTTCTACTTTTTGGTCATGTACTGAGATTGAATATAACACAAGTGAGTCATCATTTTCACATTTTATTAATTTTAAACTACAATATTGATCAAAGACTGCTTGGTAATAGACCCAGGTCCATTGACTTCCTGTTCAAAATGGCCGAATTGATAAGGCTCTTCATAGTGACATTTCACTGTAACAAGCAGCAGACTGCAGGGCTCCAGACTGGAGACAAGCAGGAATCAATCACAGAACAGCAGAGGAAACACGGTTAACCTCCTGAAGTTAAGTGCTCATTCAAGGTGATTTTGCAGAATATGTCCCCTTTAAACTTATCTATCTGCATGGAGACAAACAGAATAAAAACCTGTATTTTTTTTTTTTTAATGCAAGATTACTACAACTTTACAGTGGAACATTCCAGAAAAAGCATTACCATCTACATAGAAACAAGCAGATGACAGACCTATATAACTTTTCTGGTGGGTTATATAGTGCACCTTTTACTTAACCAGGATTTAAATGTTGCAAGATATTACCAGATTTAGTTAATTTTTATTAATACAGTTTGTGGCAATTATAAACACCAATTGACCATAAACTGGCAGAGTTTTATTTTGCATTGCTAGACCTTTACAATTACTAAGCACTTAAGTGGGAAAAAAAAAGACTCCAAAGTTCATTACCTCATTTTTTGGTGGAATAAAGTCAAATCAGTTTTACCACAGCACAGATAGATTGTAAAAGCAGCTCTCTCCCAAGCAAGAAGTACACTGTTAGCATGCTAATGTTTGTATAAGTGGTTATCAATTCATTACGGTGAGTGTAAATTCAGGTAAAACACATTTTTGAAACAATTAAATAGTAATAAATAAACAATACATAAAGAACTAATAACTGGAAATTTTGATGGTCAGTGAACAAAAAACATTAAGTGTCCCTGCCCTGTATGGATTTACACACATGGCACTGACTCACTTCTTGTATGGAAACATTTGAAGCAACTATCTCATGCTCTTTGAAGCCCGTATAAACTGATGGCCCACATAATGTCTGCGGCCTGTGGGTCAGTGCCGTGGACATGCTCTGGTCACTGGCCTCGTGGTAATGGGCAGCAGAGCGTTTTGATCGGCTGTGGCTGTGATGATGTGTATCTCATCAGACTGTCCCCAAACAGCTCAGGGATAGTGGTGTCCCTTGTCTTGGACCCGTCCTTGGCCCCGCTCTGTTCATGCACTGTAATTGGACCCTGTGTGAACTAGTGTGACCCCAGCAGAGGCCCGTACATTTATTCAAGTCATTTTCCAAGGTTTGGTATTGATCGGAGAAGTTTAATCACACTAACTTTCTAAGTACACTTAAATCTTTTGCTTTCTCATCCCACTGTATGTATTTTTCCACTGGTTCACTTTGGAGCAAACTGATATAGTTCAAAAGTGTCTCCACTTTTTTAAGTAATCCTAGGTGGGCTGTGAGAGGTCTAGGATCCAGAGTGGTCTGGGTCGCTTTTGGTTCCTGGAATGTCCCAAAGCACAGGATGATTGGACAAGAGAGAACGCAGACTCAGAGATATAAACAGAAAATAATCATTTCTCAATAAACACTGACTTGATCTTGTGATAAGCTGCAAATATTTTCACTGATGCTAATTTATATGTTTGAATGACAGACAAACAAACAAAGCTAGAACATGTTAGCATCAGCTGTTTCCTGTTTATAGACACATGACACTCGCATCAAAACCAAAAGTATTGATGCTCCGCCTCTGGACCCAGAGCAAAGACCTGAGCACAGACACACTCATGGCCAGTCGAGGAGTGGCTTATGAAAAAGCTATTTCATTCTTATGAAAGCAGATAGTTGTTTGTGTTTCTTGCACTTTATGCAAATACATGATTTACATTTTCATTTACAACACCATACGTTTGAGAAATAAGAATATTATTAAGTTTTGTTTATCTGATTACATCAATATATCAGATACTGCATTCAACAGTGAACACTATCATTTACTTCTTTGTGTAATACCATTTTAAAGTAAGTATACTCTTACTAGAGTACAATCACCAGTGCGTTCAGCCTTCCTGATCAAAGTTTAAATGAATGTATTGTTACGGCACGGCAGGTCAGGTCTGGTCATCAGCCTCCCGCGCACACGTTAGCCTGTTAGCTGCCTCTGCGCCACTGGCTCATTCACACCGGCTGATTGGATATTAGCGGCAGAGGCTGGCTAAGTCCTGTGCTAGCCGCTATTCCACAGAGGAGAGGCTGCAGAGGTCAGGTCGCCCTCGCTCTCTGGATGTGGCTCAGGACAATTTAGTGGGACTTCAGTCAGACTGCTCTTGGATCAGCGCCATCAAGACCAGAACTAAGATCACATACATGTGGTTCTGGTTTGGACTCTTATTAGGGGATGATGTTAATTAATTGACCAGAACAAGCTTTTTTGTATGAATGCAAGTAAGGGTGGGTGACTCAAAGAAATATCTAGATTTTTTTCTTTCTTTTTTGCATTATCTGGATCAAGATATTTAGATAATTTCTTAAGAATCCATCAGGAAAATTGGTTGAGGTTTAAATATTGCACAAACTGTGACTGGAACATGACAGTAATTATAAAAGGGCAGAAACATCACTTAATATCTTTATTTAGATTAACAGTAGAAACTTCTGTTCATTATATTTTTTAAAATAAAGCAATCAATTTTAATCATTTACAATATTCAAGTTGTGCATGTCTCCAACACAACAATTACAATATTATACATTTTCCATAACGTCTCCCACCTCTAAATACAACTATTTCAGATTATTAAAAAGTGTTCCATGATTATTAGTTGATAGTTAGTTTTAGAAACTCAGCCCACAAAACAGTATTTTAGTATTGTTGTTTGTTGTCTGTTCTCAGCATGTGCATATACATAGTTATGGTTATAAATCTATGTTTCTGCAGTAACTTCACAGGCGTAACTTAAGTAAAACAAATTGAAATAATATATTACATTGATGTGTTGTTTTGTGATGGGTCAGTACTGTCAGAGGTATCAAAAAGTATGAGTGTTAAAAGAGTGTTTATTATATATTTGTTTCGAGTCTTGAGATGTGTGGTTTGGATTTTAGGTTTTCGGCACATCATTTTTATTTTAGCTCAAACTGGGGTGGGGGTTTGGGCTTCATTGCATTTTAATACATCGGTATCAGTATCACATCAGTAGTCCGATATTCCATAGTACTGTATTACTTGAAATCGCGTCCAGTCAAAAGTCTTTGGTATTACCATGGAGGGCAAAAGCAAATAAGGCACACCCCTCTGTCCGCGACCACGCCTGATTAGTGGCCGTGCGAGGTATTGCATTGCATTACAATCACACAAGCTAACGCTGACACAGAAACTTAAGAGCTGCGTGATCGCTCCCGTCGCTCAAAGCATCATGGGGGATTGTTGTCTGTTACGTGGTGTCCCTAAAGCAAAGATGGCAGCCTCCGTATCAGGAAGTAATGCAGAAGTAAAAAAACTTTTTTGACTTCATGCGCCAATGAGCACACGCCATAGGGATAAACAGGGCGGCATTTTGAGTTCTTCTTCCAGTTTTGATGATAGTTTTATGGATACAGCCCATCAGTAGTGGTGTTAGGATGCTTTTATCTGTGCTTGTACAAGGGTAAGACGTTCACATTTGTACAAGTTAACTCAATCTGTGTCATGTATTTTATGGAAAAGTAAAATACTACATGCCAGAGCCTTCACTTCTCCTTCAGCCTTGCCCATGTGACCACCATTAGCGTCGCCTCTGCTCCCCATCCACACTCACCGGTCACACCCGTCCCCCGAAACCGCTTGTACACATTCTCTACGACCGACCGTGACGAGCGACTAACGCATTTCACACTCTACCGCCCCCTGGATATGTGCAGGTTTGTCCCTTTAGGTCTGTTTTGCAAGTCAGCGAGTTCATGATTCAGAATACAAATGACTCCGACTCCACGCGTCTCCTCGCTCCTGCATGCTGCCATACTCTGAGCGTAATTGGGTTTGCCTCTCTTGCTGGGTTTGCATAATGCATGTTAGTGTTTACGCATGTCTCGGAGCACGCGCGGCGCCTTATTGCTTACGTCGATACCGGCTCGTGTAGGAATACATTGCTGGTGTCACCGTTCGTGTGATGCATGCGTGACTGGGTGTCTGTAGATTTGAACTGCTTGGATTTCTCCCGGCTCAGTTTGCATTTCCGTGCGTGTGCGTTGAAATCTCCCTCTCTGTCGCTGCTTGCTTTAAGTCCACGTCCATCGCTTCATCTTCTGCTGCTTCCTGCCTCTGACAAGCGCCGTTTTCCGCAAATGGACTTCGAGACGTTTGGGGAGTGATTGAGGAGAGGGCAGTGAGCAGAAACACACGCCATGTTAAAGGGTGTTGGAGGAGAAAGCGGGGGTTCTCTCAGCGACACGCAAACTGACCTTCTGTAATTGGCTGCCTACAAGTCGCACAGCACAATCCGCATTATTATTTATTCCACAGATTCAACAAGTCTGGCCCGGGAACATGTTGACGTAGTCGTATTGTTAATGCAAATGAGATGAAAAGCCAGCGCTGTTGGTAAGTCAACTCAATACGGTTACTGACAGCACATGATACCAAACAGTCGCTAGCCGTATCGTCTCACAGCGAGAAAGCGCAGTTAGATTCCTGTTTGGGTGAGGCCTATTCTGTTATCTGATGTGTGGAGTATCAAATGATTGAAATGTCATGTAAACACTGGGCACATTTACATGGCCTGTAATCAGATAACCCGTAATTAGACCAGATTTATGGAGCGTGAGAAAACTGATCATCAAAAACACCCGGTGACGTGTCACTTTATCTGTGGATTTTTAGAATAACTGCTGTATTTGGAAAATAAAGTACAAAGAATTTTAAAATAACTAAAGTTTTAACATTTTCTCCTAAATTCTTGTCTTTGCCACATTAGTTTGCCATTTTTTGCACATTTTGCCCGCACATGTGTGAACAATGAGAGAGAAATCAGATTACTCACATCAGATGGAACTGTTTACATGACTTTTCAATAATCAGATCACTCCAGAAATGAAATAAGGATCAGATTTTGGTGTGCATTTAAAACACAGCCACTTACAGTATTACTATTTGAATATAAATGTTATTTGTAATATACTTCTGTAGAATCATTTAAGCAGACAGGTCGGTGGTTCGAATCCCGCTCCCGACATAAACATCCTTGGTTGGCGGTGATATTGCCCCCTCAGGTGAATACTGCCATTGCCTCCTTGGGCAAGACATTTAACCCACCTTGACCCCAGTGTTTGCGTTCTCTGGTGAGTGAATGGGTGAATGGTTCATTGATGTAAAGGCGCTTTGAGTGCCTCAAAGGTGGAAAAGCGCTAAAAATGTGACCATGTACCATTTATTTATAATCACCATTAGCACCAAAGGGCACTGGTTCCCAAACACCTTTGTCTCGAGTACCCCCTAAGCTTTGTCTCACAG
Source organism: Rhinogobius similis (assembly GCA_019453435.1). Classification (NCBI taxonomy): domain Eukaryota; kingdom Metazoa; phylum Chordata; class Actinopteri; order Gobiiformes; family Gobiidae; genus Rhinogobius; species Rhinogobius similis. The sequence goes on along the minus strand of CM033621.1, from coordinate 4,599,572 downwards.
AGTGCCCCTTAACTTGAGTTTCAGCTAAATAAATGGGTTTAAATGTCACAAATTGTCAAGTATAACTAAATTTTAGTTTTAATTATATTATGGTCCAAGACACTCCAAAAAGATGCACACTTTACAATTAATGCTTTTTAATTCAAATGAAAGTACATTTCATCCTCGTTTAAAACCTGAAACCATTCAAAGTACCCCCTGGTAAATGCTCATGTATCCTTTGGGGTCCCTGTACCCCTGGTGGGGAAACACTGCCATAGGGGTGTGAGACAAAAAAAAAAAGTCTGAGAACCGCTAGTAGAAGTAAAACTAATCCTCCACCGAGGTACTCCTGCCCATGGACTGGGTGCTTTATGGTTACCTCATTTCTGCTCTACACTGGAGAGGCATGTGGATCTGCAAACATGCTCCTGTTTGTCCTCTGCGTTGTTTAGGAGCTGTACATGAGCTGACCACTGGGGGCAGTAGTGAACACAGAGCAACAGTGGAAGCCCAACTCTTACAAAAGTGATTAGAACAAGCTGGAGAAATTAATTCTTCTCTCACCTTGTTTTCTTGACTCTTTCCCAACAAATGTGATACAAGAATGACCGTGGGTGTTTGTTTTTCTGTTTTAGTCAACTCTCTAACTGACTTTTAGCGCCCTCTGGTGGTTGTTTAACAGAGCACACCCTTGACATTAAAAACAGGTGGAAGTATGAATTAAGCTCTGAACTAGGGCTGCAACAAATGATCATTTTGCTCACTGAAAGTCACGAAATAAAAGGATTTGTACATAATTTGATCCAGAAGAAGCTCAGGTGAAGCTGTTCGAGGATCCTGGTGGAGTGCATTTATGGACAAAAAGAGTCTTTTCATCAAATACACTAAATTTACATATATTAATTATTTTCCATGTTATTTTCATGTAATTGTGGTTTAATTTGATTCATAAAACATCTTTTTCTGAGCTCAAAGCATGTTCTGGAATGTATGTACAGACCAGTTAACAATTATTCAATTACTAAATTAGTTTAAGTTAGTTAGTTAGTTTAAATTAACTTACTGCAGCTCTACTTTAAATGCATGGAGATGTGCACGTATGAAAATGGAGCACAAATGAGCCTTCAGACGTCTTGGCCAGGGACACTACTGCAATAATAGACCCTCAGGTGAGAAGATAATTGTACTACCAACCGACCAAATACTAAATACTAAATGCTAAGCGCCTCTGTTCACTGTTAAAGCTGGGGTGCCTGACTTTTTTGGGTGTAAAATACAAAGATTTGTTTTTCCATCAAAGCATGTCTTGTAAAAGCAGCACTTTGTGACAAAAATGAGACCTCTTTGTGCTGTCTGCATCTGATAATAAAGTATTTTGTCTCGGGGTAAGAGCTACAAACAGTGCTCTGATTGGCTGGAGGATCGATCTCTACACTGGAGGATCTATGCGCCACCTGCCTGGACAGCTGGATTAGCCACACCTCGTCTGCCTGGACAAACTCCTTCTACTTTAGATGAACTGTTCCTCATCTCCTGCATCTCTCTACACTGGTGGACTGCTCCTCGTCCGCCTGGAGGAACTCTTTAAAGCCACCTCCCTCTTGAGTGGTTCTGGCTCCACAGTCCAAGTGGATGCGTCAGTCCTAGTTCAGCTGCAGCCTGTCCGTCCGTGGGAGTAGGATCTCTCCTTCACTGTGGTTCTCCCCGAGGTTTCTACTTTTTCCCATGGGGTTTTTTGTAGTTTTTCCTCGCCGCGAAGGAGGGTCAAAGGACAGGGGCATTCTGGGACAGTTATCTGAACTGCTTTTACCTGTGGCCCATCGAGGCAACTGTTGTGATTTTGGGCATTATAAAAATAAATTGATTTGATTTGATTGGCTGTGCTTGGGTGGTCCTCCCCAGTTTCACTTTGTCATCTGAAAAAAGCTGTTCTAAAGCTGTGCACAGGACCGAAAATGAATGCATGTGAATTTTAACGATGAGCCAAAGGGTTTGAGAACCAGGGCGAGTTAAAAACCTATGTCTGTATGTCTGGTTCCACAGTGTGAAAATCAGGTACCCCAACTTTAAGGTTTAAGGAGAATTTTAAAGTTTTCAATATTTTTCAGCTTTCAAAAAATATTGGACAAGGCAGCAGCGTCATAAAAAGTTACCGAGAACACAATGTAGAATGAACATTTAGACACATCACCAATGACCCATTTCACATTCCGCACACACACCATCAGAGAATTTATATCCCACCTCGTTTACACAACCTTATCACACCGATCAGTGCCATAACTCCGGCCCAAATATGGCGTCTCATAAATATGCCTGACAGCGAAGACCCAGTTCAATGTTTTTCCAAGTCCAGACTGAGCAGCTGGATCCTCTCCAAGCAGGCCGCCGCTAATGAAAGAAACTTAACAGACTCCGAAACAACAAAGACCGTGATAAACAAGAACTGAAGGGAAGAAAAGACACATAAAACCGAAGAACAGATGAAAGAACACACAGACCTGGTTTCCTCTGTGGAGCCTGTTAATCAGGTTTGATACAGAGGCTGAAGAAGCGCTGAAACAGGGTCAGCCTGAGGTCGGGGGGCAAACACTGATGGAGAAACTTAGGGCTTTTTCTGTTAAACTGTGTTTTAAAGCTTTAAATCATGTTCAAATGATGTTTATGCATAAAAAGAGAGAGAAAAATCCACAGCGTTTTTAAGGATAATTCCCTTTCACCAGAATCTGAGCAAACAGTGATGAACATTAGCGTCGGTTAAGCATGTTTCTTGCTTAGTAAGTGTTTCTTCAATTGTTTGATTTAAAGGCTTATAACGCACAGAGATTGGAGATAAATGTGGTGTTTGCACCTTCAGCTTTTCAGCTCCTATGAGTGATCAACAGCACACAACAATGAATAATAATAGTAAGAATATAAATTATAGAATAAAAGACATGCATAAAATAGGGTGTTGAAAAACTTTGAATATCAATTCAAATTATACAGTATATTTTGTAGATATAGTACTTAAACAAGATAAGAGAAGTAGTCATCTCATGTAAAAATAAATACAATTTGACTTCCATCTGAAAGTAATTTTAAATTTGCAGAACTATTCAGAGAAAATTGACTTTATACTGCTCAAGGCTGACTAAGCCCCGCCGCTCTGGGAGGAGTTTCACCTGAAAATAACCTGCCTTTTTTACCAGTTTGTTACACTGCCTTAGTTTTAGTTCGACCATGGATCACCAAGGAGCACTCCTGGGCGAGTGACGGCCGAATACTTCAAATATGTTCATTTAAGGTGACATTTATTTTGTGTCGCCAAACTGAGGCCTGGTTTATCATCACTAGGGATGTCAATATGAATCAGTTAATCGATAATCGAGTCAAAGTCAGTTCATATATGATCTAAAAACAAGTAAACCTGCATAAAAAGTTATTTTTACCTGCTGTTCAAGTCACTTTAACTTCATTTTCACAAACAGGAATTGTGTCAGAACGTCAAAGGAAATGTAAACTAACAATTTCACTCTTGTTTGATCACGGTGTCAATAATAGAGAAGAATTGTTAAATCCTGACACTTCTTCTCGCAGTAATTCTAACACTAAAATGTGATAATGTGACATCCCTAATCAGCACTGAGGAGACAACTTTAAACAAGCCGTTACTGAAACAATCTGCGAATAAAGCAGCTCTGCAGGTACGATTTTGACGAGGAAACATATGGTTAAAAGATAGAAAGTCTGTTTATCAGTACGTAACCTTTAAAACAAACACATGCAGACTTCCTTCGGGGTTTCCGGGGAAGATTACGTGCCTTAAGCCTCTCTGGTAGGCATCAAAACTGAATAGAAAACAATGGGCGGCACATTTTTTTCCACTAAAGCTAAAGTTCTTGCGCCCGACAACATGGCACGCTGAGATGAGGACATTTACAATACACAAAAGGGACACAACAGCGTATTTTAAAGCTCGTTGTAATATTAAGAGGCTAAAACGCGAACATGAAAGCCGTTTGATTACTTTGTGCGCCTGTCGGGTTTACAGCGAGGGCACTGGGGGCCGGGGCACTGCTAATAAGCCATTGTGCGCGACCCAAGATAACGCCGTCACTTTGAATGAATGGTGGCTAAAACACGGGGTTTTAGCTCAAAGGCACAAAGGCGCTCAGTGCACGCCTCCCTAACGACAGAGGCGTGCGATATTGTTCTATTAAAAGTCCAAATACGGGACAAGAACACCATTTGTCAACCGCTGCCGGCTGCTAAATTACAGGTGAGCGCGAATCAAGGTGACAAGCTGTGAGTGATGAACCGCTATTTTCACACAATGGAGCGGTGACGGAGAGAGTTCACGGCCTTTGCTGTTGCTCGAAGCATGTGCGAGAAGAGAATTAACAGCAGTAACAAGTAAAACTATTCCTCCAGCTACGAAGTCAACTGCGGAGTAGGAACCCAAGTCAATATCTGGAGAAGACTGTGGAAGACTAAAGGAATTCTGGGTCAACTAGACGTGCTCCGAGCATCGTTCATCTGCTAAAAGGGGAGTGGCACTGGCACTGACAAAAGATCTCAGAATGATTAGACTCTCACGCACGATGACATGCATACAGAAAAGATCTAACGACATGTTCATGATTGAAAAGCAAGAATTAAAGGACACACATTCTGCTACAGTGACTATTTTGAGCTCTCAACCATGTTCTAACAATGTCCCATCATCAAAAACACACCTGAAGTTGCATTCACACTGTCTTGAGGAATGTTCATTACATAATCCTCTCCCCCCGAGCGTCAAACACACTTCCTGCTGAACAAGATTTTCGGATTTTATACGTCACTTATTCGAGGATCTTCCGCTGTCTTAAGTCTTTAAATCATCTCCAGACTCCAGCATTTCTGCCTCTAAACACGATCACTGCTACTGCTAGGCTAATTGTCGTCTTAAAGCGCTAACATAACTAAATTGTGTATAGCGTTAGGTGCCATCTGCTGGCTGGATGCACTCAGGCTAGAGTTATTGCACACAGCAGAGAAATTCTTTCATTTAGTCCATAATAATGTCATTTTTTTCAGTTTCAAACATGAGATGCCAAATATAAGGTACTAAAGAGCATGTTTAAAGGTCCCATAACATGCAAAATCGACTTTTCAGAGGTTTTAACCTTCCTACAGTGCTATTTGGGCCTCGTATGTTGTGCCCAAAGTGTTTTTTTGATTGATTCCCGCATGCTTTCACTAGAGAACTGTCATTTTCGACCCCCTCGGCTGAGCAGCAGACGGGGGCTCCTCACCAGGATGACGCGGCTTCACTAGGATGACGTGGTGTTTAAGCCACGCCTCCGGGAAGCGCGCAGCCGCAGAATAAAAACAGCTAATGCTAATGCTACACAGTAATTACACGATGGATACGATAGATAGAAGAGTTAGCTTGTTATTTATCAAACGGCAACGTCCGTCGTCAGTACTGGAGCATGTCAAACTCCAGGTCAGATCCAGGACGTAGGACTCAGCACGACGCACCGTCAGACGGGATAAAAGGTTTATTCAGTGTTTGTGTATCGCTGTTTACCGGAGCACACGGCGCATGCGCACTATCTCCGCTCTAGGCTTCGGCACGAGTTGGGCGGGGGAGGCGCGCGAGTTGGGCGGGGGAGGCAGCCTGCTCTCTGTTCGGGGGGGGTCAGATCTCAGAGTGAGCCGTTTGCTTTTGCAAGGAGGGGGCCAGTCAAGAAATGGGTGTTTTTTGGAAACTGTTATGTTATGGATATTACACAACGCAAAAATGTATCAACAAAGCCCCTAGAATAGACTGTGTAAAGGGCAAAATAGCAGAATATGGGACCTTTAAAGTATAATAACAATATGAAAAATGCATAATATTTTTCCTTTAACACTCCAGTAACTCCAGTGAAACTCACTCACACATTCTCCCTTCTCATGTTGTGCAGATAAATAAAACCAAACAACTTTGGTTTGATAAATATCAGTCAGATGGATATCAATATTTAGTTTCTTGCCATATCGATTATTATGTTATTCAGACTTGTGATATTGATACTTCTCACTTTATATAATTTTAGGCTGTAAACTAGAAAGCTGTGGAAAAAAGGAGGTCAAGGAGGTCAAAACAAAACCAAAACATTTCAAATCAGAACATGCTGTATTTAGCCCATGCACAGATCAGGGCACACCTATTGTACCTTTGGGTCATGTTCAACTTAAAATAACAGGAAAAAGCTGTGGTTTTTAGGTCATTAGTGCCTTTAAATATCTCTTTCTGTCACAACAACTTTATCACGGGAGCGTCGGCAGGAAGATGGAAAAATCACATCTGCGCTAGCGTTTGCCACTTTGAATTGCATTGTAACTCTGCGCAAACCAAATTCTAAGCTCCTTGTAAAAACCTCCCAGAACAGTCGCACACTTAAAACTTTTGTTAGCTCGGAGAATTCCTCAAAGTGGGCGCACATATGGGTTAGGATCAGAGCGCGGCTGGTTTCAGGCTACAAAGATCCGCTGGAAGAACAGACTTGTGAGGTGGATTCCAGCAAAGACGTGGCATTACGAGGCAGGCTATTTTTGCACGCCGCTCTAACAAGGAAAGAATAAGATGGTTTTAGACGTGTAGGAATGGTTGAAATCGAGTAATAAAGAAACCATTCACAAGAGATGGGATCACAGCAAAAGGTCATGGGAAGTGTTAAATGGTAGTTTTGCCCTCTTTAATGAAGAGTTTTCTGCTGACTTTGTCTAGGTTTAGAACTGGTTTAGATTCCTGATGTGATATTGGTGTAGTCCTGGTGTAAGTCCTTGTGTGTAATCCTGGTGTAGTCCTTGTGTGTGGGCCTTGTGTGGTCCTAGTGTAGTTCTTGTGTGTAGTCCTGGTGTAGTCCTGGTGTAGTCCTGGTGTAGTCCTGGTGTAGTCCTTGGGTGTAGTCCTGGTGTAGTCCTGGTGTCGGTCCAGGTGTGGTGCTAGAGTAGTCCTGGTGTAGTGTTGGTGTAGTCCTGTCATAGTCCTGGTGTAGTCCTTGGGTGTAATCCTGGTGTAGTCCCGGTGTAGTCCTGATTTCGGTCCAGGTGTGGTGCTAGAGTGGTCCTGGTGTAGTGTTGGTGTAGTCCTGTCATAGTCCTGGTGTAGTCCTTGGGTGTAGTCCTGGTGTGTAATCCTGGTATAGTCTTGGTGTCATCTTGGTGTAGTCCTGATGTTGCTCCTGGTGTGGTCCTAGTGTAGTCCTGGTGTAGTTCTGGTGTCCTGGTCAAGTGTTGGTGTAGTCCTGGTGTGTAATCCTTGTGTAGTCTTGGTGTAGTCCTGGTGTAGTTGGTGTAGTTCTGGTGTCCTGGTCAAGTGTTGGTGTAGTTCTGGTGTGTAATCCTTGTGTAGTGTTGGTGTAGTGTTGGTGTAGTGTTGGTGTAATTCTCGTGTCCTGGTGTAGTGTTGGTGTAGTCCTGGTGTCCTAGCATGTGTTGGTGCAGTCCTGGTATGTAATCATGGTGTAGTCCTGATGTTGCTCCTGGTGTGGTCCTAGTGTAGTCCTGGTGTAGTGTTGGTGTAATTCTGGTGTAGTGTTGGTGCAGTCCTGGTATGTAATCATGGTGTAGTCCTAAAGTAATGCTTGTTTTGGTGTAGTGTTCTGTTAGTCCTGGGTTATCCAGTTGTAGTCCTGCTGTAGCCTTGGTATAATTCATTTTAGTCCTGTTTTAGTCCCGGTGTAATGCTGGTGCAGGGCTTGATGTAGTCCAGCTGTAGTCTTGAGGCAGGTCGTGTTGTAGGTCCTGGTGTTGTCCTGGTGTTGTCCTGGTGACGTCCTGGTCTACTGTCCAGGTAGAGTCCTCTGGTTTGATCATATTTTGTGGCCTTTATTATGGATTAGAACCAATTTAGATCCCTAGATTACATGGTTAAAATTAGAGAAACTAAACTAATCATTTCTGGCAGGTACGATTTCCCAGATGGGCATCAAGAGTTAGAACTTCCACGGCTATATCCTTTGTATTTGATATCATTTACTGCAGTGAACAAGCACAGAAGGTTACAGCCTAATATGAAAAACGACTAAAGCGAAGTAATAACCGTAATAACCCGTGAGCAGATCTGAAGCGCGCCGCAGAATAAGACGGCAGAGTATGTGATAAACGGCAGTGCGGCACTTCCATGACCCCGGCTCTCATTGGGCTCCTGTGCTTTAACATTAAACGAGCTCCGGGTAATTCAGCCAGCCGTGACCCGACACAGACCGCCATTAGACGCAGACCTCTGTACATTTATGTGCACACGGGGCCGGCTGCGTTTCAGGCTCGGTAACAGATCGTCCGAGGAGTTCATGTGTCTAATTACACCTAAGCCGGGGCTGTGTGAGGAGCGCGGTTACAGCTGCAGCCGCCTCCACGCTGCACTTATAGACTTGACTCTGTGTGAGGCAAATGGATGGGGAAATGTATTTGATAAACGTTAACAACTACTGACTATTTATACATTTGCCGCCAGCGCTCCTGCAAGTCCGCGCACCAGGGCGGCGATGTGGTGGTACAAGTCGAGTCGTGAGCTGGTCCCTGTGACAATCTGCTATTTTTGTGAAATCGTCGTATCGTGATTGACTGTTTGTGTCTTTAATGCAGCTGTCTGTTCAAACACACTTTTTCTCCTGTTGTTTAGCCTCTGAAGCCTCTGAGCAGATGACTTTATTTACCTCTTTAAGGCCAGGGCTGTGCAATTTAACCAAATCGCAATTTTAATGGATGCAATTAGCAAATCGCAAAGACTATAATAATTTCTTCCACAAACAACAAAATGTCTTGCTTTGATTTGAATAAAAACTGCTAACACTGTAGTTTGGATTTGTACAAACATGTTCTGAAACAAGCGACAAAAGCGCAATGAAAAGCGATAAAAATGTATTCGCTTTGCAACAAAAACGAGCCTACAAACAACAAACGTGACTCAAAAACACCACTAAAAGCAACAAAAACGCGACTGAATGTGACAAAATTGGGTTTAAATGTCAATTTCAACTGAATCCTATTATTATTATTATTATTATTATTATTATTATTATTATTATTATTATTAAAATATAAATCACACTAAATCATGCAGCTCAATTTTAGGCAATAGACAAATACAAAGTGACCATGAATCGTGATCAAATTGAAATCATGATCTGGCCCCAAGAAAATCATGATAATGTTTTGCCCCACTGTGCATCAAGCTTGCATCATTACACTGTGACTATGTTTACAGTCACCCCAAAAGTTGATTATTGTTAGCCCTGCGATGAGTTGGCCACAGTCCAGGGTGTACCCCGCCTAAGGCCCAAAGTCACTGGGATAGGCTCCAGTCACCCGCGACCCCTAATGGGAATAAGCGGTAGAAAATGAATGAAAAAAATATATATATATTATTGACATGCAAACTGAAAACCTGAGCGGAGCGGCGATGATAAGAAAAATAATCGTCCACTTGTGCTACATTTTGTTGTATAATTGTCATTTTAATAATCTTACAACTCCAAAATCTGGCAATAATCTGATTTTGAGTGTTTCAGAAAGTGAAAGCATGTTTGTATCCCCTATAACGCACAAAGATGTATCAAGCTGGAGTTATCAGAAGAAGACACAATGTAGGAAACTGTAGGAAGAATAAGTCTTTCCATGTGAGAAGTTTTCAATACTGGGTGCATTTACAAAATCAGATCAATTTTTAGCGTTTTATCCTTTGTACTATATTATATATGTACGTTCTGGACTTTGTTCTCCACTACATTTTTATAATTGGACTGAAGTAAAACTACATTTTCTTTAGTGTTTGAGACCGCCTGAAATGAGTTCTTTTTCATTCATAGTTTGAATTAACGTCTCAATTTTGTGCAAACAAAAATAGACAAATAAAAACATGTATAAAATTGGGAAATCCATTCAGTTGTTTCTGTTGAACAAAAAAATCAGCATAAAAAAAAAAAATCCACATTATTACTTTCCACGCTTTAATAGTTCTCAAAATCTGTCTGAAGTACATTTTAAACAGGTACTTCAGTATTTTTACTTAATGTTTTCGTGTCATACTTTCACTTGAATAATTCTTTTTTTTCCTGCAATTGTGCATTTACAAAATTGAGTACTTCTTCTACTACTGGACTCGAGTACTCGATCTCTTTCTGATTGTTCACACCGATGGAAATGTAGAAAGATGGAAAAATGGAAAGAGTCATTATAAATTCCATTCTACTTTGTCTTCCAAAACAACAGTTAGTCTAAAATCCATTGATTAACAAACCCCACATGTTTTTGGTGATCAGACTTCTCTTCTCACGTAAACACACACTGAAGATGAGATCTACTTGTTGGATTTTCCAGTTATCTGACCTGAGCACTTATGTCAGACTATTGCATTATTACTGCTATTATTACCCAACTAACATGACTAATTAAACCAAGTAAGACAATTAACTAGACATTAAATGAAAAACTAACATCTGCCGGCCTCCACCAGAGCTCCGCCTTCCACAGTTCCACAGCATAAAGCGCAGTATTTAGGAAAGGCCACGGTCGTAAAGCTTGCATTTCCTGGTTCCAGCAGAAACAATGGCTCCTGGGCAGTTTACACAGAGGCGCGGAGTGGAAAATGGCCCGTGTTGTGCGTATGGATCCAGCCTTTATCGACTCCCATTCTCTTTACAAGCATTACCTCTTCTGCGGGCATCAGCTGACCTTTACGCAGCCACTTGTTACGGGAGGGGAATCGATGCCGCAATTGTGTTTGGTTATTAATCGGAGAGGATCAAACACAATTAGGCCGTGTTGTTTTATTGTATTGCAAAGATGATAAAGCGGGAGGAATGCTGATGAGGGGCGTGAGGGGAGAGGGGTGTGTGGTGTGAGGGGAGAGGAGGCGGCGGCTTCATGTGTGTCTGTATGTGAGGCAGGCTGGGCTGGTTAAAGGACTGGACTTTCATTTTTTAAAGTTTAAAATGAGACACGGCAGGTGAACAGGAATAAATCTAAAATTTAAAGATATCAATTTGAAACTGCTCCTGTGGTTTATATTATATTAAAATATATTACTATATTATACATTATATTATATATGGCGTTTTTTATCATGTCATGTTTTAATGTAGAAATAAGGCATTTTACATGCAAAAATGGCCAAAAATACACATATTTGGGACATTAAATTTCTGAAAAATGGACAGAACAAGGTTTGAATTTCTTGGTTCATTTTGTACACATACTAGTTACTAAAATAATTACAGAGGGGATTTTGAATTTCTTATTTAGTTTTTAAGTAAACTAGATTGGACTGAAAATTGTCCTAAAAATTCGCCGAATTTTTTAATTTAAAACTTCAATAAATCCGTTTTAGAATTAGATATCCAAAAATCCTTCAGTTCTTTTCGTTTAAATCTTGTCCAGATTGTACAGTTTGGTGTGGGATCTACTTTAAGGCTGATCTTTATGTCTCGAGGGAGAAAAATGCATTTTGAGAAAACGGCCTTTGAATTTACAGTGTCCCAGAGAAATCTATGGATGAAGTGGATTCAATGAAACAATAAAACATTTTAAGAGCAGATTGGACAGGTTTGTTGTTTCCACATGAAAGCTGATATGTTGAGAGAGCAAACAGAAAAAAACAGTTTTGCCCATAGTGTCTCACCTTAAATTTCAAGTTTTTCTTATAACTATTAAACAGAACGCAAAGGTACAGCTTAAATGAATCCCCCACACTCACCCTCTCCACAGCCCTTTCACATGAAACCCTGTCTATCACTCTCTCTGTCCACATCAAAGTGAGAGTCCATACTCCTTTCAACATTTTCAGAATCACAAGCACACCTCTCTAGTCCAGTACTTATTACTCAGAGATGCGTTTGCTCTAAAAAGGGACCTGACCTTCTGTTTTCCGGCAAACACAGTCTGACTGACGTGGGTGGGTCACATGGTAACCAGCCCTGCACATCCTTCTACAAATGTATTTTCAGGGATTTTGAAGCCCCTGCCGTCGCCCCCTGCTGTCTCTGTGCAGAAAACCAGCCTTGCAACATTTCCTGACGCCTGACTTTTAAAAAAATATTTGGCAAACTGAAATATTTTTGCATGTGATTGTACTTCTATTGTATATTATTAATAAAATAGAAAATAAGCTTTTGCGTCTTTTTACTGGCAGTGTACTTTCACAAGAGAACTGCAGGGGGAGCTGTGTTGCTGAAGTTACATAGTTCTGCATTAAATATAATGGAAAATCAACTTTGTGAGCTTTTAACCTTCTATTAGTGTTGCTTGCACCTCAACACAAGCCCCAAAGTGGTTCTTTCTTTCATCCGTGCATTTCTTAGCTTTAATCACTGTAAACGAGGGGCGGGGTTTTCTGAAAGCAACATCTGCTCCCTTTGAGTGACGTGGTGCTGTGGTCCCCCGTCTCTGTCCAGGTCTTCTTATACCTCCCTACTTTTTCTGCACAAAGTAACCTGGGGCCCAATCTCATATTAAATCTATTACTTTCTATTGATTGTGTACTCGTCCCTACGGTTTTAGAATCGCTGCCATAGAGTGTGTTTCAAAGTACTGGAGGCCTTTGACATTTCCAACATTGATCCTCTCTGCTAAAGCCCATTTTATGAAGCCTTGACTTGGTATTAGACTGTCAGTTCTAATAGTTCAGGTAAACATCCCCCACATGATGCAGTAAAGAGGGACACAAGTGGAAACAGCTGTGGTACCAGACACTCATGAGTCAACACAAATGTGGAGTCATTCTGAAACATGAACTTCCCTCAAGGAGCAAAAATCAAGAGCAGGACTTTCAAGTATAATAACATCATTAACACATATTTTGGGTTCGGCTGTTCCCTTTTAAGGTGCAGAAAGGCCGCCTCTCCTGTGCATCCTCCCCTCACACGTCCACCCGTCTCGTCTCCTCTCCTCTCTGCACATGCCCAGAACACCTCAGCCCGGCCTCTACAACTGCTATACATGAGCGTCATTTATATTATGAGGGATTACACCGACTCGATCATTTAAAGTTAGTTCATAAGTGTGACACAGACCTGTAAAGACTTTCTATGTTGTAAGTTTTACTGTAGTTTTTGGACCAATCAGATTTATTTCACCGAAGGCCAGGTTTTGTCCTCGAGGCCAGAAACATGTCCAACACTTTAGAAATATGAAAAACATGTAACAGGCTTCAACAACTGGTAGAACTGAACCAGGACTAAACCAGGACTGAACCAGGGCTGAACCAGGTCTGAACCAGGACTACACCAGGTCTGAACCAGGTCTGAACCAGGTCTGAACCAGGACTACACCAGGTCTAAACCAGGTCTGAACCAGGTCTGAACCAGGACTAAACCAGGACTAAACCAGGACTACACAGGTCTAAACCAGGACTACACCAGGACTACACCGGGTCTAAACCAGGTCTAAACCAGGTCTAAACCAGGTCTAAACCAGGACTACACCAGGTCTAAACCAGGTCTGAACCAGGTCTGAACCAGGACTAAACCAGGACTACACCAGGACTACACCAGGACTACACCAGGACTACACCAGGTCTAAACCAGGTCTGAACCAGGTCTAAACTAGGACTAAACCAGGACTGAAGCAGGTCTAAACCAGGACTGAACTAGGACTAAACCAGGACTGAACCAGGACTGAACTAGGACTAAACCAGGACTGAACCAGGACTAAACCAGGACTGAACCAGGTCTAAACCAGGTCTGAACCAGGTCTTAACCAGGACTGAACTAGGACTAAACCAGGTCTAAACCAGGTCTAAACCAGGACTGAACTAGGATTGAACCAGAACTAAACCAGGACTAAACCAGGATTAAACCAGGTCTAAACATGGACTAAACCAGGTCTAAATCAGGACTGAACCAGAACTAAACCAGGACTAAAACCGGTCTGAACCAGGACTAAACCAGGACTGAACCAGGACTAAACCAGGTCTAAACCAGGACTGAACCAGGACTAAACCACGAATAAACCAGGTCTGAACCAGGACTAAACCAGGTCTAAACCTGGATGAAATCTGGACTAAACCTGGAACTAAAACCAGGTCTAAAATGTGTGAACAAATGGAAGAAGTCAGATCAGTCACATCAGACTTAACTGTTCACATGACATTTCAGTTTTATATAAAGAAATCACTCCAGAAATCAGATTTTGGTGTGAATTTAAACACTGTGAACCATGCTCTAACACTAAAATGATATCACTGTGACATCCTTCTGTGAGCGATGTTTACCCCAGCACATAACATTCCACATTATCCATTTGAATCATCATCTAACAAGCTGACAATAATAATTAGTGGCTGGCAGACAGATTTACCTTCTGTTTCATGATAAATACTTAATGACGTAACCTGCTCTCAGCGCCGCATGCTTTTCTCACACCTCAAACATCTTAAGTGGTCGTTGATGGCGTTTTCCTGCTCACATCCCTCCCCAGAATGATGCTAACTCCACCAGCGCCCCTCTGCCTCCTCAGCGTTGGTTACAGGAGCAGCAGCTGTTGCTTGTAAAAGGTGATAATTAATATTCCGTAAAAAACATTCTCTGGAGCTGAGCGTGAAGTGGCACTCTCACCGCTACATCAGCAGAAGCATCAGGTTGGGCTCGGGATTGATAAATATTAGTCATTTTTGCGCTCAATTCAATGTTATTATTTTCAAGACTAGCTGCAGTTCACCTCTGGCCTACAGAGGGCGCTTTAGCATAGTCTACTGATATTAAAGGGGACATATGCACCTTTTTTTCAGGTGCTTAGTATTGAACTATGACAGAAGTAAATCATCACTGCATATTTTGTTCATTGTTAAACGCAATATTGATGTAAAATGGCTAAATAATAGAAACAGGTGCATTGACTTCCTGTTTAAAACTTCAAAAATACAGAACTGATAAGCCCGCCTCTTCATGGTGACTGAAACAAGCGGCAGATTGTCTTTTTTTTTTTTTTTTTTAATTAATACTTTTTCTTTTTTTTTACATTTTAGAACTCTACCTGTGTCACTTGGAGTACAGGGACATGGGTGGGGATAGGGGGTAGGTTAAAACATGAATTTTCTGTTGCAGGACAATACGGGAATACTGAAACATGCAGGAAATAATCCAAAATACAACTCTGACTAAACTAATGATGAGGAAACACTGTTATGACAAGGTAAAAAGCTCATTAAAGTTCATATTGTACAATACATCCCCTTTAAGGATGAGTACTGTGTTCAGTAATATACCACATCCACAATGCTTTTAGTTTCAAAGCCACAAAACCAATTTAACATTGTTTGTCCATGGAATGCATGTATATTTTTTGTTAAATCAGCGTTTTTATTTAGGAGTAGAACTACTTTATCCACGTTTTGGTCTCATTATAGACCATGTTTAGCCAATTTTTGGGCTGGGCCAGGATAAAGTCTGCAGTTTCCCAAGTCAATTCCTTCAATATTAATACACTCACAATATTAAAGGGCCTGTACTTGATTTTGAACCGTGAGACATGAACATATAATCCTTTCACTCAATATTGCACCTTGACAGAGAATCACAATGTGGGATAGTATCAAGCTGTTATTTTCCCATGATTCTTTGTGTACAATATGCCTGACTGGCTGTAAAGAGGTGACCCTGGCAAACGCTTCTGCACTAGTTCTTTCCAAACAAAGTGTGTTTCTAATAAGCACAGATTATACATTACAAACACAGTGTCTTTCCATGAAGTTGGTTCAATCAAACAAAATGTGACGTAAAGAGAATTTATCTTAGCTAGAGTAAATAAAAATCACGTACAAGCCCTTTAAATTGAACAGAAAAACTGAATTATCTTAGACTTAGAGGACCAAGTATCTAAAGTGTTATTTATTTTTTGGGTGTGCAGTCTTTTAAAAGATTGTGACAGTAAACAGTGAGACTGGAGAGGGAGGTCATGTGATCAGACTCTTACGTCTCATTGGGTTTGAGCTGCAGACACCGGGCTATGCAGACGTTACTGATACTGCACACTATATATTACTGTGCACTGTACACCACAGTGTAACACTTCTACAAATATGCACACACAGAGTACACACAGAGTACACACACAGAGGACACACACAGAGCACACACACACACGCGTGCACGCACGCACACACACACACACACACACACACACACACAAACAGGACACACACGGAGTACACACATGGTACACACACAGAGAGTACACACACAGTACACGCACAGAGGACACACACAGAGCACACACACACACACACACACACACAGTACACACACAGTACACACACACACACAGAGTGCACACAGAGAGTACACACACACACAGAGTACACACACACACACACACACACACAGTACACACACAGTACACACACACACACAGAGTGCACACAGAGAGTACACACACACACAGAGTACACACACACACACACACACACACACACACACACAGTACACACACAGTACACACACACACACACACAGAGTGCACACAGAGAGTACACACACACACAGAGTACACACACAGAGCACACACACACAGAGGACACACGCACACACACACAGTACACACATACACACACACACACACAGACACACACATGCACACACACACACACACACACACACACACACAGTACACACGAAGTACACACACAGAGCACAAAAGTTAAACTTTAAAAGGCCAATTTTCCTCATTATTTTCCTCATTAAGTCTTATTAACCTTTTCTATTATGTTCATTTGAGGTGAGAAACTACAGGCAATTTTTTTTTTTTTTTTTTTTGTCAGTTTTCTCCCTCAACACATCTGCTTCTAAAGATGTTTTATTCTTCCATTCTTCCAGTTCTCTGGGACATTGGAACTTCAAAGGCCGTTTTCTTAAAATGCATTTTTCTCCCTCGAGACATAAAGATCAGACTTAAAGTAGATCCCACACCAAACTACAATCTGGACTCAACAAGATTTAAAGGAAACGTACAGAAGGATTTTTTAATATCTAATTCGAAAACGTATTTACTGAAGTTTTAAGTCAGGGGCGAAGTTAGAATTCTTAGGACAATTTCAGTCCAATCTGGTTTACTTAAAAACTAAATAAGAAATCCCAAATCCCCTCTGTACATTTTTTGTAACTAATATGTGTATTAAATGAACCAAGAGATTTAAACCTGGTTCTGTCCATTTTTAAAAATATGTATTTTCTGCTGTTTTACACACAAAATGCCTTATTTCTACGTGAAAACACAGCATGATGAAAAACTTTAATAACTTTGAATAACTTTAATACAACGGAAATTATTGTGCCAAACAGCATTTTAAAACATCTAAAGAATATAGTTATCGTGCACATAACAGCAATGTCGTATACCTAAAAATTGTCCGATATTGTGCGGCCCAAATTGACCCGCCCACTTCATTTGTGAGTCAAGAACAGTGTCAGAGACTCACCTTGCACCGTGAGCTGGGCCTGGGCCTGGATGGACGTGTTCCCGCTGTCTGCCGTACAAGTGTAGACTCCGGCGTCCTCCTCCGTCAGGTTAGACACCTGAAGAACTCCTCCTGCCAGCACCTCCACCCGGCCCTCACTGCAACACACAAGACACATTTATGTTAACATCCAGTTCATTTACAAGTGTCTTTCGGAACACTTTGCAAAAGGTTAAAACAGGGAGGTGACTTGGGAGGGAAATCAAAGAGAGTGCAATCCTGAACATTTTACATAGAGTAGGGCCGTAGTCGACTAAAGAAGTTCTCGGTCGACTAAAGACCTTTCCTATCGACCGATTAATCGACTAAAAGGGGGTGTGGTAAAACTATGAAGTATCTCTCTGTATCTGACCCAAACTGCACTCAACAAAACACAACACAACTTCTACTGTACTGTAAAAGTACCAGGAAACAGTGCATTAATATGTCAGATATAGATAAAACTCATAATTCACTCCAAAATCTTTATCTAACTAACGCCATATCTTCATTTTTTTGCTTTTTTTGTCGTAAATCCTTTTAATCGAAATAAAATAATTCAACTAATTGTACTAAACTAATAAAACTAATAAGTCAACTAAAAAAAGTTGGTTGACTAAAACATCAACCGATTAAACAACTAAAAGATTACAGCCCTAACATTCAGTTCTAGATCTGAACATGAGCCGACAAGCCATTGTGTCTTTGGGCAAGACACCTAACCAACCTTGGCCCTGTGAATTTTAGATGATATTGTAAGATTGAGGGTTGTTGGGAAGACAAAAAGAACTCCGTGTGGCTGTAAACATTTTAAAGGCTTATGTACTTCATGTTTTATGTTGAACTATAGAAGAGAATATAGATTTATAATGTTATACTTGGAAAGTTCATTCTGTCTTCTTGTAATTATAAAATTGTGAGATTCGGCTAATAAGACAGTTTTAAAATAGCTCGAAGCTCATTTACCTGACATGTTTCAGGTTTCAGACTTCCGCCTTGGAGCTTATAGCTATTTACAAACGGTCTTATTAGAAGAATCTCACAAGTTAAAAGATTTATAATGATCACATTAAATCCAAAGGACACATGTTAAGGAAAGTTAACTTTGAACTCCTTTTTATGAGGTTGTCTCCATCTGAACCTCAAAAAAAACACTCAGTTTCACATTTCCCAGATCAGTGACATCATAGGTAGAATAGATGGTCTCCTTTGCTATTTTTTAAATCCATAAATGAGGACCGGATTCGTTCTGGGCATTTCTGATGTCAAAACCCGTTCATTACAACTTCACGCTCACATTAGCACGTCGGGCGCAAGCTAGTTTTTGTTATTCTCACTTCTGCCAATAGATAGAGTGCTACTAATAATGCATAATATGTGTCTTTAAAGGCCAACATAAAATATTAAAATGGAAAAAGATGACATAATGTAAGGGTCAATATTTCATTTCTTGGAGTGCAGCCACAATGCAAAAAGGAGGGAAACATATTTACAATTTGTATGTTACTGCCCCACTGTACACACTACATACAATCAGCCCGCCGTCTCTAAAGGTCGCGGCACCCCTTTCATTTTCTCCCATTTGCTGAAAGTTCATTCAAATTACCAAATGCCAATACCATTTTAAAAGCGTGTGCGTAATCTTCACCCGCTGACCTGCGTTTGACCCGCCGTGCTGCCCTCTGCGTGCCCTCCGCGCCTCGCTCAGCCGACACGCCGAATAAATAAAACATGTAAAGAGCTGAAAAGAGGGGCACGGTGGCGTACTCGCAAAGGCTAACGGAGCAGATCACAGGGCGGCCCGCTACGAACGCAGTAATAACGGGGTCTGGTACGTGATGGAACGCTGCATTGTGAATGTCTTCGTTTACGGAGTTTATTATTCAGATTTTGGTTTTTGTCTGTTTGAAAAGAGTGAGGTTTAGAAGAGAGCTTTCGTGTTGTGTCTCCAGAGTCCCCCTTGATCCCCGGACAGGCAAAAAGACACTGAGAAGAGACACGTTTGTCCTGAGGGTTGTTACTCTCCACCTAGCTTTGTTTGAGTTAATCTATTTTAACTGCTCAACTTCCTTAATTGCCCCACAGGGATAAATTGACTTATATCGATTGATTCCAAGTGTTTTAAGTGTTTTAGAATTACGGGGGTTGATTCCCGCTACATGCAACATATTCTGCCATTGTGTCCATGGGCAAGAGAGCACACTTGTTTTGTGCATTTTATTTCACTACAGACAAAAAAAAAGATTTCATTTTATGACGATTTAGTCAAATTTATGGAAATAAATTGAATAAAATGAATTCATACAGAATAATATAAAAGAAACAGTGAAATGTTAATGTCTATAAATTAGTGCTCAGTCAATAAAACAAAAAAAAATCGAAATAATCAGACTTTTGAAATATCCTGATTAATGGCACAGTGCACTTACATTAATGTCATCTTTAAATGTAACAGCTCCACGCTCGTAAACATCAGCAGGCGAGTGATCGGCGCTCGTAAACACAAGGACCGATGGGTTTTATGGGTAGAATTAACTGCTGATAACAACTTTCCTCCTTCTTTCAGACAAGCCTTCAAAATGTGACAATTTTCCATGATTAATCACGTGACTTAACGTTAACTTTGACTACATTAAACATATTTTGTAACCCATTTCAATTTAATGATGTTATGTTGTTAAAAAGAACATGCATTGAATGTCAAATATTTAAATAGAAAAAGGTGGCAATGGTCGTCCGTTTTGGGTTAATATGACATTTAAAACTTCAAATGTGAAGATGGCACTGTCTGAAATGCAGTCTAGTGCTCGGACCTCGTGAGTGCAAAAGTCCACAGGGACCGCAGCAACACTTAAGCAAACATTTCAAATGGGAGGAATCCAGAAAAATCATATTTATGGTTATGTTCCTTTTTATACATGAGGTCATCGACTGTTGATCTTGTCCAGTGGGAAACATACTTCAGTGACTAATCCCCAGCTTAATGCTTAAAAGACCGGCCACATCTGAAATATTTATGGCCATGAACTATTAAGGCCTGCTGCAAAAATATACCCATTTATTTGTGCAGCTCCTGTTCCAAGTCCCGGGCCCCCTCCTCCTCCGCTGCTTTAAAACAGTTTACTCTCCCTATAGACTGCAGGCACGGTCGGAGGCCCGGGTCTGGCTGGAGTCCACGGGCACTGGGGCATGGGAGCAGCTGAGAGGCTCAAACAGGTCGATAGATGGCTGCTTTGCTGGACTGCGCCGGGCTGGGAGGGGCAGGAGCAGAGGGGACGGTCCCAGGGAAGCTCCACTTATGACCTTCAAGTCTGGTGCCATTGTGTGTCTGTAGACTCTCCTCCATCCTCTGTAATCGAATGTGTTAATGCATACTTTTAACACCTTTTTTCCTTTTCTTTTCTTTTTTTAATTGCAAAAAAAACCTTGAACTCTTTCTGCACTACATCCTCTTTTAACCCTTTCCCTCCCTTTCTGATTGGAGAATTATCAAGGTGCCCTTCAAAACCGAAACAAATATGTGAACAAACAACCAACCAGCAGCACAACAATAATAACTACATTATATATTATACTATAAGAGTTGATTTACGTTTTACTTAATTCCCTGGAAAACACATGGGCAAAATACAAAAACTACAACCACAATGACTACTAAAACTACAGCAACAACAACCACACAACAACTACTACAACAACTACAACAACCACCACAAGAACCACAACAACTACTAAAACTACTGTATAACAACTCCAACCACCACATCAATAACAACTACTACAACAACTGCAGCAATAGTTGCAACAACCACAACAACTACTACAACATATACAACAACCACCACCACCACCACCACAACAACCACCACCACCACCAAAACAACCACGACGACTGCAGCAACAACCACAACAACAGCTGCTACAACTAGAGCAACAACTAAAATAACCGCAACAACAACAACAACAACAACTGCAAAGACTGCAGCAACAACTACAACAACAACAACTGCAATAACAGCAATCACAGCAACAACGAATACAACAACGACAACTATGACTACAACAGCTTCCACTAGTACTACAACAACTACAACTACTATCACTACTACAACAACTACTATTATTAAAACAACGATTACAATAATGACAGACGACTGCCGCAACAACTACACAACAACAACTACTACAACTTCAACACTCAATTTATGCAAATGTCAACATCTGTCAGAAATATTCCATACTACAGCAATAGTGAAAGTGGGAACATTTCATATAGTGGAGTATATTTGTCTCCAGTATTTGTACTTTCGACTTGCACCAGTTCTTCTCTCAGTGTCAAAAGTTGGCTCCCACATTTGCCAGTGCAGCGGTTCTCCTCTGCCCGCTCCAGACTTCCATTCCCTCTGCGGTCAGGAGGTCCAAATGAGGCCTCAGCGAAGCCCAGCGCACGGAAAATGGACACTTGAGCTAAAGAGAGTGTGGTGTGGTAAACAACTCCACCATGCAGTCCAATCTGAGCCTGGACCGGCTTTAAACACCAGGCCCCGGGCATGCGGCGGAGCTTTGGCAGAGGGGCCCGCCGAGACCATCTGCCCGAGTGAGTCTAAGGGCCACTCGACCTGATGGCCCCCAGATGACGGGCCCCTCGTGGCTTGGGGGCCAGGGCTGTATGGCGTGAGCAGAGGGCTGGACCGGGCTGAGCGGCACAGGAGGACGCTCAGAGCTTAATGAAGAGGACTAATTAGACTTCAGTCGTTGGGCAAATATACAAGAGCATGGTTTGAACGCGGTGGCAGAGTGGTTAGCTTCCAGCTCGCAACAAGACGGTCCTCGGTCTGAGCTTTAGTGGGTGTGGCACTGACCATGTTAATGTCTTAAAAGGTAGGAAGAAATATCGTCATATGGTTATGTCTCACAATATGATTTCAAATTATAAGCTTCTTTGCTTAAAGGCATTGTTTTGTTGTAGCACCTGCTAAAAAAGGGAGTTACATGGACCATGATCCTTTGCACCATTTCATGAATAAATAACTGTTATTAAGCACTTTTATATCTTTATTTTTTGGATGATAACAATAATGATTCACACCAAGTTTTGTCGAGGCAGAGAGTTGGAAAAAATAGCCTTTCTACAATTCTTCTCCAAAATATCAAAATTAATATTGTACCATGAAATTGATATTGTGATAGTACAGTATCTTAGTGTAAAATACTGTTACGCCCCGACTTAAAGGACACATTTTATGCTTTATTAGTACCTGGTACAGAGTACTGTGTTTACAAATTTAAATCATGTATCTGTTGAAAACTACACATGGTTTTCCATTAGTAAGGCATTCCCTCTTCAGGATTTGGTGTATCAACTGGCAACAAAGAGACATGGAGAAAAATACAAAACAAAAACAAAAGCAAGCAATAAGCAGCTTGCCCTGACATGCTAATGTGCAGCTGTAATTGACACAATTTAGCAGCAGAAATGCTCAGAACGAGTCTGGCAATGATTTGTAGAGAAACAAAAAATCTACCTTTGAAGTCACAATCCAAAATAGAAACACAGTAAATTATGAAGCTCGGAGCAAGAGGACCTCGTAAACAGGATTGATGAGACAAGCATGAACTCCAGGTGTGCAAATAGTGAGGGAACAATGTGGATCAAACCTCAAGAAAGATCATTTGGGATAATACATGTTTGTTAATGTGAAACAACAATTCAGTGGGCGGAGTCAGAGGTCAGAATATGTCATTGTAAAAAAAAAGTACACAGAGAAGGAGTCGTTCTGTAATTTTGCACTGGATGTCGTTCCAATCACAAACTGCAAAATAGTCAGACTTGAAAGGGCAATTTAAGGGTCTTGCTCAGGGACACAACAACAATATGAATACAGATTAGGTTAACTTAGCGCAAAAGTAACCTGGCACAGATTTGAGACATAACATGTTTAACTGGCAGGGCAATCTGCCATAAACACCTAACAAACAAATACAACTTTTTTCGGATGCAAATCACAAAAAAGGGGCAATTATTTTTTACTGCCTCAACGCACATTTATTCAGAATTGTAAGATATTTATGATTACTTTCAGGAGCTCGAGTGAGTTTCTGTAGTCTCGTCTCTTTGGTGAACACTGAAAATAAACTCATCCTCGAGGCAGCTCCAGTATAATTATAACACAGTTTTATCCCCGAGAATCAGAGTAGCAGGAAAAGCCGACAGGATAACTACAGGTTCTGAGTGTTCAAATATCAGCTGGATAATAGAACTCCAGCTCATTACAACTACCTCCAGCAGCCGTGAAATCATGTCAAACAAAAGAGCTTTTATTTTCTGGCTTTTAATCACAGAATCTCGCTGGCTCTATCAGGCGTGGAAACCCAAATCACAAGTTGGTCAAAATGAGCTAATCACAAAGACTGGGTCTTATGTATAAAAACTACTACTGCTTTACTTGAGAATGATGGGGCAAAATATGGACATAATGTATCTTTAGGCACTCATTCTTCGTTAGGCAATGATGGCACTAGAACGTTTATGTAATCCATGTGCAGTTATCCTTGGGCTGGTTATCATGTGACTTAAATCTTAAAGCAGATCTAAGTAACACTTTTCCCTTATTAAACGTCTTTGTAAGTCCATGTGGTGGTTGTAAATGTATTTTCGAGGCGTTTGAAGCCCCCGCCGTCGCCCCCTGCTGTCTCTGAGCGGAAAACAGACAACTCTCCTGAAAAACCATGGCTCTCTTTTTATATTTGGCGACATGAAATATTTTTGTATGTGATTGTACTTCCTTATTTCAATCAAAAGGGAGGGGGAAAAATATTTCTTGCATCTTTTTACTGGGAGCGTATTTCCACAAGAGACCTGCAGGTGGAGCTCTGCCTCTAAAGTTACTTAGTTCAGCTTTAAGTTGGCCCTGGCTCATTTTTACTCTCCCAACGCCTTGTAGAGGAACTACACCAGCGTGAGACGACTGACCAAGGGGGAACCCAGACAAACAAAACTGCAAAAAGCAGATATAAACAAAGAATACTAATTTCACGCCCAACACTGTCCTGATCTTGTGATAAACCACCATATTTCACATTAGCATCAGCTGTGTCCTGTTTATCGATGCATGGCACTAGCGTCAAGACCCAAAACAGGCTATTTCCATAACATAATGCATCTAACATTATCAAAGGCCAACGGAGGAGTGCATTTGTAGTTGAGAGGACTGCATGTGAGTTCGAATCCGCCTCTCACCATTTTATCTTCCCCCCTCATCTCCATTTCATGCTAAGCTATCCTGTCCAATAAAGTCTCTGGTCCCAAAAATTTTAATAAAAAATAAAAACAGGATTGATTAAAGTTTTCCTTTAGCCACGTCTCACAGCGCCACAAACTTGGAATGACTAAATGTGTTTTTTGTGAATCACTGAGATCAGCCTTGTGTTTAAACGTATAATTCAGGTACGAGTTTGGTTTTATTTAGCAAGAAAACATTCTTTATGTTTGGGTGATGTCAGATGCCTCTGGCTCTGGGTCCAGAGGCAGAGCTCTGAGCATGGAGACTCCGCCATGAAAAGAACTGTTCCAAAGGGCTCCTGGGCAAACGGTCTGGGGGCTCAGGGCCAGTCAACACATGTGGCTTATGTGTGTCGAGGTGTGTGTTTTTGTAATCCACTCCATTTGTGTTGTACCTCACCGTTTTTTGTTTTCTTTTGTGTCTTTTACTGACAGACAGTTGAGCTGGAGGACAAACTTTTCTCACTTTTGAAGGAAGTATAACCACATATTTGCTTTGGGGAAATCTCTCACATTGAGTAATGGAGGAGGTTCAAGATACTTTGGTTCAGCCTTAGCGTCTCGTCACTCACAGTAAAGCAAAGCCTGACTTTAACCTCGGCTCAGTCACTCAAAAGGGTCTATATTCACTCCATAGAGCCGACGTAAACAGGGTTATTGACAGCGAGGTGAACTCAAGGTAAAAGAACCGCCATCCTGCTGCTGCTGCTGCCTCCACGTTACCGGAGCTACAGCTGAAATATGTCGTTGTGCGTGGACTAAATACGTCTGTGTGAAAAGGTCTCAGCAGGAGGAGCATTCAGACCTGTGGAACTGTGCTAAAAGCTATCGGCGGAGTCTTTTGTGTAAGGGTCAGCTTAGTGTGGGCGCAAACTCCCGCACAGAGAGTAACAGGAGAGAGAGAAGTTTGAGTATAATATAGGCTTGACCACTGGTTCTCATATTGTGCTGAATGCAGGGGCGGACCTGGGAAAAGGGGCACAGGGCAAAATTAAGTACAGGCCCCTGTATGCATATTGTTGTGTGATTCCTATAACTGTTTTACATGTGGTGACAGGTTCATAAATTTGAGTTGATGAGAGAATTATTCGAAAGTGTATAAATAGCTTTAAACAGGGGGTTTATTTACTATTTAGCTTTAAGGGGTGGCTTGGGCAGAATTAATACATTTGATAATGCAAGACTATTTCCTAAAAGTACACAGCACTACTTCATTGTGATATTAAAGGAAAATACTGTGCATTTTTCATATTGCTGTTAGCCTTTAAACGTGCTCTTGAGTGCCTTAAATTTGCATCTCATGTTTAAAAACCAAAAAAAAGTTTCTTATTCATTCTGTGACTTGTGTTATCAGTCACTTACTGAGTGCATCCACCAGCAGATGGCGCCAGCGCAATATACAATCAAGTGAAGTTAGCGCTGAAAAGACGTTATGATGCGGCTTTGCTGCAGCAGTTATCGTGTTTAGAGGCAGAAATGCTCAGAGCGAGTCTAGCAATGAATTATGGACTAAAAACAGCAGAACATTCTTGGATAAGTGACATAGATGATCTGAAAATATGTCCCGGATAGAAGTAGTTTGCAGGGGGAGGACTGTCAAATAAACATTCCTTAAAACAGCGAGAATCCAAATCCAGGTGTTTTTTTGATGATGGAACATTGTTAGAACATGGTTTAAAACTTAATAACTTCACTGGAACAGAATATGTGTCCTTTAAGAGCCCTTAGTCTATGATGATCGGGGAAGGCATCTTATTGGGGCCCCAGTGCAATTATAGCCTGTGGGTATGTCCACCACTGGGTGAATGTACGAGGGCTTTTTTAAGGTCTAATCTGGGTTTATTTGAATTACATGTCATTGGAGCTTCAGTCCTGTAGTTGGAGTTGGAGTTTGTCAAGATGTACAGACCAGCCTTATTTTTCAGTCATTTTTCAATCTTGGTTGAGTCTGGGGTTTAGTTTTACAACAATACAAATGTTAAGACGTGTTATTTGATGGGAACATTTTGAGAATCAATTATCTAGACTAGATTAATTCTTTTATTATCCTTCAAACTGTCATAAAAGTATAAACTTGTTACCCAGCACTATTGTCAAGCTTCAAAATATATTTAAAGCAAGTTTTAAGTTTTCCAGAAAATGACACAATACAAGCAGAGTGGAAAGTAAAAAATATGTTGACAGGGGGATAAAACAATAGAGACACATTACCATTTAGACAGCTGCAAAAAGCTCTTCTGGCACATCCCAAAACAAACAAATAGACAAGAATGAAATTAATCATACTCGGTTTGTAAATTCGTGTTCCTGTTCACTTTTTCTTTGAAGGTGTGCCACGTATCACAACAAAACTTGCACAGATTATAATTCAGGACAGAAGCAGCTCCCCAAACCTCCGACTATCTCTGTCAGGAAGTAGATTACATTTTGAATTCAATTAAAACACCTCAGTTAGCTTCGAAGAGCGTGGCATAATTAGTATTCCTGAAAACGGTATCTAACTTTTAAATAGGAGACTCTTATGTACTTTTGGTTGTATCCATTTGACTTATTCATCCTTCTGTAGCACCTAATGCACCCAGCCACTGCTCACTCGAGACGCCGGACAACACAGCCACTGAAACTGTGCCAGAGATCAAGTACCTTGGCTCAGTAAATGATAATAAACTGAATTGGAACTCTACACTACGGCCGAGTTTGCAAAAATCCAGCAACGTTTGTATTTCTTTCAAAAATTGTGGACTTTTAATGTTGACAGGTCAATAATGAGACTGTTTCATAAAGGTTTTATTTAAGGTATTTTAACTTTCTGCAGTCAGAGCTGGGGCGGATCACAATGTGAGACAAGGAAGCAAGATTTTAGGGAAACAAATGGAAAAGATCTCTGTTTTGACCAACAAATGGCCTCTGAATCTCGCTCAGAAGATTGTGGTGGACACTCTGCATCCTTTGTGGCCTGAATACTGTCTCCTACATCCCAAAGGTCTCAGATTCTCCTCAGGGCAGTAAAGGTTTCATCCATTCATTGGATAAATCATTTTGCACCACTCGGCCTCCTTGTGCACAGAAAAGGTGCCTATGAAAAACTGAACGCCAAAAATATTGCTCGATCTCGCATTTATTGAACCACAAATTGATCGTAATTATCGTGACAGGCCTAAACTTTTCAAAAAGCATTTTCAATCATTTTGGAACAGGTTGAATGGCCAATAGAGGGCAGTAGAGTGTAGTTCTGAGGTCACAGTTCAAACATTCGGGGCTTTCTGATTGGTTAATACTTCCTGGAGAAAGACAAGATGGTCGAAGGCGGTGGAGACAGATAATTATGTGTTTTTAGCACACAAAGAAATGTGTCTAAAGCAAGGATTTTGGTGAGCGAACAACTTTGTAAAACGGTTTAAAGTTCCAAAAATCAAATCAAAATACATGCTTTTAGAGCTGCTATAGGTCCGTGTCCATGCTCACAAGAAATCTGACCATAATCTGATTTCTGGATTTCTCAGACAATTGAAATGTCATGTAAACCGTTCCAATCAGATTTCGTCCTGAGTGTTCACGTTTTGACAAAGAAATTTATAAAAAATAATGAAAGAGAAAATGTTAAAGACTGGAAGAGTTGTTTTCAAATTCTTTGTGCTTTCTTCTCCAAATACAAGAGTAATCCACTCATTAACTGACACACGTTTTAGAATATTGCAGTTATCTGATTTTCACCGGTCATGCAAATGTACCCAGTGTGAATCTCGAGACTACTGAAGTTGAAAACAGAGGTCGGGTCCTTGGGTCTGAAGCCGGGGAAGTGTCTATCAGTCCAGGTACTTGTTGATTCAGTTTAGCAGAGTCTGGCCCTGGGGAAGGACAGATCTGTATGAGGATGTATGACTGACCCGTGGCAAGGGCAGTCCACAGTCTGAGCGCGACTGAGAGAGACGGGAGGGAAAGAAGAGGAGAGGAGAGAAACCAGAGGAAGAGGGAGGTTTTGACACGTTTGACTTATTCTGCAGTTTGCTCTTTGACGCAGTGCAGCCAAAACTGTTCAGAATCGCCCTTACAGAATTCCTAAAACTGTGACATTATTGATTTTAACAGACAGGAAACTATTAAGACAGCAGAGGTGGTTTTGTTTTGGTCCGCCGCGTTAAAGTGAAAGTAAAATTAGCGGCGCTTTAAAGGACGAATATTGTGCATGATTTGTATTGTTACTTGGCTTTAAACTAGGGCTGTACGATATGGGACATTAGTGCAGTATGGGTGTCATTTGTTGCGATTATGATATTATCACAATATTTTTTCCTCATGTGCATATATTTTTCTATTTTTTTCCAAGTATGAAGGGTTACTCAACTCTTACTTTGAAATATAGTAGTTTAGGTACAAATACACACACAATGGAGACCTCTGGAGTGTTAAAATATGAGCTTCTTTGTCAATTACTCTGCAAACCACAACAATACATTACTGAGGCATTTTAAACATTTAAGACATTTTATTCACCTTCATATATGCATGTGTGAAATAATGAAAAAAGTTATGAGGATTTTGAAGCAAGAGGTTTAACTAAAAACATTTAAACATTCACTTCTGTACTTCTGCATTGAGCATTTGAGTCTAATTGGTAAACTGTACTGTAAAAAAGTAAAGTAAAAACAAGCTCACCTGCACAAGAAACGCAAGATGAATGTATTTAAGTATTAGAAATGATTGCCCATCTTTGCATTATGCACATCACGATAATAACAAGCGCGATAACGATATTTTTCGATATACTGTGCAGCCCTTTTTAAAACACCTATACTTTGGCACATTACGTTTAAAAAAAACAAACAACAGCTTCATTCACCCTGGCGTTTCCCACACCAGGAACTGACTTTCGGCTCCATCTGCTGGTTGCAGAGGGAATTACATGGGTGAGATAGACAAAAGCTAGCTTGCCTCTGACATGCAAATGCAGCCGCGCAGTTGTAATGAACATGATTTAACAACTGAAAGTTAAAAACGGTACAGAAGATTGCGCCGGTTGACGTATGACATCACAAACTGTGGAAATTCAGAATGGGGCGTTTTTGACGCTTGGAGTTGAGATAACTTTCAAACCAAATTCATCAAACATGTGTGAATGAAGCTAAATACAACTCCAGGTATGATTTTTAGATGGAACCAAACATGGTTAAAAGCTCAAAAAGAGTCAATTTTGCACATGTGTCCTTTAAAGTGTTCATTTACGCTGTAGAGAGAAAATAACTTGAAAACAACACATTTCTTCAAGTCTGAAAATCAAATGCTCAACGTAAAAGAGTTGCTGCTTTTCTATGTCTGCCAAAGGTGTGCTAGCAGTGCAAACGTTAAATTACTAGACGCTCCTGAACGTCCCTCAGCCCCCGTTCTTTGAGCTGCTGTGGACTGGGACAACAGCGGTCTGACGGAGGCTTTGGAGTAAAGATGAACTGAGTTGGGTTGTTTAACGCGCTCCGAGTGATTACAGCCTGCAAATGTCCAGGTGGGGCTAGCTTATGCGGCTAGGCGGATGCTTATAGTCAACAATTAAGTCAGCAAAGTCTTTTTCCAGCTTGTTTTATCTAAGTTGTGGTGTAATTTCCACATCAAAAACATACCTGGAGTCGTTTAGTTGTTTTATTCACACGCTTTTTAGTAATCCCTTTTAGCCATTAGGCAAGTGGACATTAGACCCATAAAATAGAACGATTGAAAATGAAATCTCCACCATTTCCACTCTGATCTGATGTTATTGGTCTAGCACCGTTGGGGTTGCACTGTCTGCTCCTCTAAATTTGCAGCACGCCGACTCAAACTGAAGGGAATACATTTGCAGCTCTAACGGCATCAAATGAAATGCCACTCTCCTCTCTGTAATTTGCATTCGTTGTTGTCGTCAAAATGTTTTTATGAAAGACGATTGATTAAGTTCACCTTGAATATGTAATAAAGGGAAAGAAATGTCACTAAATAAATGGAAAAATATTAATTCCGAATCACGCTTGAAGCAAAAACAAAGGGTGAAATTGTGATGACATCTTCAGACCGGAACAAATGTGTTTATGAATAGAAATTAGCACAAATAATTGCATAAATCCTATAGAATAATCGCAGGGCTAGATAACACGCTTAAGCCAGTTTATTATTTATATTTGGG
The DNA here is from genome assembly GCA_019453435.1 of Rhinogobius similis. Lineage (NCBI taxonomy): Eukaryota > Metazoa > Chordata > Actinopteri > Gobiiformes > Gobiidae > Rhinogobius > Rhinogobius similis. Next base: position 4,568,711 of record CM033621.1, on the reverse strand, counting down.
ATGTTGTTTGTGATGTGTTGCCAGCCGACAGGAGATTAGGCGCCCCACCGAGAGACGCAGCGCCATGAATTCATATGTGCTCGGATCGTGGAAAAATATTGATATTCTGACAAATACTGGGACTGAGGAGAGAAATGCTGAGACGTCTGCACTATGGAACTTTTCTGGTGCCGGCTTGTCTGCGTTATGGTATCGCTTTGCCTGGAATGTTCCATAGTACGGCATTGAACTTAAGAGCATGTGATAGGTTTATGTGTTGTTGTAATTATTTCATTTCGTGGAACTGTATCTGCAGTAGAAATGTATCATAGTTTAGGAGAAAGTGAAGGAAAAAAGCACAGAGTTCTCAAATACTACTCAAAGCAACACATTTTTTCTGACAGGTTAATATTCATGTGAAAAAATAAAAGTTTGGTAGTATATTTGTCGTTGTTGACCAATGACTGAGCTCTTCTGCGTGAAGATTTTGATGTCACCAATAGAAAGATCTCTGAGTGCAGTATTTAACAGCGTTTAATTGACCCTTTAAAAGTTTGTGGACAAAAACATTCTAATTCGAAATGGAGGCAAAAGTGAAGAGCAACATAATGTGATTTCACTGGAGAAACTGGGGTTAACCTCAGAATATCTCAAAATATGAAAACATGTAGATGATTTTGTGTCAGTAAAAGCCTCAGACACATGTGAGTGACATCAGAGCTGCTGCACAACACATTTATTATTGTACTTTACATTGTGTTTTAGGAATTTATGATAAACTCTTCCAGATTTATTAATTTTACGGGAAAAATACTCAGAAATGTTGTGCCCCAAATTTTTCATTTTATCTAGAGATATATTCTATACCATAAATTAGATTCTTTTGAAGCTAAAACAATTTTTAGGCTAGAAAATTGGTCCATGATTTGTTATAGAAAAGCAAACTAACTGACATTTCTACTCTGGAAATTCAATTTTTTTGCCAACACAAACACTTAAAACCAATAGAATGCATATCCATTGTGAGCTAATCATTGAAAAATGTACTATCAACTTAATTTTGCCTCCAGTCGCCTCCATTCTGGACATTTCTCACATTTTAAAGGGGCTATAGAGCTAACCTAATGGTTCCAAATCTTTTTTCCTTGAAACCTCCCCTGCGTGAACTGGAGACTTGCCGGGCCCCCAGTCCAAAGCTGTGGTTCCGACAAATGCATTAAATTATGAAAATTATTACTATGAAGCATTTATTTTAAACACCAATACACACCAATTGTGTTTTTTCTGTTCCCACATCTAATTTCCAATCATTTCTTTGGGATTTTGACTATTTCATTTGCACAAACATCACTTTGATGACCTGACCCTCTGACCAGACAAAGCCTGTACATCCCCTGACACCTCAGGCGCTGAAACAATAGTCATCATATCTGTTCTTTTTGGCACAAATCACTTGCTCTTACGAAATGAACGACGACCCTAAACCCCCTAACGTTCTAACATTTTAGTCAAAGAGCTCAAATGTTTAAGACCAATTCAGAAAAAAGCTGATTCTGGTCCGTCTCCACAGAAGTTACGTTTAGTGTGGAAGTCGGGCGGTAGCTCTTGACCAGAGTTCTTTTTCAAGTCAGAAAACAATTCTCTAGTACCACACGAACACAACATTAGTCCAACCAGGAAGTAAAACAATAAACTTCACCAAAATTGTCAAACCAGTGGAAAACACGGCACCATTTTTTGCACACATTTGACCCACTAAAGTAAAAACAGCTCCAAGGAGAATAGCAGCTACCCAGAAAAGTGACATAGCGCACCTTTAAGCCCACAGCGCACATTTGAAACACACCCAGGAGCCTCAACATCGGAGACACGACCGAAACATGAACGACTAAACCCACACAGGAATCCCCAACACGCTCGTCGACTGGCTGCATCCGCCTTTGTGAATTGCTAATCGCGATCATTAAAACCAGCTAATTGCATAAATCCTCGTGAATAATTGCATGAACCTTTAGTATTTTGGCAAAAAGGAAGCGTTCTAAAGCCCGTTTACGTGTTTCCTCGTGTTCTTTGTGATGTGTTGCCAGTCGACAGAAGCCCAGACACCCCACAGAGAAATGCATGTCCATGAATTCATATGTGCCAGTGTTTGTCCTCCTGGTGGGGAGAAAAGGCCGGTGCGTGACGGGGCACAGCAACACAGGTTTCAGGGTCTGGACCAGAGGTGCGAATGTAACGCCAGGGGTAAACCAAGACTAAACCAGCTCTAGACCAGGACCAAACTAAGACTAATGTGGCGTAATCAGGAGTGAAACAAGCTCAATCAAAAAACAGGTCTGAAGTAGGACAGTATAGGACTAAACAATTCTCAAACCAGGGCTAAACTTGGGCTGAATGATGACTAAACCAAAACTAAACTAAGTAATTAACGAAACTAACTAAGCCGGAGCTCAACCATTCATCGACCAAAACTGCATCAGATCTAAAACACAATCGACTAAATCACGTGTAAACAAGGCCTAAATCGAATCAAAATCTGACTTAATAAGGACTATGAGGGCAAAACAAGGACTAAAACAGGATTAAACCAGATCTGAATGAGGACTGAAATAACTAAAAAGGATTCTAAATTAGGACTTAACCACAGTTTGACAATTTGTAGATCAAAACTGCATCAGATCGATCAAAACTAGGAATAAATCATGTTGAAATCAGGCTTAGATTAGGATTAAGCAATGTCCTAATTTGGACTGAACGTTGTATAAACCAAGACTAAACTAAGGATAAATCAGGACTAAACCTCAGCTCAACCATTTAGATTTAAGATATAGGACTAAATCACATACAAACCAGGACTAAATCAGGTCTAAACACTGTCCAAACCAGGTCTGAACGTGACTAAACCAAAACATGACTGAGGACTTAACCAGGTACAAATCAGGGTCACAAGGACTAAAAAAGACTTAAACCAGGACTGAACGAGGACTCAACCAGGTAAAAATGATTCAGAACTAAGACAAAGCTGAACCACTTTTAGTCCAAAACTACATCGGATCTAAAAAGACATTCTAGAACTAAATTATGTGTAAACCAGGCCTAAATCAAGACTAAACTATGTCTTAACCAGGACTAAACTGTGGCAGGAACATGACTGTACCACAATTTAACTTAATCAGGCCTAAACAAGGGCAAAACAAAGACTAAACAGAATCAAACCAGGTCTGAACAAGGACTCAACCAACTAAAACGGATTCTAAACTAGGACTTAACCATAGTTTGACCATTCATAGATCGAAACAGCAAGTAAGGACTAAATCATGACCAAGAGTCCAGACTTACTAAGGAGTCAACCGGGTATAAATTAATTTAAACTTGGACGTACCAACAGTTTAACCACTTCTAGGCCAAAAAACTTGGTCCAAGACTTGTTTTTTGTACACTTTGGACCATTACAATTTTAATCGATTTTAATCACGACTGCTCTTATAAACGGGATGCTCTAAACATTTGATGCCTTCCATTAAACCATTTGCTGATGAGCTTACTGTCTCTTTTAGCGCCTTGTAAATTGTTGTTAGTATAGGCTAAGCTTCTGACTTTGCAGTCTGTTCTGATTAGCATTTGTTTGTATTGATTCCTTTTTAATTCAACAGTTTTATCTCCTGTGAATCCTCTGAAGGCCTGACTAATGTCTCGACCCACTTCGCTCTGAATTCCCTCCTCAGCCTCCTGCTCTCTGCACAATAAGCGGCGAGGCAGAGTAAACTCGTTTCATAATAAATAGTTTTTAAAAGTTTGCGTGCGTCCACCTGCACCATGGACACTCACAGCGGGACAGGGGCGGGGCTGCAGCTCCTCACAGGACGACAGAACACGCACTGCACCAGGGCTTTACTACTGAGAGTATCAAGGACCAGAGGGTTAGGAGGGTTTGTCCTCATCTGCAGGACAGAACCAGGACTGAACCAGGACTAGACCAGGACTAGACCAGGACCAGACCAGGACTGGACCAGGACTGAACCAGGACTAGACCAGGACTGAACCAAGACTAGACCAGGACGGAACCAGGACTAGACCAGGACTGAACCAGGACTAAACCAGGACTGAACCAGGACTGAGCCAGGACTAGACCAAGACTAGACCAGGACTAGACCAAGACTAGACCAAGACTAGACCAGGACTGAACCAGGGCTGGACCAGGACTGAACCAGGACTAGACCAGGACTAGACCAGGACTAGACCAGGACTGAACCAGGACTGAACCAGGACTAGACCAGGACTAGACTAGGACTAGACCAGGACTAGACCAGGACTAGACCAGGACTAGACCAGGACTAGACCAAGACTAGACCAAGACTAGACCAGCACTAGACCAGCACTAGACCAGGACTAGACCAGCACTAGACCAGGACTAGACCAGGACTAGACCAGGACTGAGCCAGGACTAGCCCAGGGCTGAACCAGGACTGAACCAGGACAAGACCAGGACTACACCAGGACTACACCAGGACTAAACCAGGACTAGACCAGGACTACACCAGGACTAGACCAGGACTAGACCAGGACTACACCAGGACTAGACCAGGACTAGACCAGGACTGAACCAGGACTGAACCAGGACTAAACCAGGACTGAACCAGGACTAGACCAGGACTAGACTAGGACTAGACCAGGACTAGACAAGGAGTAGACCAGGACTAGACCAGGACTAGACCAGGACTAGACCAAGACTAGACCAAGACTAGACCAGCACTAGACCAGCACTAGACCAGGACTAGACCAGCACTAGACCTAGACTAGACCAGGACTAGACCAGGACTAGACCAGGACTAGACCAGGACTGAGCCAGGACTAGCCCAGGGCTGAACCAGGACTGAACCAGGACAAGACCAGGACTACACCAGGACTACACCAGGACTAAACCAGGACTAGACCAGGACTACACCAGGACTAAACCAGGACTAGACCAGGTAACAGTTGTAGAATGACCTGTACTATGTCATATTTGTTGCCCATGTCCAACCAGAAGTACAATAATAAACATTATAAAAACTGTCAAACTGGGGACAAATAGGTCAAATGTTTTATAAAACCTTAAATATGATCATGTTCACTACATTTTAGTGAAATGTAGTATAACCTGTCAAATAGACTTTAATGAGGAGGGGCCTGTCCTTAATTTTGCCTTGGGCCCCGAAAATCCTGGGTGTAGGTTTATGGGCGCTTCTATAAACAGGGGCACATTTCACTCCAGTATATATATATGTATATTTTCACGCACTCTCTGAAGAGGCATAATCAGTCATTTGGTGTGCTTAGATTTAAAATGATTGTAAAAGTGCTTGAATAAACATTTTGTCAACCATGTAACTGGCAACTGGCACTTCCCTAAAATTCTTGGCAGTTCTCACAGTAGCCAGCTATTGCTGAATGGTTTTTGTCCTTTTGGCACTGGATGTATTGTTTTTGGGTAACGGCTTTAAAACAGCTCCACAAATGAAACGTCTGAGTGGCTCTGATGATCCGGAATATGCACTTTAAACATTCTACCCACGCTCCTCAGCCCTGGTACACACCACAGCGACGCTCCCATTGCAAACACATTTACCATTGCTTATTCATACACAATATCCAGCATCCTATTTAAATGAGGGGAGCAGGCTGCACAGAGGAGGAGGAGGAGCCGAGTTAACACGGCCCTGTCCTCTCTCTGCCGCGCTATCATCCATAATGCATCACTCTATTGACTGTCGGCTGAATTCTCCGAGGAGATGGAGCGATAGAGACTCCATCAAAACGCGTGTCCTTTTCATAAGCGTCATCAGCCGACAGGAGCGGGACGCCGGGCCCGCCAGGACATCACGGGGGGTTCTGATACGTGGAATCAGCTGCTCCATATGTGCCGTGATGAAGCGCAACTCGTGATCGGAGGTGATGGTTCTGTCGTTTGGTGTCCTTGAGAAGACGCGCTCAGAGGAGAATGGAATAAACAGTCAGGTGTATGTTTTGACGTATTTGATCTTTGAAATGCGTTTAAGGTAAGGATGCAACCATATGCAAATCTCACGATACGATATTATCACCATATGAACCTGACGATATCATGGAGAAGCTCACGATATTGCAGAAGAGCTGATGTATCCGTGTTCATAATAACAAGACTGACAATGTAATGTGCTCTTGCCATTGATTATTAGGCCTTAATTGTCACATATTAGAACCAGAATAATAGAAATGAGCACACATGGCAACTCTAAGGTGCAAAAAGTTATGTCAGGAACAACAATAATGACTGCTATGTATTCTGTGATGTACCTTGTTATTTCTTAATAATAATATTAATAATTTTTTGTCAATAATGCTTTAATCTGACAGAGCAGGCTGAACCATTGTTTGTTTTTTTCACGTAGACATGCTGTTTTTCATTTTGTAACATGACGACGACAACGACAATATTTTCAATCACAATATCGCGATATCGCCAGGATCCCTAATTTAAGGTGAGACACTGCAGGTGAACAGGGAAAAAAGAAACAAAACAAACAAAAACCATACCACCCAGACCTAGTCACATTTGCAAAATACAACACTTTAAGGCCTCATACATTTATGTCGACACAAAAAGCTGCCAGACAATCATGTCTTATCACTTACTTTCAAAGCACATGGACTTGGAGTTTTCTCCCAAAATGTAAGAATAGTTTGGTTTAGTGGACAAATGTGTGTCCTGCTGCTCTTCACAGCTCATCATCTGTGTCCAGATGCAGATGGAATGAGGTGATGAGGATGTTCAGGGATGCTCAGAGTAGACCCATATTGTCTTGAACAAGTCTTTCCTTTAAAGCACACGTTCTGCTACAGTGACTCTTTTGAGCTTTTAACCCTGTTCTAACAATGTTCCTCATCAAAACACACCTGAAGTAGCATTCAGTTGCATTCAAGCTGTTTTAAGGAATGAATGAAAATCCTCTCCCTCCAAGCGTCAAACACACGTCCTGCTGAACTTCCTGGATTTTCGGACGTACTTTTGGATCATACAGGTCACTTATCCGAGAATCTTCCACTGTTTTAAGTCCTTAAATCATTGGCAGACTCATTCTGAGCATTTCTGCCTCTAAACACGATAACTGCTGCTGCCATCTTGATAATGTCCTTTTCGCCCTTTGCTTAAAGAGATAATACAGCCAAGCGCTTGCTGCCATCTACTGTCTGGATGCACTAACTTAAATGTCTTTTGCAGAAAACATGAATTTTGTAATAATAAACTTTTTGTGTTTGTTTCAAAACATGAGATGGCAAATTAAAGGTCCTCAAGAGCATGTTTAAAGGCTAAAAACAATACAAGTCATATTTTTCCTTTAAGCTCATTCCAGTCCCCTTAGCAAACGTCCTCTGTCCAAATCGCAGGAACAAAGTGTTACGCAGAGAATATTTTTGATACACTTGTTAAACATTAGTGAAATGTGTTGAGTGATTACACTGTGGGTGAACGGAGCATCTGTGAGAGTGGCAGACGCTGGCAGACAGTGATGATGAGGTATTGAATAAAGTGTGTGATTGGATTAGCCGCAGCAGAGCGAGGACAGCACCCCTGCCTGGTGCGACCACACTCCGGGCTGCTCCCACTGTTCACACACATTCTAGAACTGTGGGGAGAGAACACAGCGTGCACAGGGAGTCAGTCCTCTGCTGCTTCAGGCGCACAAACAAGCACAAATCTTACATTTAAAGATATCAACTTGAAACGTCTCCTGCAGTTTACTCACATAAATGTATATCTATATTACAAGTTTTTCACTATGTCATGTTTTCATGTAGAAATTAGGCATTTTTGTGTGTTAAAATGACCAAATAAATCCTTCAGTACGTTTCGTCAAAATCTTGTTGAGTCCAGATTGTACAGTTTGGTGTAGGAGCTCCTTTAAGGCTGATCTTTATGTCTCGAGGGAGAAAAATACATTTTAAGAAACAGAGAAATCTATGGATGAAGTGGATTCAATGGAAGAATAAAACATTTTAAAGAGCAGATTGGACAAGTTTGTTGTTTCCACATGAAAGTCGATATGTTGAGAGAGCAAACTGACCAAAAACAAAAAAAGTGTGTTTCCCATAGTGTCTTGCCTTAAGTAAAAGGCTCTTCAAAGTGGTTCTCAAACTTTTCTCGTTGTGTACGACCAAAAAAACAAAACAAAAAAAGAGATCTGGCTTGAACTGAGGATAAACCAGGTCTAAAATGATACTCAGCCATGACTTAAAGCTGAAGTATGTAACTTTTTCTTCATAATAAGTGAGTTATGTTTTCCTCCTCTATAAAAGCAGAACTTAAACTCAGACTTCTCCACAATGTCTTAATGGTTTTCTTTGCAAACTTGTAATAAAGAGCCATGTGACTGTCACTGTTCAACTCTTTGGGACGAGAGCTGATTGGCTGTTTGGTTCAATTTGATCCAGATAAAGCTGAAGTGAAGCCGTTTGAGGACGTCCTGGTGAAGAAAACACAAAATATACACATTTCCATATCATTTTCGTGAGATTCCTGCTCTGTCATAAATGAGTATAAAAAGTATAATGAGTCATAAAACCTCTTCTCAGCTCATGGCACCTTTTGCAGTCTGTGTATGGACCAGTTAATGATCATTGATATTTGAACTTGTTGCAGTCCTATTTCAAAGTGTTTTTATTACACTGTTGAAAAAAAAATCAATTCACCTTCATATCTTTTGTTAAAGTTGCAATAAAAAGTGTGACATTTCATCCAATTATAAAACGTGAAGTACCATGAAGCCTTATTGGCGAGTTAGACGCACTTCAGGAGCTGTCAAGAAAATCTTTTCACGTATCCAAGACTTTGAATTCCTTTGCAGTCACAACCAAACAATCAGCGGCTGAGATATTGCTCAATTTCTGCAGAGTTTATCGCCTTAAAAGCTCGGGGAAATATAGACAACAATTTTTCAAAGGGCTCTGACAAGCACCTGTTAGCGGCGGCGGCATCTATCGGGGCGGACATCAAAGTGCGTGATCAGAGCGAGCGACGGCGTGGACAGGTGACGAGGAGGGAGCGTGACGAGGACGGCATGCTAACGAGGACGCTCCAAACACCGCCGGCAGGAGGAGAAGAGGGCGCCGCAGCACAGGGAGAGAGAGCGCTAACTCCAATGAAGATCAGGCCCTCAACACGTCTGCCAGAAACGTAGAACATGTTAACGCTCTTGTTATTGGTTTAGACCTGGTTTGGACCTGGTTTAGCCCTGGGTTACCCCTGGTTTAGTCCTGGTTTAGTCTTAGTTTAGCCCTAGTTTAGCCCTGAGTTACCCCTGGTTTAGACTTGGTTTAGCCCTAGTTTAGCCCTGGTTTAGCCCTGGTTTAGCCCTGGTTTAGTCCTGGTTTAGTCCTGGTTTAGTCCTGGTTTAGCCCTGGTTTAGTCCTGGTTTAGTCCTGGTTTAGTCCTGGTTTAGTCCTGGTTTAGTCCTGGTTTAGCCCTGGTTTAGTCCTGGTTTAGCCCTGGTTTAGCCCTGGTTTAGTCCTGGTTTAGTCCTGGTTTAGTCCTGGTTTAGTCCTGGTTTAGCCCTGGTTTAGTCCTGGTTTAGTCCTGGTTTAGCCCTGGTTTAGTCCTGGTTTAGCCCTGGTTTAGCCCTGGTTTAGCCCTGGTTTAGCCCTGGTTTAGCCCTGGTTTAGTCCTGGTTTAGTCCTGGTTTAGTCCTGGTTTAGCCCTGGTTTAGTCCTGGTTTAGTCCTGGTTTAGCCCTGGTTTAGTCCTGGTTTAGTCCTGGTTTAGTCCTGGTTTAGTCCTGGTTTAGTCCTGGTTTAGTCCTGGTTTAGCCCTGGTTTAGTCCTGGTTTAGCCCTGGTTTAGCCCTGGTTTAGCCCTGGTTTAGCCCTGGTTTAGCCCTGGTTTAGCCCTGGTTTTAGTCCTGGTTTAGACCTGGTTTTTGTCCTGGTTTAGACCTGGTTTTGCTGTGATTTAGCCCTGGTTTTGTCATGTTTTTAGTCCTGGTTTAGAGCTTGTTTTGTTCCGGTTTAGTCCTGGTTTAGTCTTAGTTTTGACCTGGTTTAGCCCTGGTTTTGCCCTGGTCCTTCCCTGGTTCAGTCCTGGCTTAGACTTGGTTTAGTCTTTAGTCTTTTGTATTACATTTTTTAAAATATCAAAACCCGAGGACAAAACCATCCGAATAATCTGACCCTTGATAGATTAAAGTTGAGTCTCCCAGTCGTAGAAGCTCAGTGTGCAAATATTGAGATTCAAATTTGCACAAAACATGAATGGGACGTAAAATTAAAGAAATTTCAACCTGTATCTTTATTTGTAAGACCACACTGAGAGTTTGTTTTATTCTTACTTTTAATCAGCTCCTTTTCAGACGTTTTTATTACAGACAACAAACCCAAAAGACTAGATTTTCATTTCAAATCTTTGATGTTTTTCAGTGTGTTCCTCTTCCACCTTCATTAAACACTCAAAGAACTTTATGCTAACCAACTTTTTCTGTTGATGAATCTACTACTTTTTATGAATTGATTACTTTACTACTTTGAATTGTATTTGTCTGTGATACGTTATCTCTAAAGTTGGGCTTGTGCTGTTTTAAATTGGGACATTTAACAACATTTTTGAAAAGACATACATTAACCAAAATAAGTTTGATGATAAATAAGAAATCTAGGGCTACGTTCACACTGCAGGTCGAATCTGATTTTCAATTTTTTGTGACCTGGATCTGATTTGGCACAATTTTTTCCCCAAACAGACTTTTTTGGAGGCGCTTCACATTGCAAATAAAATATAACTCCAATTTTTTTCAGTTTTCATGTGTGAACAGGTCTGAAGTGTCTGACAAAACCAGGAGTTGTTGCTGTTAATAATAAGAAGGAAGCACTTGTCATTTGTCAACATAAGCTCCTAGTCATCTTTATCTTTTTGTCTTAAATAGGCAAAAGTTAATATTTTATCTTTGTCACACTTAGCAAAACCAATTCAGTTTAAAATGTCTCTTTTTTTGCCCTTTCTAGCTTTACTGCTGTGTTTAATCTGTTCAATTCTCGTCTTTTCCCGTAAATGTTTTTACACATAAAATGCCTTATTTCTACAGAAAAACATGACACGATCATAACTTGTCATACATTGTTTCTTAAATGTATGCGAGTAAACTACAGAAGTTTCAAATTGATATCTTTATATAACCACATATAACCACAAAATCTGTCAGATTTAAAAACAGCTTCTTTCCAATAGCTATACGGACCTTAAATGAATCACTGTCTTAATGTAACCTGTATATATGTGTGCTTCTGCTGTTATTTTTCTGTTGCTGATGATGGAACTGACACTGACATGAGAGATGTGAGCATTAACTGCTGTACTGAAAACAAATTCCACCAACTCTGTTGTGTGGCCTTTAATAATGATTCTGATTCTGATTCTACATTTACGATTTTTCCCTATTCACCTGCAGCATCTCACCTTAAATAAAAAGCAGAATCTTTCAGAATTCCATCATGCTGCAGGAACATTTTAAATACATTCCTGAACGCAAAACCATCAACCACTGCGCTCTCCAAACACTCCTTCAAAACCAACACATATAACATAAAACACAGAGAAACACTGCCAATTACCATCACGTTTCATCTCCAGCCCCGTCCAAAGTTTGGGCTCAGCCTCAAAGCCCAATTAGCCTCCGTCTCTGCCTCTCCGCTCTCCTTTTACGCCGCACACGTTTCTAATTGACGCCTGTCTCTGCATCTCGGCTCCGAGGGATCCTCCGCCGAAGAAAGCCGACTTCTACCGCTGTTCCTTTTTAATTGTCAATGTCACATTCAATCACTGGCGCTGCGCGGAAAAATGTACCAGCCGCTGAAAGGCACTGGAGGCGAGGCGGCGTGTCCGGGGGAAAGCGCTCGGAGCCGGGCTAATTACCGCGGCGGGGGCCCCGGGGGGTGGTCCGCGGCCGGAGCTGTGTTTTGTAATTAATACCAGCTTGATTAATCTGGATCTCGCGCGCTGGTCTCGGCGGAGGTCGGCGGCGCTCGTGGACACTTTGAGACGTTTAACCGCGCGCACATGTTTCCTGCTTGTTCCGGGAGCTTTAATGTTATTCCGACCGTGTGCGCGGCGCTGGGGCTTTGCGGTCGGTGCGGCCATGACCTTACGTTTAATTTCTCTAACTGCAGAAATCCCTTATTGCTGTGGATTTATAGAAATGAGGCCGTTTAGTGGGAAGTTGAACGCTATTACTTCTCAAAGACCTGAGGCGAGGTAAACAGGAGTGACACTCGTGTTCACAGAAGCGTTGATTATTATTGCTACTGTACACGAGAATATATTCAGTTATTCATATACTTTGTGTCCAAACAAACAGCTTCAAATTAAATATTGATTTCAAGAATGTAGATTTTGCTCATTATAAAAACACTTTCAAACATTGTTAAAAGTGGTTGTTTACACCTTTTGTTATCCTGTACTTCTGGGGGATACGCTTTGCAGATTATTCATTCAGAAAGTCAAAAGTAGCCCATTCTTAGCACGTTGTCACATCCAAATATAGACAAAGTTGCTAATTTAGCTGCTGGCGATTTCACTCATGTATTAATCAAGTGCGACCAGGGGAATCTTTCAGGTAGATATAGCAGACACTAGGCTGTTATGAGCCCTGTCTCCACTGGTTGGGATCGGCACCGTCCGAAGGTGTCTCCGCCGTCTTAAGTGAACCATAGCGGTCCGTTTCAGTGAGAAATACTAGCTTCGAAAACTGTTCTGGCGCGCTTTTTGCCCCCAGAACACTTTTGAGTGAGAGAACACAAACTCAGGTGAAAACGACACGGCAGAAAGCATGAAAACAGAAAAGAATCATTCCTCATCAAACACTGACTTGATCCTGTGATAAATTGTCGTATTTCCACTGATGCCAGCTTTTATGTTGAGTCGACAAACTTAGCAAAACGAAGCTAGCCCACATTATCGTCAGCTATTTCCTGTTTATCGACGCAATGCATTCACGTCAAGACCCAAAATTATATATTTCCAGTGCATTATGCAGCTAACATCATCCAAAGCCAATGTATTAAAGAGAGGTTAAAACACGGCGTAGAGTCTTTGCAGAGAAGGGAAGTAAATGCAGAAAAAGCTGAGGAGAAACAGGAAGTAGTTTCTTGTTTACTCTAGCTTTAGCCACGTCTCACAGCCACAAACTTGGATTTACAGAACGTCTTTTTCTGAATTGCTGAGATCGGCCTCACGATTAAAAAGTATAATTCTAGTATGACTTTAGATTTACTACAAAAACATTAGTTATTTATTATCAGACCATGAGCATGGAAGTGTACACCGTCATAAAAAGTAGTTATTCAAAGAGTCCTTAAAGTGACAGGTTTTCATGATTTTCTAATTTTGACTTTATTCAGTGTATTAATATCTGTTGTAAATATAAATTATAGTTTTACGCCAATCAAGCAGCTATTTGTGGAGAAAAGTTGAAAAATCTGTTAAAATTACAGGAAGTAAACAAACTGATGACATCACGCTGGGGAGACAAAGGTTATGCAAAATTTACACAAAATAAATTACTTTTTTTGAACCTTTATACATGAATTCAACAAAATAAAGGTGTTAACATGTATTTTTATTTGTAAAATAAACAAATCTGTGATATCTGAGGAGTTTTGGCCCACTGTACAGGATGGTTGCTATGGTAATTTCCTAGTGTGATGTCATCATTTACAACCAGGAAGTAAGACAAAAAACCTAAAAAATTGCTAAACCGCAATGAAATTTGTGAAGTTTTTTAACACAATTTGAAACATATTTATCTTAAATGCATGTTTGTCAAATGAGTGTCCAACCTGTCATAGGCCCTTTAAGTGTGTAAACTAGTCTGGGGACCTGGGACAGTCAAAATGTCCCCAAACTGTTGGCGATGTCATAATCTAGTCAAAGTAAGTATGTCTCGTTCTGATTTGCATTCCACACTTCTGAAAGGCCTTTTTTAAACGAGCTTTGCCACAGCAGCTAGCAGCGCGCCTAAAGTACTAAACGTAAAGATTTTCCATCTCCGGCACACTAGGGCACTGCGCTCGCCACTCTCACCACCTTACATTTAATTCCACTAACTTCCAAAGCCCTTATTGCTGTAGATTTAGATGAATGGGCCTGTTTAGTGACCGCAGAAGCTGAAAGCTATTACTCTCAAGGACCTGAGGTGAGGTAAACAAAGCGCATTCTTAATTGGAGAAAATCAAAGTCGCCTCCGTGTTCGATACGGCTCTCTCAGGGGGGATCTGAGGCTGTAGTGTCCAGGCTAATGAGGGCCGGAGGAGGGGAGAGCACAGTCTCTCCCGGCTCTTCATTTGGTGGACCGATAACCGAGCGTGTGTCGTGCGGAGCTGGAGAGGACCCGCTGGCACCTGGGTCTAGCTTTAAGGCCCTCGGGGTAGCAGCGGAGGACAGGTAAGAGCACCTTGGGGAGAAGCCAAATGACTAAAAGCCAGAGGCGGCGCACACACTGTGGCTGTTAGTGTGTCTGAAGAAAATGCTGAAATGCTCGAGCTGGAGAACAGATTTGAGTGTCAAATATTATCCAGGATTCGGAGGAGTTTTCACACTTTTCCAACAACAGCAAAAAAGATATCACAATGTAAGGCAGAACAAGAGTGGAAATTATAACAATGTGGCTACTAATTACTGCGATTTTGAATGTACGTTTTGGCTAAATAAAACCTTAACAGAGACAATATCGAGACTAAATCTAGGACAATTTAGACAGAATGAGGAAAATATTAATAAAAAACAGCCTTTTTTTGTCATTTTCATTTTTAAAACAGCACATTTCTGTCAGATGGAGGAGCTTGGTTTTAGTGATGATGCGATATTGATTATAGCGTCAGCCAATATTGCGATATCGATACTTTGAGTGGGCAAAGAGTGTGGAATGCCTTGCTTTTTCACAGATGACAGAATAATGCATATTTGAGTCAGCTATCCTCAGGTTAAAGGGCAATAGCTTAACACCTTGTGCCGCTCTCAACCCCAAAAACAATCTTTTAACAACAATCTAGGTACAAAACAGTTACATTTCCAGGACTCTAGGACTAGTACTGACATGACAACCAGAAAGTAACACTTTAACTACACCTTAATTAGCCTAGTATGAACAAATACTTAAAGTATGAACAAATAGCATTTTAACAAGTATTTAGGCTTAGAAACTACTAAAACAATGCACTAACGATGGATTAAACACTAAAAATCTGGGTCTTGAAGTACTAACATGATTACAGCACTTCATGTATGTGATAAATACGCTTTAATAACCTTAATAAAGTATAAATACATTGTTTACCAAGAATGGTTCAGGCTTAGTAACTATTTCATTAAAACAACGGAAAAACACTACATTTCTATGACTTACTGAAGATGCCAACAATGAGTGAGTAACACTTTAAAATAACACCTTTTCAGTCTCAGCAAGAGCAAATACTTAACAAAACATGAACAAAAACTATAATTCTATGACAGGTTCTGATTAACTTCTAATTACGATTTAGTTTGTAGGGATTGTACCTGTGGTAAATATTTATCATAGTTTTACATCCATGAAGTTGCAGTTAATTTTGAAAAAAAAATAAATTACAAGAAGTAGTGCTGAGTTGTAAAATGGAATGCCTCTGTGACGTCATCAAAAAGTGCCATTGTACATACAGAGATAATTTACACGCAACTGACACATATTTTGACAGTTTAAATGTTAATTCAACAAAATAAAGTTATCAGGTATTATTATTTGTAAAATCTACTATTACTACTATTGTGTATTGTATATGGATTTTGTCCCTTGTTTTCGAAATGGTTGCTATGGTAACAGTTGTGAAATTACCTCTGTGTCATATTTACTGCCGATGTTCAACCAGGAAGTAACATTATAAACATTACGAAAACTGTTAAAGTGGGAACAAATGGGCAAAATGTTTAGTAAAATCTTAAATATAATCATGTGCACTATACAGACTTTAAACTAAATATATATTTTAAACTATAAAACATGAACAAATAGTTTATTATTATGAAACAGGCTTAATAACTACATGATTCATATTAATACTAATGCTAACTCCTAACCCCTTTATCAAATAGTTACTAAGCCTTAACCATCCTATTTGTTCATTATGAATTAAGTCTTTCTTCTTGCTTTATGAAGGCTGATTAAGGTGTAGTTATTGTAAAGCGACACAAACTACCAATATTGCTACCAACATTCTACAGGCCAATAATATTTCATACAAATGGGGGGAAGCTAAAATAAATATTGTTAAAATGCTGTTTTTGTTGTAATTCAGCAAGTTCTCAGGTTCTACTACTAGAAACAGTTTGACATTTTGTGAAGTTGAAAATCCTTCTGCCAAAGTTGAACGTAATCAATGGGAAAAACCGTCTCTCTCCCCCGTCTGGGAGTATGACATCACGACTCTGGAATCTGAAAGGCACCCATAAAATTGAATGATACAAAATAAATCGTTTACGTAACTGGGTCTTCAACTTGATCTCCTCTTTCACTGCGTCCATAAATCCTTCCATTCTTCTTCAAGGCCTCCGTCTGACAGCTATTTCTAATCCAGCAGTAAAACACAGGCCAAGCTCAACATACCGTAAGCCGCACTCCCACAGCGCCTTACCTCTCTTCCACGGCCTTGTCTCCGAACGTCCAGCGCAGCGTGGGGGCCGGGGAGCCGCTCACCACACACGGCAGCAGCACACTGGAGCCCAGCGCTCGGGTGACCGCAGAGGGCTGCTGGATGAACTCCGGCGCCCGCTCCTCTGCGCTCTCTGGAAGACGAGAAACAGCCCCGAGTGAGGATAAAAGCACCACTTTTTAAAGGTCACTGAACTGAGGTTTGAAAAGCTTTGCCTGTATTCTATACTTTCTGACTTCAAATAATGCAGGCACGGAGAGCAACCGGAAGTAATTCAGCGACGAGTTCAAGGCGTGAGTGAAGTGTATGAATCAGGCTGGAAACAGTAGCCCTTAGCTTTATAATTGTCTTGTAGTGAAAGCAATTTGAGTTAAATGGTAAGAATGACTTGGTGTAGCATTTTTGAGCTTTTTATGAGTGGTCAAAACTTTAAAGGACACATATTCTGCTACAGTGATTTTTTTTGTTTTGTTTTAAACCATGTTCTAACACTGTACCGTCATCATAAACACACCTGGAGTAGCATTCAGTTGCATTCACGCTGTTTTGAGGAATGTTTATTAGAAAATCCTTCCCCCTACGACCGTCAAAGACACTTCCTGCTGAACTCCTTCATCTGGGACGTATTTTCAGATCATCTACGTCACTTATCCGAGAATATTCCACTGTATTAAGTCCTTAAATAATTACCAACTAAACATGATAACTGCTGCCTCAAAGCCACATCATACTTTCTTAGCAGCGCTAACTTCATTAGATTGTATACAGCACTGGCGCCATCTGCTGACTGGATGCACTCAGCAAGAGTCATTTCATAGTGACTGATAACACAGGTCATAAAATGAATACGAAACTGTGTTTTGGTTTAAAACATGAGATGGCAAATATAAGCCACTCAAGAGCAAGTTTAAAGGCTAACAGCAATATGAAAAATGCAGAATATATTGAACCACCAGAGAGTAACTGCCTCACACTAGATTGATAAATGTATCTCTTTGAATGCAGTTCGAGAAATCTGGAAAGCGTTTCACTGAAAGAGATTGGGACGTTTATAACAAGCAGAGAAACGTAACTTTAATTAAATGCACTTGAGTGAAAAGCACAAACATCTTTCTCATGCACAAATGCACAAAACTCTACTTAACAGATAAAACAGACGTCGATGTGTGTCGGCGCCTCTTGTCTCACATGTTAAACTGCACTGTTGTAAATATGAGTTTGAAGATTGTGCTTTTATAATGTCTTGAAAGGTTAATGTGTGGGGAAAAGCCCAGCAGGGACAGGAGAAGAGAATTAGCAGTTAGCTCTGCACGCTCTGCATCAGCTGCAGTCTGCTTTTAACCAAGAATGACCGCATTGTCCCTGTCAAATAAATTAATGAATTAAAAACGGGTTTGTTCTGGTTTGTTTGGGCGCTTCACCTTTGGCGTCCTCCCAAACCACAATGCGTCCCTGTGATTGGTCCAATCCCACACCACTAGTGGTTCAGGCCCAATCGCAATCAAATGGAACAGCAAAAGCCAAACAAGATGAATTCTCAAGAGTTTGGTGAACTCACAAAATCACGAGCATTCATCTTTCTGGCTAGGTTACCCGGACTAGAGTACATTTATCCTTGGAAATGTACATTAACGGGTCATTTTGATGAGATAAAAACATCATTACAAGCTCAACAAAGTATATTTTGTGTAATGTAGATATCAAAACATTCCAAATTAGATGTATCAATCCACATTTAAAATAATCATCGGCTCATTTTAAATCATTGTAAATTACTACACTAACTACAATCCGCTTTGTTTTAGCCGCACTTTTATTAAACCTCACAAATTGGCAACACGTCTCCAGCGCTCTTCACAAAACAGCTTTATGTGGTGCTTGAGTTCAGCGCGGCCCTCTGACACCGACGTCGTGGAGGAGACATAAAAAGATAACGCTCCCACCAGGCTCTTGTTGAAGCTGATTTACGCGCTCTAATATCTCTGTGTGCTGCAGGAGCCCGCTGCTTAACAACTCCGTAAATAAAAGCTGCGAGGGGCCGGAGCAGACGGTGCCACAAAGGAATCCAGTGCGAGAGTTACTGCTCCACTGTCGCAGCGGGCCGATAACGGGGCTCCCAGGAGACGGCCCGGCCTTCTGAGCGCGCTGCAGGAGAGGTGCACGGGGTTAGAACAATGTGACGTGCCAATAAGGAGAGCTGAGTAATGTATAGGACTGTTATGTGCTGGCAATACTCTCCTCAAGCGCTTTCTCTATGCTTTTGAAGGCTTGGATTAGGACTGAGATGGAAACAGTTGGGAAAGAAGCATGTTGAAAAGATAAATGAGCAACATGGCTATTGTCAGCACGATGATGACAGATAGATTCTTCGCAGAAATGATCAAAATACTGTACTGTTGCGTTCACGTTCCAGATTTGGAGGGCAGGGCTTACGTGGAGATTTACTGTTGCTGAAAGAAATCCCAAAACGTCTGATTCACAAATGTTGAACCTCGTCATTATTATTTGTTTGGGATTGGCGCCACAAACTTGTCACATTAATCTTATGACAACGATCACATCTTGGAAAAACGGCACCACTTTCTGAAGCTATTGTGAACCAGTCATTTCACTTTTGTTTGTTTGTGCTGACAGAGAAGACGAGGAACTTTGAGCCAGGTGTTGGTTAATGTGAATAGACCCAGTAATTACAGAAATGAAGCATCCACCAGGTCAACAAATTTGCAATTTAACAGTTAAACAGCTATTTCTAACTGAGAATTCTGACCTGCTCCAGCTCGGTGTTAACTATAACTGGTTTAGATTTTAAATATGTAAAAGCAGGAGCACTTTGTTTTGAGCTCCTGGGATGGTTATCTCTGGGTATTCAGATTTTTCCCCATTAATTCGGTACTCCAGACCCAAGATAATATCCAAAGATCTTGAGATGGGTGCTTTGGGTGCTGCTCCAGACATCAGCAAGGGTCAAGGGTGACTTAATGTTCGTCAATCGTAACCATAACATCTTTAAAAGCTTTGAAAGTACATATGTCAGCACAGACTATATTATGCACAATTTACTTTTTGAGCTCATACGTTATGTTTCTGCTTATGTTATAACATTGTTTGCTCATCAAAACATACCTGCAGTTGTATCTTGTTTCATTCACACTTTAATCCCATTTACAAGATCATCTTTCTTAGAATCCTCACAAAACACAGTTTCAAATTTCCCAGACTGTTTCTCTTTGCAGTATTTGAGTCCATAACTCATCTCCAGACCGTTCATTACAACTCTAGCTAGCTTTTGTTTTTGCCCCATTGTAATTCCCTTTGCTGTCAGTAGATGGAGTGCCAACACCAAATCCAGGTGAGGGAGGGTCTGACTGATAGAAAGCTAAGTGTGGTTTCAATAGATGCATGATTTTACGCTCTAAAACATGAAATGGTAAAGCAAAAGTACCAAGAGCACGTTTAAAGGCCAATAACAACACAAATGATGCATAATATGTCCTATAAAACGAGTCTTTCATGTTATTTGGATGCATTTGGGCTGCTTTACCTGCTAACACCTTTGTTTTTTCAGCTTTACCTGCAAACACCTTGTTTTTTTTCGGCTTTACCTGCTAACACCTTTGTTTTTTCGGCTTTACCTGCTAACACCTCTGTTTTTTCGGCTTTACCTGCTAACACCTTTGTTTTTTTCGGCTTTACCTGCTAACACCTTTGTTTTTCCGGCTTTACCTGCTAACACCTCTGTTTTTCCGGCTTTACCTGGCTGCACGGTGAGCTGAGCCTCGTCGCTGGCCTTGGACGTTCCTCCGCTCTCCACCACACAGCGGTACTGCCCCGCGTCAGAGTCCGAGGCGTTGCTGATCACCAGAGCTCCGGAGGGCAGCTGCACCAGTCTGCTGCTCAGCTCCACAGGCTGCCGGTCCTTCTCCCAGCGGCTGAAGGGCACGAGGTCAGAGTTGACCTCGCAGCTCATCACGGCGTTGTCCCCCGAGCGTACGCTGGTGGCTGTGGGCTGGCTCGTGAACCTCGGCATTCCTGGAAGAAGATAGGGCACGGAGTTAATTACAGAGAAACAGGAGAAAGTCTTACATGAATGAAGACAAGTAGTATATATTGGATTTGCAAAAAAGCAGCAGTAGTTCACGCACACAAAGTTTAGCAGCAGTTTGATCCCATAACCACTGCATTGTGTAATTAGGCCAAAAATATACAAAAGGAGGAGTTTTTTTCCTGAAATATGGCAATCTCCCCTCGGGCAGGAGGCTACGGTCCATCCGGACCAGAACCTCCCGCCACAAGAACAGTTTCTTTCCCTCTGCCGTTGGACTCATGAACACTTTGTAACACCCGTCACTTTAACTATATATTATATAAGGACAATCTATTTGCACTACCACATTTGCACATGGCACTGTCTGCCAACTGTACATTCTGTATATAGTCTATCTTAGTCTATTTTATTCTTAATTTTTATGCATGCCTTTTTATATATTTTTTATATTTTACTCATTGCTTTATGTTTGCACCTTCGCCGAAGCAAATTCCTATGTTTGTGAATTTCACTGACAATGGCAATAAACCGCTTCTGATTCTGATTCTGATTCTGATCAGCCTGCATCAATGGCAACCACCAATCGCTCACAAACCTACAACATCAACTAAATAGAGCTAGAGATCTCGAATCTTCCAGTGTGGTTCCAGTCCTTCAACCACATGAGGCACAGTAGCAGTTTATATTTCAAATACATAGACAGAGAGAGCTCGGTGTATAGTGCAAGTATAGGCACAACATACTGTCATTAGGGTGCAATTAATCATATTTTAGCCAAACAGAGGTTCAGAAATAGTTAATTAATGATCAGCTTAAGTCTTTTTAAAAAATCTGTCAGTAAAAGCAAATGCTTTGGTACATAGATATATAAATACATTTAAAAATATGTATCAAATCAAATCAAATCAAATCAAACTTTATTTATAAAGTGCTTTTCATACATAGCATGTAACACAAAGTGCTTTACAGTGCATTAAAAAACATTCCCACACATGACCATTTCCCACCCAACCGCCTCCCAGGTATGTATGTATTTTATGAAAATTATTAAACGTTTAAGAGCAGGAAAGTAATATTTGATGACATATTTTTCATGTTTTTTAAAAGACAAAATAAAATTGTGATCAGTTCATATGAGATCCATTAATATCGCCCAGCCCTTCCTGGAATCTTTTTCAGAAAAAATCTAAATTCATTCATTAACTACCTGTTAAATCCATGTTTTAAAAGAGATTATGAGTGGCTACGTAATGAAAAATCAATCAATCACTCTTTATTACTCCCCAAGGGCAATTCAAGCACATTGAGTAGTTAAATACGATAATAATAGTAACGTTAGGTGAGGCAGAGTCATCAGATCCAGTGCCAGGGCAGTTTAAAGAGAGTAATAACCCTCAGAACAAACATGCCCCTCCTCTGCGTCTAAGAATAACACCGCATATAAACCAAACATCAAGGGACAACAATATTCATTAAAAAACACTAATTAATTCAGCAAAGGTTGTGACATTAACACACATTTTACTTTCCCTGGCATTTAGAACTTATTAGCGCGACGCCATATTGGGACTGCCATCTTGCCATCCATATGCACATCTCAAGTGGGCTGAAGACGCTGCAGACCTCCCTCCCTTGTTCCAACACGCTCACGCAGACCTCTGCACGATCCGCGACCCTTTAGAACGGCTGCTAATTTGCCTCTCGCTAATTAAAAAATGACAGGATCAACCGGCTGTTTGCATGTTCCCCGGCTTTCATCTCGACGCTTAATAATTATCCCCGGGTTTGGAGCTATTGATTCGAAAGAAACAGTGAAACTATGCCACACAACGATAAAAAATAACTTGTGAAAGCGCAAATAACATTCTTGGGGTGATTAGAGAGAAAAAGACGGCCTGTTTTGAAGGACGAAAGAGGTCTGTGTTTGAAGAGAAAGCGTGCTGTGTCATTATGATAGGGCCTCTCGAGTTTTTGGGCTGCCTTTGCTGGTTTCCGTGGTAATGTGCTGCATGGGGCACGGGAGAAATAATGAATAATAATTTGAGAGAATAAAGACAGCTCTGTTGCATTTGGAACTATGTGAGGAGAAGTTGGCTGTGCTCTGGAGAAGGAGATGCCAAATTACCATTCTGACAGAAAGATGTCGAACCGTACTGAGTTAAAGGGGGGGAAACACTGACAAAAAGTGAATTTATTGATTTTTCTGACAGGGGGTCAAATCTTGAAATTTGAAATCCATCGAAAACGAAAAATGATTATTTTGGTCGAGGCTAAAGTAAAATGATCCGCTATGAAATCATTCCCAAATTTGGGGTCAGGACCCAAATTCGGGTCAGTAAACATTCTCAAGGGGTCCCCAAGATTTTAAGAGAAGAGGTCCAAACTAGATTGTGTGACTTTTAATGAAGGGATAATTCCTTCTTTAAAGTATTTTTAATCCTTATTGTTCTGCGCTTTGGGTGCCTATTAGGTGGAAAAGCGCTTTATAAATAAAAATTCTTCTTCTTCTTCTTCTGCAACATCTTTATTAACCATAAAATAATTCTATTTTTGACATAAGGCAGTAGCATCTAAGACAAGAAAAGGACGTTGGGGTCGTCATAACATATCCATGGGTAAAATAGGAGTCGCTGGGAGAAAAAGGTTGGCACTATGTCACTTCTTTGGTTGATTGTACACCTGCTTGTCTCCATGGAGATGTTATGGCACTGACTGGAATGTTCCACAGTATGGCATCAAACTTAACTTGGTAACTCTCTATTTTAATCTAATAAGATGCAAATCTGCCAGCATGTAAATGGTTAATTTGATTTTAATTCGTATTTAAAGAAACCTCATTAACCTTAACCTTATTCTGCTGCTAATTAGACATTTACTAACACTTTCCCATTAATAAACATGTTATTATGGCCTATTAATATGAAGTTACGACATTTTATACATGAATTATGATCATAAGTGTGGTACAAGCCCTTAACGATCAGGATCATTAAGTATCATAATTACTGTACAAAAATGTCCTGAACTACTAATAAGCAGTAATAAGGAGTTTATTAATTAGAAAAGTTAGTAAATGTCTAATAAGCAGCAGAATAAGGTAATGCAGCATGCAACATTAATACAGGACAAAAAATACAGACTAATATTGAATTAACTAATTACTTGTATGCAAATAAGCTGTTAGTTGGATGTTAATATGTATTACCCTTATCTTAAATTAATGAGGTATTTTAATTGTCCAAAAATACCTTGAAAAAAGCGTATTTTTTAAATGAGTTGGGTCGCCTCTCCACAGATCATATCATATTTTTATCATATTATTGCTTTTTGATAGTTTTCTTACATTGTGAGGTAGCCATACTGACAGAGGTATTGAAGAGTATCAATACTTCTGCACATATATTTACTTGTCATACTGCAGAGGTGGAGAAAATAATAGTTGTCAATGTAAAACTCATTGGTGTTGGATTGATATTGGCCATAGTGTTACTCCTATTGGATAAAAAAAAAAAAAAAAACAAAAAAAACAGGATTCCACACGATAAGCTGCTGTACACACCTCTGTGAAAATTGACAGGAATGATGCCAAATCCGGATGACAAAATGACACATTACTTTGAGATGTTTGGGGAAACGTGGCAGAGCTGTACAATCATCGGATCAATCTTTGGAATCGGTGAACAAACTCGCTCACTCACTCAGCATGTGGCAAACTGTCAGTCGTGTTCAATTATGTAAAAACTGCTCTGAAAACAATCTGGGCTTTTAGAGCGACGCAGAGTCATAAAAGTGTTCCGTGCTGGAGTTTTGAGTAGCTGACATCATCGTGGTATAATGGTGCAGATAAACAGATGGGGTTTTTCCATTCTTAGCCAGAAAGAATTAGCAATATCCAACACAAAGATTTTAGTTTGGGAGAAATGGTGGTTGTTTTTTTCAGACGGATTTGCAGGTAATCAATAACATATTCTGTCATAAGCAAAGTGCCTTAAAGTGTAAATCAAGCCCAGATATTTGAAAATGATTGAAAAGATTCTGATGAGAAATGAGTGTCTGTGCTGTAGCTTTTAACATCATTGTGTTATTGTGCACTTAACAGATGGGGCTCATTTCATTCCAAGCCACAAAGTATAAACAATATCAAAACTGTTGGCAAAGAGTGGGATTTCGGTAAATATGGAAAGAATTGCACCATGCAGCTGCACCACCAGCCCTCTCCAAACCCAGCCCCTGTCCAAACCTAAACCCAGCCCCTGTCCAAACCCAAACCCAGCCCCTGTCCAAACCCAAACCCAGCCCCTCTAGAAACCCAAACCCAGCCCCTCTCCAAACCCAAACCCAGCACCTCTAGAAACCCAAACCCAGCCCCTCTCCAAACCCAAACCCAGCACCTCTAGAAACCCAAACCCAGCCCCTCTCCAAACCCAAACCCAGCCCCTCTCCAAACCCAAACCCAGCCCCTCTAGAAACCCAAACCCAGCCCCTCTCCAAACCCAAACCCAGCCCCTCTAGAAACCCAAACCCAGCCCCTCTCCAAACCCAAACCCAGCCCCTCTAGAAACCCAAACCCAGCCCCTCTCCAAACCCAAACCCAGCACCTCTAGAAACCCAAACCCAGCCCCTCTCCAAACCCAGCACCTCTAGAAACCCAAACCCAGCCCCTCTCCAAACCCAAACCCAGCCCCTCTAGAAACCCAAACCCAGCCCCTCTAGAAACCCAAACCCAGCCCCTCTCCAAACCCAAACCCAGCACCTCTAGAAACCCAAACCCAGCCCCTCTCCAAACCCAAACCCAGCCCCTCTCCAAACTCAAACCCAGCACCTCTATAAACCCAAACCCAGCCACTCCCCAAACCCAAACCCAAACCCAGCCCCTCTCCAAAACCCAAATCCAGCCCCTCTCCAAAACATAAACCCAGCCCTTTTCCAAACCCAAACTCAAACCCAGCAACTTTCCAAAACCCAAACCCAGCAACTTTCCAAAACCCAAACCCAGCCACTCTCAAAACCCAACCTTCTCTAAAACCCAAAACCAGCCCTTTCCAAAACCCAAACCTGGGCCCTCTCCTAACACAGGTCATCTCTAAACCCAGCCCAAACCCACTCCTCATCAAACCCCTCTTCAAACCCAAACCCAAACCCAGCCCAAACCCACTCCTCATCAAACCCAAACCCGTCCCTCTCCAAACCCACCCCTGTCCAAACCCAGCCCTCTTGCAACCCAAACTTCTCCAATCCAAACCCAGCCCTCTCCAAACCGGCTGCCGAGTGCCGCTGCAGGGGAATGACAGTGGTGCCGCTCCCCTGGGCCCGGGCCAATGCACTCGGCTCCTGGACCATATCTGCACAATGGCTCCTCTAATATGGGCTAAGCTGATGGCGCGCTGATAGCTTTGATATGGAGGCTGCCAATCACCGCCGTATAATCACACTGCTGAGGAAAGGCACGGCTTATCCGGCAGATTAGAGTCAGACGGCGGCCATGTTGGCTCCAATTGCCAGATTAACAGACAGGAAAACATTTGCACAACTTCGAGGGAAGGTTTTTAAGGTCCTGCGTTACGTATAATGTGTATAAAGCGTTTGTAACTACTCTGGAAGCTTGCCTTTGGTGTTTCATATTGATACTGTACTGTGTGTGGGAAACAAATAAAATTCAAGCCATTCAGCCCTGTATGCTGCGCACAAAATGCGATTGTCGTCAGCAGACAGTGCAAGGACACATCTGCTGGGGTTTGAATGAGGCTAAGGACAATAGCTGCTGGTTTCACAGTCCCATTTCTCATAAAACTACAAAAGAAATATCAGAATTGCAAAAACATGCAACATAGCAATGATCAAAAACTGTATTTAAAAACAACAGAACTCTTTTAGAATCTCGTAGAAAAACTTCGGCATGAGGCAAAGTGTTAATTCATGCGAGTCGTGTTCAGTGACTCCACACAGTATAATGACTCAACAAATCTGGACTTTTAAATCGATGCAGTCATCATTTAAGACGACATTAACAGATACATGCGTAGGTGTGAAAAGCCAGTCCAGTGAAGGTTTCAAATACATAGGACAAGTATTATTTTGGCGAATAAAAGGACAGATATCTGTTTGCAATGAATAAATGTAGGCTAATGTTATTTAAATGGAAATGTACAGGGGGAAGATGACATAAGATTGCTCTTCTTTTTGCTCCTTTTCAGTCTTTTTTGTTCAGTATGATTATTCTGTAAGTCAACGATGATGTCTTTTATATGTTCTGAAATAAAATAACATTTTAAAATATATATAGGGCAGTACTAGTAGCTTCTCAGTCCAGGAGGTCGATCTTCAGATTGAAAATGGCTTCTGAATGGAAGTCCAAACGTTTAAAATAGCTAAAATAGTGTCCAGATGACTACCTTTGAAATCGTTGAACCCCTCCTGGACGAAAGAGGGATTACATCAACTTTATATTAACTTCTATTGGGTTTATATACTTAAAGCTTTGTAAATCCAAGAAACAATGTACTATGATTAAAAGTAGGGGTGCAGCTAAAAATGATTTTGGTAATTGATCAATATGATGATCATATGTGATTAATCTATTATTTCATAACAACACATTTTAGATGCTTCTTGTGTCTTTTGGGTTCACACGTGGCATGTTTTCAAGTGTGTACAGACCCAAGAACAATTATTAAATAAATAAAAATAAATATTAAATACTTCAGTAATTGGCAAGGCAATGTAAGTTTATTTGTAGAGCACAATTCATACACAAGGCAATTCAAAGTGCTTTACATAACAGGAAAAATTGCATTAAAATCACAAAATTGATTAGTTTCCATTAATTGTTCCAGCCCCAATTTAAAGTAGATGCAAATATTCCGTTTATTGGTGGAAATGTTCTATTCTTCAGGAGACAAGCAGCAAACAAAGCTGGGTGTATATCCTACTGCTTGTGTTCAAGTCTCTCCACGGCCAAGCACCAAAGTACATCTCTGACATGTTAGTGCCATATGAACCATCTCGCACTCTGAGGACCTCAGGGACCGGCCTCCTGCAGGTGCCTAGAGTCAGGACTAAACATGGGGAATCAGCATTTCAGTTTTTTGCAGCTAAAATCTGGAACAGTCTCCCTGAAGATGTGAGACAGGCCTCCACTCTGACAATGTTTAAATCCAGGCTAAAAACAGTTCTCTTTAGACGTGCATACGACTGAAAGATCTATCTGCACTCTTCTCTTTTAAAGTACTTTATTTTAAAATGATTTTAAAATGATTCTGTGTGTCTTTTTGTGTTTTGTGATTTTAATGCAACTTTTCCTGTTTATGTAAAGCACTTTGAATTGCCCTGTGTACGAATTGTGCTCTACAAATAAACTTGCCTTGCCTTGCCTTGCCTAGAACCTTCGAGGCCAAGAAAAACCAGGTGAAGGATCCGCAACTCGAAAACCTACCATCGTGCACCTTTAACACCTGAACCCTGAACTCCCGCTCGATGCACGACGCTCAGCCCAAAGACAGTGTTGTTTTTGGGGGCGCTCTCCTCGCCCCGTGTCTGGAGGCCCGTCTGTTCATGCACACAGCGGCACGTGTATTAGCTCCGAGGACTGGTTGGGGCCAGACGAAGGCGCTCGTAACACCATCGATCCACATTAATCACACGGTGTGCCAAAATGGACTCTCCTGGCTCCGGCTCCGCTCCTGTATCGAGCACACAGCCCAGTATTGCCAATCTGGACACTTATTACCTGAGAGAGCGGGGCTAAACGATCCCCGACTGCAATGGACTGGACGCTCAATGCTTTCTCTCAATGGAATCAAGACAAATCATAGAAATGTGTTTGTGGTTAAAGGAGACGATGGAAAAACAACAATGCAACAACTATTTCTGATAAGAAATGGTGACAATGAAATGCTACCCACATCGATAATGGAGTATTTGTTCCCATCTGCGTTACAAGTTTGCAAACAACAAGCGTCATTGAGTATGATAAATGTACAAAAGATCATTCAATGGTATAATCTTTTTTTTGTGCTGTGCTGTGCAATTAATCCAATTTTAATTGAGCTCGAGATTCAGTCGTTTCATTTTATCATCAGTTTGGGTTCGTCTAGCAGTAAAAATGATGTGCTTTGGAAGAAGAACGTAGAAGCGCGGATAAAAATCTGACTTGTTCATGTTGGAAATAAATATTATAACAATTTGTTAGCATTTTTAGAAGACACAACGTAATCTAAAACCGGGAATAGGACAAAGATTGACAGATTGATAAATGAAGTAAGTTCAATTTGCCTTACATCTATTCGTTAGAGCTGCAACTAACTATTATATTGGTAATCGATTAGTCTAGCGATTGTTCTTGTGATGAATCAGTTTATTGTTTAGAACGCGAAAGACCTGTGAATATGAGATTTTTACTCATTTTTCTCAAATAAAGCTGAAGTGAAGCCTTTTGATGACGTCCTGGTGGAGAATGTTTAAAGATTAAGGATATTATAATGAAAAACACACAATTAACATGTTCATTGTGTCCTTAATTATCACCAAAATTCGCTATTCTTTACAAAATCGATTTCAAGCTTGAAACATACTATTCTTTCATGCTAATGCCAAATCCCATGAGTATTCTAAAAAGACAGAAGACATCTCTCCAACTTCTCAAAATCAAAATAACATTCAAGAAAACACTGCAACAAATGGATTAATCGCAACTTATCGATTATATAAACGGTTGTCAACGAATTAAATAATCGAGTAATTGTTAACTGGTCTATTCACAGACTCCAAAACATTGTATGTGCTGAAAGAAGAGGTTTTATCACTCAGACAGAGCAGGAATGACACAAAAAACACACAGGAAAATGTCAATTGTGCGATTTTGATTGAAATCCTAGCTCATCTGTAAGTATTTTCCACCAAAATGTCATCGAATGCCTTCACTTCAGCTTTGTTTGGGGAAAATTTTGTACAATTTTCATATTCAAGGGTCTTTCACGTTCTAAACAACTAATCGATTAATCAAAGTAACAATCGCTAGACTAATCGATTACCGAAATAATCGTCAGTCGCAGCCCTGGTCTCCACAACCGTCCCCCGAAATGAGCGCCACTGAAGGCTGTCGGAGGGACCCCCAGACCGCCCCGCCCTTGAGCTAAACACGGTGGAACAACACGCGCGCACAGCCCAATCACACAGTCAGGCTTCTATACTGTCCTTAATTAAAATCCGGTTTGGAATAGCAATGAGCAGCTTAATAGAATATGCACGAGGCTTTGGGTTCTCCCCCAGGACTCGACTCCGCTTCGATGGCGAGAAGTACGGCTGTGTTTTGCGTTATAGATTTGAAGATTTACACAATGCGACAATGTGGAAAATGGAATGGTAAAAAACGTGTCTCCTGCGCTGTTGCATCCGCCGTCGGGATTTCTTCTGACACCTCGAGCTAACAAGTGCTGCGTTCTGTCGTGGCGAGAGGGAAGGTGAGGTCGCACGTCTATATTAAGGGTCAGGAGTGTCTTTGTTCAAAAGTGTTGAGGCATGTATGTGTGGATAATACCATATTTACTCCACCAATGTGACGATGTGCGAATTAAGTGATGTTTGACGTGAAAGGGATGGACTGAGATCTACGTTTGTCATTTTAAAGTAGATTTTATGCTTTATTTTATGCTTTTAAGTTATTTGAAATCTATTATTCATTCATTTTCTACTGCTTATTCCCGTTTCCGGGGTCGCGGCCCAGTGACTTTGGGCCCAAGGCGGGGTACACCCTGGACTGTGGCCAACTCATCGCTGGGCTGACACAGAGACACGGACAAGGACAGACAACCATTCACTCTCACATTCATACACTACGGGCAATTTAGAGTTTCCAATTAACCTACACAGTCATGTCTTTGGACGGTGGGAGGAGCCGGAGAACCTGGAGAGAACCCACGGTAACACGGGGAGGACATGCAGACTCCACCCAGAGAGATCGTGTGATGTTGGGGTGGTCCGGGATTCGAACCCACGATCTCCTTGCTGGGAGGCAGAAGCTCTAGCCGCTCTGCCACCGTGCACCCCATAAATCTATTATTTTTATAAAGAATGTCACCTTGGTGTATGGGAGGTTATCATGCTCTTCATTCCATCAAAGTTTGAACTGAAGTGTGAAATAAATGTATGGATAAACTGAAATATCAACTGTGAATTCCAAAAATTTATGTTAAAAAGTGGTTTCTCCAAATACTTCACTCTTACATGAACAGAGGCTATGCAGAGCAATTCTTATATTTAATAAATGCTCCTCAACGTTCTGACTTGAGTGGCAGGATTATACAGCACAAACTGATAGAATGTGTTTCTTTACTTGTAGAGCTTTTCTCAAATCAACTTCATACTATAAAACGGAAACTGAAAGTTGTCTTTTGTTGTTGCTTCGACTGTGCAGAGCTTAGATAGATGGTTTGGTAACGATAGATGGAGATAAAGAATCAGAATCAGAATCAGAATCAGAAACTGTTTATTGCCATTGTCAGTGAAATTCACAAACGTAGGAACTTGCTTCGGCGTAGGTGCAACATAAAGCAAAGGATAAAATATAAAAAATATATAAAAAGGCATGCATAAAATTAAGAATAAAATAGACTAAGATAGACTATATACAGAATGTACAGTTGGCAGTGCAATGTGCAAATGAGTAGTGCAAATAGATTGTTCTTAAATAGTATTATTGTTGAAGTGACAGGTGTTACAAAGTGTTCATGAGTCCAACGGCAGAGGGAAAGAAACTGTTCTTGTGGCGGGAGGTTCTGGTCCGGATGGACCGTAGCCTCCTGCCCGAGGGGAGTGGCTCAAATAGTCCATGTCCAGGGTGAGAACATAGACTGTAGATCAGTGGACTAAGGGATTGTGACGTCACCCATAGCGTTTGCCTCCAGCCAAATGAAGCCCATCGCGGCTAGCAGTTATAGCGGCTAAAGCGGAGCCAGACTCCATATTTGGAAATCCGAGTGCGTATCGTGGCAACCACACGGACTAATCAGGAGCGCGGTTGCTAACGGTATCCGCCCCTCGGTGAGAGGAGACGGCGGCAACGTGCGGCGCTAGCTGTCAATCAAACCTGTTGCTAACACGAGCGAAAACGGCCCCTGGAAAAGGAAGCACCTGATTGGTCAGTTATTATTGCTAATAACTTGATTTATGAACAACCTAACGAAAAAAAAACACCCGATTCATGTAGAGTGTGTCAAAACAGACGTTTTAGTTTCAAGATGGTGAGCTTGACAGAAACAGTTACAGAGTAAAGGGCACCAGTGTCCCAATAGAAAGTGAATGGCAGCTCGGCTTTATGGAGCCAGGAGCGCCTCCATAGCTGCTTCCTATTTGGAACGCGGCGGCTAGCATGCTAACATGGTCCACTGATATCTACAGTCTATGGGTGAGAAGGGTCAGCTGTGATCCGACCTGCTCGTCCCCGAGTCCTGGAGACGTACAGGTCCTGGACAGATGGAAGGCTGCAGCCGATCACCTTCTCAGCAGAGCGCACAATGCGCTGTAGTCTCTGTTTGTCCCTGGCTGTGGCTCCAGCATACCACACGGTGATGGAGGAGGTGAGGATGGACTCAATGATGGCCGTGTAGAACTGCACCATCATCTGCGCCGGCAGCTTGGCTTTTCTCAGCTGCCGCAGGAAGTACATCCTCTGCTGGGCCTTCTTGATGATGGAGCTGATGGTTGGCTCCCACTTGAGGTCCTGAGTGATGGTGGTGCCAAGGAAGCGGAAAGAGTCCACGGTGGTGATGGGAGAGTCTGTCAGGGCAAGGGGGGGCACAAGGACACTTCAGCTGCCGTAAAACAATTCATTTCCTCAACAAACTGACTCAGAAACATATTTTTAAGGAGATAAA
This sequence comes from Rhinogobius similis, assembly GCA_019453435.1. NCBI lineage: Eukaryota > Metazoa > Chordata > Actinopteri > Gobiiformes > Gobiidae > Rhinogobius > Rhinogobius similis. The sequence continues at coordinate 4,536,136 of CM033621.1, read as the reverse complement.
TGTAATGTGTGTGATCCCAAAGTCTGTGTCAGTGATAAATGTGAGCGTAGCTGCATGGGACGCTGTTTATCTGCTTTTCTACAACTTTTCACTTGATAGCGAAGGTGTAGACTTTTATATTTGCTATCGGACTTTTCAGACTTATCAGCTTTTTCACACTTTAGTTGTGTTTTGGGCTTTTACAGGAGGAAATGTCATCACTCACCACCGACTCGTGCATTTTTGCCGCTCACTGCTAAAATTCCGAATACTGCAATGTCACCTGCATAACCTCTACACACTGTTACACTACGAATTTGTACTTTTACTGCAACTATACTTGAATCATCATGGACGGTGCTCATTGGTGGCTGTGAGCTAACATTTACAACGAAAATGAGCCATGTATTCAAAGTTTATTGTATTAAATAGAGTTTATTTGACTAGGCTTAATTATTATTTTAAAAGCATGTGATGATATTTCTTTATTCTCACACATAGCGGCCCCTAGCGACCTTCTGCACATGACGAAAGTAAAACTAGCACATGCTTTTAAAGGTTTTAAAATAATGATTTAGCCCAGATAAAGACATTTTAAATGTTTTAATACATGTGCAATGGCTTCTGTTTTTCCAGTAGACTGTGCACTTACTTGAGCACAATTTTTTGCTCAAAGATGCAACAGCTACTAAGTAGTATACAGTATAAGACCTTTGCACTTAAATAAACAAAAATGGGTGAATCTTTTACATATATCCTAGCCGGAAAACGCAACATTAAAACCAACAAGTAACAGAGAAATTTTCCCGACAAAAACAAACCCCACGTAATTGCCTCCTCCTGTCGTCTCACCTTTGTCTCTCTCTCTCTAAAAAGAGCGTGAGCTAATGTTGACTCAGTCCTCTACAAATATCATTTAAACATGAAATATGGAACAACAGGAGGGAAATACAAGAGCCTGGAGCGCCAAAACACAGGCTCGAATTTCCACCAAAGCGTCTGACATGTCGACATGAATAATACACACACGGTTCATGCACGGGTCAGCTGGTACTTTGTGTTTGGTGCGATTTTATTTTCAGTCATTTTGGATTCTATGTACAGCATGTGTGAATGTTATATGTCCACAGTATTATACAATTTATCCATCTGAATAATTGTTGGGTTATTCTGTTGACATAAAGAGAACATTTGCATGACAGAAACTCTTTTGATTGGAATCATTATCTGTTTGCCTCGCTGGTCCAGTTCGTTTGGATGATTGAACGCGCAACTCTGGTCCAGTTGGAAAGGCGGGTCTGACTGAATCATACTCTGGAGTGGTTTGTTTGATTTGTGAACCAGAGCGTGGAACGAAACCAGGAAGTCTGAGTCTACATGCAGCGTCGCTATTATTTTGATGACTGGACAAAATGGACTAAGACTTGGGACTTAAACTTGAAACCATTTAACTTAAGAAGAAATTGACACTTCTCAAAAACATTTATTTGACTGGGGCTTTTTAAAAAGAAGAACCATTACTACAGAAATGTGATGTGATAAAATTGTTAAATTAGTCAATTCCATGTATTTTAGATGATGATTATGATGGATTTGATTTTAAATTAACACATTTTTGAACATCATGTTAAAATGAAGTTCGTAGCTTCAGTATTTTATGAAGTAATTTTATTTATTGGTTAATTATTTAAAATGCTTGATGATGAATTTAATAATTGTAATTTTAGAAGGTATTGCTAATGATTATCTTTGAATTGGGTAACTGTATTTTAGAGAGTTACTAGTGAACAGTGAAGCTTTTTGTATTTTTGGTCAAATTGCTGCTCTGTTCATAGTGTGTATAATAGGTGCTGCTCTGTAAATAGGTGTTGTTTATTGTCTTTAGTTTAGACCTGCCCAAGGACGACAGACGGACAGTAGCTTGTAGCTAAACGTGGTGCAGCAGAGCATCTTTTCTCTTTGAGATTCATGTTATCTGTGCACCGTCCTTGTTTTAAATAAATCATAATAAAATAGAAGATATGAGCCATTTTAAGTAATTTGGTGCAGGAACTTGGAATTACTTGAAACTTGGACTTGGACTTGACTTGAATATCTGGGCCATTGACTCTTGCTTGTCTTTGACTTGGGACTAGACTTGGACTTGACGCCAAAGACTTAAGACTTGCAAAACAAAGACTTGGTCCCACCTCTGCTGTGCACATTAATGAACATCTGCATTGAACAAATGTAAATATGATGGATCATAACCACAAAGCACATTTATATCCACAGCCCCTCGACAGGAAACAAAAGTTCTACATTAAAGGACATTAGAACAAGTACATTTTTGGGTGTTCACTGACTGGCTTGATTCTAGTCACAGTTTGAGTGGAGTTTTAACGCTGAGTAATGTGGGGCACTCCCTTATTTAAAGAGGACGCCTGATAAAAGTGCATTGTGAAAGTGAACCACACCAGCTGAGAGCCGAGTCCACAAACATTTGTATTGTGAATCCGCCCTTAAGTGCCTGCGTTAACTATTACGGCTAACGTTCATGTTTTGTCATGCTAAACACATTCTGCCGTTTCACCGTTAGTGCTTTTCCGATCCAAAAATACGGCCTATAATAAAACATGCATACAATGTCTCCTCATTAGCAAATTTGAATTATTAAATGCCAAACACAACCCTTATAAATCATTCATGCCAATTATAAATATGCATTGTAATATGTTCACATTCAAAACCAGTCCAATTAGGAAAGTTACGACTTCAATTTCACTTTTATTACTTTTTACTTTGCGCCAGCCTCACTATTCCTGTATTTCTTGACAATAATCTCTCCGCACAATGCGACAGAATAGCATTACCAAATCGAGTAAACCTTAATGTTTGACTTTCCTTCCCCTCCTCCAGCGAGAACGGGCAGACTCAGTGAAAGCAATCCTGGAGCAGCAGAGGAGCAGCGGGACTATGGCTTTTCCCAATGTTACCTAGCAACTGATGAGGAGCGCTTCTGACACTTGATACTGCAACAATGAGCAATATTCCGTATGCAGAGGACACTGTGTCACTTTTCATATCCTCTTCGTCGTGTGAAGCAGCTGCGGTCGTCCTTGGTGAGCCGTCTTGGGCCGGTTTGATGAATCGTGTTTACAGATATAACACAGGACGTTTAATCTGTCCCTTTTGTCATCATCAGCAAAGAGGATATGAATATTTTGGGTGTTTTAATTGCCAGCGTGTAAGATGTGACAGACGGATTTTCAATTGTTTGGTTTTAAATGACGTTGTTGTATATTTTGGTGTTTTAATTGCTAATAGTGGTTGGAATCTATGGGTGTCTCACAATTTGATTACAATTAAAGTAGAACTAAGTAACATTTTGACCTTTAGTCTTGAGTCTGAGTCTGTGTGGTGGTTGTAAATGTATTTTTGGGGTGTTTGAAGGCCCCGCCGTCGCCCCCTGTTGTCTCTGCACGGAAAACCAGCTGCAACATTTCCTGACGCCGACCTGAAGACAACTCTCCTGAGAAACACTGGCTCTCTTTTTTATATTTGGTGACATGAAATGTTGTTGTATGTGATTGTACTTCCTTAAAAAGAAAGGGGGAAAAAAAGAGAGAGAAAAAAAACAAAACACAAATAAAAGTATTTGCCTCAATAATGGACAAGCTACTGCTTTTTTGTGGTTTGTACAGTCGCTTAGCCTCAAAACCTAGCATACAAAGGAATAGGTGCCCAGTGTAGTGATAATTTATGCTTATGAAGAAGACCTAAAGAAATGGGTGGTTGTGAGGTGGGACCTAAGGAAAATAACTATCTTTTCAAAGCTGGGGTACCTAATTTTCCCTCAACAAAACTGGAAGTAAGTATTTAAATGTGTCTAACTGATACCTTACTCTCACAAGGTCACATTGTTAATATCCACAAGTACTCATTTTCAGGCACGAGTTCATCTTTAGAACAGCTTTTTTCAGTCAAATTCCTGCGACCGCCCCAAGCTTAGCCAAACAGAGCCCCACTTTCTGCTCTCATTTCCGGTATGACGAGACGTAAAATACAATACAAATACAATGTACTCTTTGGGGGTAAACAAAAAAATTACTAATTTACCAAACGAAAAGGTTAGGTACGACAGCTTTAAAGGACCCATATTCTGCTAGAGTGACTTTTTTGAGCTTTAAACCCTGTTCCGTCATCAAAAACACACCTGAAGTAGCATTCAGTTGCATTCACTCTGTTTTGAGGAATGTTTATCAGAAAATCCTCCTCCCTCTGAGCGTCAAACACTTCCTGCTGAACTCCTTCTATCCGGGACATATTTTCAGATCATCCACGTCACTTATCCAAGAATATTCTGCCATTTTAAGTCCTTAAATCATCGCTAAACTCGTTCAGAGTATTTCTCCCGTCTAAACATGATAACTCCAAATCATAAGGTCTTTTCAGCGCTAACTTTACTAGACTCTACATTTCGCTGGCGGATGCACTCAGTTCATACTGGCTGATTAAAAAAAGCCACTGGATGAATAAGGAACTGTTTTGTTTTGTTTTTTAACATGAGATGGCAAATTCAAGGTACTAAAGAGCATGTTTAAAGGCTAATAACAATATGAAAATGCAGAATATTTTCCTTTAAGCAAGTCAGAAAGATAAATGAATGAACTGAGCATTGTGGACAAACAGATTGTCTCTGCACACTGACAGCGCAGCCCCAGTCTGTGCAGCGATCGCTAAAAATAACACTTCTACTTGGCCTCGTATCTACTCTGGAAACTGTCAGCAAAATAGAGTTACTTTTACGTTTGAATGTCAGCACAGATAATTGCACATTCTTGTAGCAAGTCAATCTCCACAATCAAGTGCAAAAATGACCCTGGGCCTTCCATTATGTGATATACGACCACAAATGCAGCCGGCTCACTGCTTCAGCGACTCCTTTCACCCACACGCACGACACATTCTACAGGTCTGCACCGTTCCCGTTAGCCCAGATCATTCACAGCTATGGGAGGAATCAATGTGTGAAATTGAAACACACGAGTTCAGCGAGAAGGGAAGATGAGAGCGGTAAAGAGCATATCAAGTCCTTTGTGTCCCAATAATGCACGTAACCTTCGAGATGTCTACCACCGATACGCTCGCGCCCATAAACCAGGCACTTCTCGTGAATAATAGCGACTGATCGACTTCTGCTGTATTTATAACAATGAGTATTTACAATGGGTAGTCAATCCATCATGAGAAAATGCTCATGAGCAATTCTGTTCAAAGTTGTCTTGAATCTATGGCCTGTGAGGAGATAGAGCGGACTCCATTCAAAGATAAATTAGGCGGCAGGAGAAGACACCAAATCGATGGTGATGGAGAAGCAGAGGGCGGTGTGCAGCGGGGGAGTGGAGGGGAGGCGGAAAAGTCCAACAAGCAGGGCCGTGTCAAGATTATGGGGGGCCTGTGCAAAGAGTTTGGGGGACTTAAGTTTGGCATTTGAGTAGCCCTCCCACCTAAAAGCTCAAAACTCTTGACTCCACCTGTTGTGTTTTTTTGTTGTGGTAAAAGTGAAAGTCCAAATATTTTCACCAAACCTCAGCTTTTACTATAGGGTAACAGATATTGTTAAAGTATGGCTGCAGCTAATGATCATTTTATTGTTCTTTTATTCAAAAAATAAAGGTTGACATATGATGACTGAAGACTTCTGATGGAGAATATTCATGTATAAAGTGTGTTCTTTATTCAAATCTGAATGATAAATTCGCCACTGACGTTGTTATAAAAAGATCTTTTCATATATGTGTTTGTGCCTAGAAAATCATAACGATCATCAAAGTGCGATTTTTTTTAGTCTGCTATTGCATACAATCTGTTTCATCAGATTTTAAATTTCTCACTTTCTTCTTTTGATCCTAGAAAAAACAACAACATGTAATTGAAAATATATACTGCTAAAATCAGAGACAGAAATTCAATCCAAACAAGGCTTTTTTGAGTTAAGAAATTCAAAGTTAGAAAACTTTTTGTAAAATTATCTTCCATAGACTATTATTCATCATTTATTTTCTTCATTGTTGCAGCCCTATGTTTTAGCATTGTTTAAAGCTGCAATACGTGACTTTTCTGATGGAAAGTTTGCCACCTGCTTGTCTCCATGAAGATGTTATGGACAATTTCACAGTATAACACTAAACTTGGCTATTTCTATGGAAGCGAAGCAGCAACAAGCAAAGGTGCAGGTCTGTAAAAAACAAGGTAACAACAAGGTTTAGCGACACACTTTTATTTAAACCATACTGTGTGACATTTCAGGCTGAACAGGAGCGTTTTGCATGTACGATCTCCTCATCCGTCGAATCATCACCTCAGCCAACCTGAGCGAACACGCCTTTCCCTTTAGCTTTGTAAATGTTGGAGCTAGTTCCGGTGAATCCCCGGTACACACTGTCCCGACTTCAGAGCATTCCGGAGCGCAGCCTCTTTGAAGACCTGCTGCAACATAAATGAACATTAATCCCCTAATAGAAGGTTCCAGAGCTGCGGGGGAGGCGCGCCTATGGGCTGTTACATTAAAGAGAATCACGCCGAGCTGATACTGCATACTTATGACCACATACTAAGGACGCAATTAAAAAGTACTGCCCTATTGATCATCCCGGGCTGAAATATTTAATACAACGCAAAACTTTGATCGCGGAAGCTTTGTTAACTCTTAGCAGATGGGTGAGAATGCTAAGTAGTTATTATCTAGTGTTTCTGTGCGACATAAAGTGGTACTGATGTGTTCATTTAGCTAATTGTCATTTGCATATGTGTATAATGGCAATGTATAATGGTGCGCCGGCTCTAAAAAGGCTCCAATCGTCCTACAGGCAAATGTGTGCAACTCTGTACAAATGCAGAGTAATGAGCAGTGATTAAAAGTCACTAAAAGAGAGTTAAAGTCATGATTATTTGCCTGTGGATTTGAATCACAGCATGCAAGGTAGATGTGAAGCCTAATTCTACCTGTATGAAGATGTACGGTACAGAGGTTATGCAGATGGCGTCACAACATTGTCAAACTGTCAAACTGTATGAGCGTCAATGATGAGCAATGACATTTTCTCCTGCAAGAGCTCAAAACGCAACAAAAATGTGAAAAACGCTGCTATAGTCTAATAAGTAATGGCAAATTAAGTGTACAACTGTCGTAAGTATTTCATTTCTACTCGACATTTAAGAAAGAATATCAAGTAAACTGTAGAAACACAACGTCACATGCAGCTACGCTCACATTTATCTCTGACACAGACTTTGGGATCACACACAGTTGAACGGATTACCTTTATCTCCTTAAATAGCGCAGTAAGAATGTTTTTTTGGGGGGCCTTTGATATTGGATTCTTGTGTTCTACATTATTAGAGTTGGTTACTGTTCTAGTTTTAATTGATACCAGTACTTAAAGTGGCACTATGTAGGTTTTTAAATCTGAAAACCTTCTACTCCTCTTGAAAAATGTCATTTTGCCTGAAATGTTCCACGAAATGGCCTAACACTTTGCAATCTCTATGGAGACAAGCAAGTGACTCCACAAAACCAAGAATATAAGGCAATAAAAATGCCTCGAATTCAACATTATTATACCTTATGGTGAACATTCCAGGTGAAGCAATAACAGAAAATACAATAATAAATGTTCATAAAGGTTCTTTCTTTGAGCAATCTCTGTCGTTTATATTGAATCTAAATTATGCTGAACTGCCGTTTAACTTTCAAGCAATGTCTTCGGACAAAACTGGCATAAAATCTTTCTGTACCAACGTTTTTTCTGCCACTTCAATCCCACACCTTTAACAGCACTGAGTTCTGATAAAATCCCAACGCTGTCCAAAATTCAGACCAACGCATAATAATAAACTTTCAACGACTTTACCCCCTTCACATACTCGCCGTAACGTTTGAAAGGCACCATCTTGCGGGCCTCGGCGCTGACAGGTGGGCCTCCGCAGACTGACGACAACGAGCCGACGATTAATTAACACGTGTGCGAGAATCTAATGAACAAGTCAGGGGCTCTCCATCACGACCGGAGCCTGGGTACAGATGCTACACCAAGGCCGTGTCATCTCCAAACATCTGTCTGCCAGCGTGGAGGGACGGCACCATCGCCAGCCGAGCAGGATGATGGACCGGAGGAGCTCGGGAGCATTTGTCAAAGTGTCGACAGAGATGTTCGACAAAGAGACCGCTTCATAAACGCGAGAAGACAACCATGATTTATAGGAGCTGGTTTGCAAACTGTAAGGAAAGGGTGAAAGGAGGAAAGACTAGAATTAGAAAAGTAGCTTGGAATGGAACGAACTGTCAACAATGTCCTCCAAAGCCAAGGACATCAAGTGAAGCTGGACTTTTATCTTCTAGAACAACACACCATGTTAAAAATGAATGCTTCGCCGTGGGATTTTCTGTGTTTGCATGTTCTCTTCATGTTTCTCTTGAGTTCCCCGGTCTCTCCCGACGAGCCCAGTAGGACAACCCTTCCTCCAGCTATTCATAGGTCCGGAGTGACTAGCTGGAGGTGACACATCCGTTGGTGCTGCCGTTCTGAGGACATAAGGCGCTCTGCCATCTGCTGCTGCGCTGTGGGCTGAACCGATAGCGACTCTCAAAAGAGGTATTCTTCTATAATATTTCCAAAGTCACTGTTCGTCGCTTGTGATGTTTCGTCGTCAGTAGATTCTTACCAAAAGCACACAACATCAGACGTCTCAGAATCTCTAAGCCATATAAAATAAAATAAAACATCAAAAGGTTTGCACATTCAGCAATGACTTTCAATGAGACTAGGACCTACATTTGTACGACAGAACTATTGTATTGGCTTTTTTTGCTCATGACTATGGGAAACATTACAGAGGACTGTCTACGGAGTCCCTCATATCTTACCAGACTAGCTGAGGAGCTAATGCTACGTTCCAGTTGTCATTGGACGTCGGATTATCCAGGTTCCGACATGTAAATTCATACTGAAATACATCTACATCTTGGGAGTTTTTCGGAGTTGGCCAATTCGACACGGCAGCAACCCACGTTTGGACAAAGTTTGATATCCGACAGTAAAAATATTGATGTAATTTCCTTTTTCGCTGTTCTGTACTCTCCACCTGCTGTCGATGAATCCGCCCCCTACGCAGCCGTTGAGCCCGCCTCTCTGTGATGCTATTGTTGCTAACGTCTACACGGAGCTAACGACAACAAAAGCAGAAATTCACTTTCAACCTTTGATGTACAGTATAACTCGCAAATATTAGAACAATGTCCAAGATATTAAATTAACTCAATCAGATCAGCCAGTATTTTGGCTGATTTGAGCTCTTTCCTGGTTTGTATTATTTGATTTGTGTCGTTACTGTACACAAACTGTCATCTATTACTCGTAGTTTTTCTGGCTTGACGACTGGAATACAGAAACTCTCCGACGACTAGCATTAGTGATCGATACCTAGCAAACTGTACTGCAAAGAAGCACTACGCTCATCTTAATTACAGAAACATTTGCATTTGAGGAATTAAAATATGAATACATTTGCAAAATGAATGCTGAAACAATACTGAAAAAATATGTCCATTATGTGCAAATGTGTGGGATTTTGAAGCTTAAGGTATTCCTATTAAACCCTGCACTACTTCCTGTATTTTTACACCAATTTTCTTCACGATCTGCCACTCCACTGATGTAAAACTATGATAAACATTCACCAAAACCAAAAAGTTAAACGTATGAACCGGTCATATGCACATTTCCACAACATCCACAGCTTCAGCTCGACCTCTGAATGGATCTTCGGTGCATTTCTGCCAAAGGTGAGCCCGGTTCAGCCCCGTGGAGCAGCGTCAGCCCAGGGGAAGGGTGTTTTATTTTTAACTGCTAAAGCGCTCGGGTCTAGAGCAGATGTTGCGCTCGCGACGGCCTTGGAAACATTTATGAGAAAACGGATGAGCCGGGGGGCGCAGCTGCTGTTTACGCTGAGGAGGAGCGGCGCGGCCATGATGATTGCAATGTTTCAAACTCATTACCCCAGCGAGCCTTTGTTTGGGAAGCCACCGTCAGGGAAAAAGACAATAGCACAATGTTGTTTTATGAGCCAGGAGACGTGCGCAACAGTATGGAGATGTAATAATAAAACGTGTTGTTTCATGGTCGTAAAAGTGATTGTCGAACAAATCAAAATCAATTCCTGGTTTAGTCGTCGTTCATACAGTAACACCTGTTGTTGCAGACTCGAGCGGAGGGAAGAACAGTTTATTGGGAACGATTGGTGGCGCAGTACAGGCTCATGAATATCAATAACGCAAGAAATGATAAAACTTCTTTTTAATGTGTGGGTGTGTCTTATTGTTGTTTTCAGTCTCTTTCAAATTGAGTATTGACTAAAAGTGAAAAGAACCTGTTCTTCTTTGTTCTCGAAGTGTTTTTTTTCCCTTTTCAGCAACTTATGGATTGTTTTGCACCAGCCAAAAATATATTTATTGCAGACACATCTTAAAGCTAGGTCTGGGCGAAATTACTATGACGTTTTTCTTGGGGCTAAATCATGATTTAGATTTTGTCACGATTCACTTTGTAGTTTTCTATTGCCTAAAATAGAGCTGCACGATTTAGGGAAAAAAATTGAATTGTGATTGCGATTAGATTTGCAATTTATGTCTTAATAGTAGGATTCTGTTCAAACAGCCAAGCAGTCGTGATTTGATTTGAGGCAGAAATGCTCAGAACCAATCTAGAGATGATTTCTGGATTTACAAACGGCGCAGAAGATCTAGGAGCACAACATATGGTGTCACAGATCTGGGAAATTGGGAGTTTTTGAGGTTTTTTTCAAACAAGGATTAATCATTCTGAAGCTAATTAAGTTAAATACATCCAGGTACGTCTTTGGTGAAGGGAGAATTTTGTGTGTGCATGCTCTTATTTCATGTGTTTATCTTGGATTAGGTCAGTGATTCAGAAAAATGTTTGCGTTGAAAGATCCACATTTTAGCAACAATCACAATAATGTCTTGGTGATAGATGACTGAAGATGTCCAGATCCAGTGGAATTCCTGCCTCAGACTGAGAAGGCCTGTTCACAGATTTAACGTTTTTACAACATTTGCTCAGTTACTCCTATAACCAGAGGGTTGGGGGTTCATTGCCCGCTCTGTATACTGCATATGTCACTCTGTACTAGGGCAGGATTCTTGTACTGTGGGGGTCAACCATTAAATCAGTTTAAAATGAGCTTAAGCCCTTATGGTAGCAGAAAGCAAGCGCTATTATGTAGTCGAATTTGGTATCAAGCCTATTCCTTAGTATCACTGTTGTGTTGTGACAAACAGTAGGGCTGTAGTTGACTAAAGACATGCCCTGTGCATCGATTGGATTGGATAATGGATAAAAGGTGGTGCATGTAGCATTGGAGAAAGATCTTCAAATTATTCATGCAAAAAACACAACAGAGAAGTATTCTAGCCAAAACTCCAGCTTGCAAACTCCATGCATTTAAGGTGAGACACTGCAGGTGAATAGGAAAAAAAATCTCAAATTTAAAGATATCGATTTGAAACTTCCCCTGTAGTTTAGTTAGATGAATTTAAGTAAATAATATATTACAAGTTTTTCATCATGTCATGGTTTCATATAGAAATTGTATGTGTAAAAACTTAGATATTTAAAATCCTTCTGTACGTTTCATCAAAATCTTGTCCAGATTGTACAGTTTGGTGTGGGATCTACTTTAAGGCTGATCTTTATGTCTCGAGGGAGAAAAATGCATTTACAATGTCCCAGAGAAATCTAGGGATGAAGTAGATTCAGTTGAAGAATAAAACATCTTTAGGAGCAGATTGGACAAGTTTGTTTTCCACATAAAAGCCGATATGTTTAGAGCAAACTGACCAAAAAACAAAAAATTGAACGAAAATTACTTTTGCCTGTAGTGTCTTGCCTTAAATTCAAATAATTCAAATAAAAATAATTAGTCCACTAATAAAGACACCATCAACCGATTACTTGACTAAACTAATATATACAGTATATACAGGCCTATGGATAAGTAAATGACAGTGAAACAGCCACGGCCGTTGATAACATTTCACACGAAAACATCAACACGTCTATAATCGTCTGAAAAGTGAAGTCCCTTCTTGCCGTCGGTCTGTGGCGCTCGCACAGTCGTGCCCTGTAGCGTCCCAGTTAACAGCCCGGCTCTGTTTGCGTTTCAGAGTCTGCAGAAGAAGACGTCAGGCTGGAGGTGAGCTGATCGATTGCGTCGGGATGGGAGAGGACACACTCGCGGCCCCCTGACAGCTCCTGACTGCTGGGAACAAACAGCGAGCCCACGGGAGAGCAGACCGATGGGCCCCGGCTGACACGGCTGGGGCGGTTACCATGGAAACGCCAGAACAGAGCCCGTCAGAGCGGCCGCGTCCAAATGTTCCCCGACACGTAGGGTGCTTCAATGATTTCCTCAAAAGCCAAGGACGCTTTAGTTGGCGTTCAGGCTTTGTCCGACAGTACAAACAGGAGTGTTTAAAGATTTATATTTAGCCAGGAGCGTTTTTCAAATATATGTCGACACACAAAACTAAATGCTGCCAGGAGTTGCTGTAAGACACTTGGAGACTATCAAATTTGATGTGGAATTATCTGTATTTTTGTGTCGTGGAGCCGGGGTTGTGGGTTGAATCGCCTTCTACTAAAACATGGTGTTAAAGTACAGAAACGTGCAAAAAAAAAAAAAAAATCCTCAAAGCCAAGCACATAAAAATCAACTTAAGTAAAAGTTTTGACGTACCTGTTAGAAATGTATTATGTATAAATTAAATGTATAAAAGTATTTTACACAGATATTGAACTGTTCGACTGTTAAATGGGGTGATTTTGATACAATTGCGCTGATCTTTGGTCAAATATAGCGATTCCTCTCAATTTCCACTTTTTTCAAGTGAATTTTTTATGTATAATTTGGTTTGCTCAAGGACAGGACTTGAACTCATAACCTTTACACGGGACGTCACCATGAACAGGCTAAAAATAACTCCTCAAACCAAATGAAAAGTACTTCACTTTTCATTTATTTTCCAGTTCGAAAATGTAGTGGAGTAGAAAGTGCTGATGCCTGCTCTCAAATATAACTTAGGTACATTTTTAACTTTCTGTACTTTACTTATCAGAGCTAAATGAATGGACTACAGATGGTGTAGTTTTTAAATGACACTTGACCTCAATTTAGGCACTTCTAACTAACTTAAATCTGGGGAAGGGTCGTCCCAGCGGCATGGAAGGATCAAATGGTCAAAAGACACATTTTCTTAGAAGGACATTTACGTGTGCCATAATGCTATATTAACAGCTAAGAAACATCACGAGTTAGAGTTCTGGTTTGATACATAAAGACTAACTGGCACACCAGGATAAATCCCTTTGTAGCCCAAGAAGTCAGAAGTTACTAGTTTGTAAACTGAGGGAATTTATACTGAGATTAATCACAATGCAATCTATATTGTCGCAAATAAAGATGTGCAAAAGATGCCATCATTCTGGAAATATAATGCCCTGTGTCTATTGTAAGGCCGTGAGACAGTGACTTTTTTAGATTAGTCAAACTGTACATTGAGACTTTTTTGCGCACATTTTACAAGAAAAGGTCGAAATATGGTGACAGAAGGCTTCTAGACAGAATATTTAAGTGTATTGTTGGTGAAAACCTGAAATTGTTTATTCTTTTTTTGAAGTTTTGATGTAATAATGCCACCGTCTTTGTTCTTTAACATCTTTTGGCCTGTGTTTTACAGTCTGTATACTCTTACTCTACTTAATAGTTGAAGTCCTAATCTAGCGGCTCTTATTATATGCATTTAACCCTGTATTGTAGATCTGAAATGCATGTGAGTCTTGTATTAATTTAGCAGTGTTAATGCTTGTTAGTGTTTTTAAAAACTGCACAGTGAATGTTGAGCTTCAAATAAACCGCAAATCTAAACGCACATGTAAATATAGGACATACCACTGCTTACATGAGTTGCACATGGCCTGAGCACTCGGCCCGCATGTATCTCCAGACCCCCGCCTCGCCGTGGACAGGGCATCGGTTAGCTCCTATATTATTCATGAGCACCCTGCCCTGGCTGTAGTTAGTATGCCGCTGTGCTCTGTGATTTGTAACCAGTCCAAGTGCCCATGCAGACCCATTTCACCAACTGAGCCACTGCGAAAACTGTCACATTCTTAATAAGGCTTTTTAGATTCATTATTGGAAAGGTTAGCATTGGTATTTGGTTTTATAACTTAGATTGATATTGGAAACTATAGCCTGAGCTACAAAAATAGTCCAATAAACATAGTAGAAATAGTATAGTGGAGTGTTTTGTTACAATAGTTGGATTCTGTTCGATGTTCACATTTTAATTATACAAGAATCATATGCTCTTCAGAACATTTTCGTAGAGGTCTAAGCTACATTGTTTGCAGGTTTTATACACAATGAGACAATAATTTTGTTGTTTGCAAAGGACTTCAATAATTGCAGTTTATTGTGATATTGTGAATATATCTCGCAGCCGTCCAATGTAACTTTTCTGCAGAAGGGTTTGCTACCTCCTCGTCTCCATGGATACTGCATGATTATTTATCTGGAATCAATTGTGTTTTGATTCTCGGAATCGTTAAGCACACACGCCAAAAGATCTTTTATCACAAAGATAAAGGCATTATTAAATCAAAATGTTAAAAAATGTATTTATATTTCTGATTTTCATCAATAATGCACCTTGTTAGTAAATATTTTTGTAATCCACATTTCAATCTTTATTTGGTTAAAAAATCTCAACAAACAATAGAAATACTTGTCTGACTAGTCAATGAATAAAATTAAAAAATATATAATAATTGCTGACTAGTCGGCAACTAAAATAATATTTAATTGCAGCCCTTGTACTCAACACCAGATCCACAGACCTGTCTGCTGTGGGATCATCGCTGCTCCCCTGGCTAGCTCGCCAGGGAATTAGCTTATCACTATGGTATAACATGGTGTTACAGTAAACAGATGACCTAGGATTGACTTGAACGAGGGGGAGTAAAAATCCTGTGATATCAAAAAGGCTTTCATATTGAGTTTGAAATGTGAGGATGACGAAAACACAAGTGCAACAACCCCAGAGTTGGCGAGTAGCATTGTTCCGTCTGCTGCGTGGGCTTGTCTATGTAAGTCTCTTTTCAGTTTATTCTGTTGAGCAATTGGCCCAGACCTCCTGGCAGACAAAATCCTGCCTCTCCACAGCACCTTGCTGGCTAATGAAAAGGATAAATAAAACACATTGTGAGCAGCATTTGTTTGTGTAGGCCTATTATCCACCCATGTGCTACATGTGTTGTTGTGCTTCACCTGTTAGCACTAGCCTCCAGCGACCCTCCACGTGACAGCATCTGGGGGAGCGCTCTCTTTTTCATTACATGTAATTGAGCTGTTGGTGAAACAATACAGATTACATTAGGGGCTCTTAATCGTGTTTGCCTGTCTTATTTTATCGCCGCAAATTTAGCACACTCCCGACCCGTTTGGAGGTTAACCTTGCAGAGGTCGTTGCCATGGGAGACGGCGAGCTGCGGAGATAATGCGTTGCCGTACATTCTTTTGCCCCTCTCACCTCCCCTTTAACTCTCTTTGCCTTATCTGAAACAGCGGAGGAACGCTCCAATGTGGCGCGAGGAACCTTTTACAGCAGCTGTCAGTCAGAGCCGGGGCATGTGCTGTGGCGCGTCTCCAAGTATTTTTATCAAGCGCAGGTTGTAGAATAAAATGGAAGTTTAAAACGGGGGCAAAATTACATGGGCAGAGATTATTCTGTGCGCGAGTAAATGCAGAACAACATATGCAAACAGAAACCCCACAAATGTTGGGCCTAATCATCGTTTTGTAATTGGCAATCCTGTGGCTGAATGCTCCGTTTACCGTCCACAATTGCCGGTGAATAATTGAATAATATCACTTACAAGCTTTCGTAGGAAAATCAAATGAATAAATGAATGCAATTTGCGCACAGGCGATGTCGAGCTATGTGCCAGTTTTTGTTTCAAGTGGATATGTTCGGTAATTAGAGATATTAAACATTAATCAGGACAAACACAATTGGAATTAGCAGTTAATTATAGAAGAGGAGGGCAATATATCGGAATTTAGATAATACTATGAACGTTGTTTTGATATTGTTTAGTGTAAAAAAATGCTACAAAAAGAGCTGATTGATAATAAAAAATTAACAAAAAATAATGGTGTAAACTTTCAAATAAAGGTATACGGTGATATTTCTGCACTTTTGTGATTCATTTTTGGCATTGTACAATTGTCTGATAATTAGATTTAGATGCAAATGCAGGGCTGGGCGATACGGTGATAAAAATTGAATCGTGAGCTCGTCCCTGAGACAATCTATTTTTGTGAGCTATTTTTGTGAAATTGACATATCATGATTGACTGTTTGTCTCTTTAATGCAGCTGCCTGTTCAAACACACTTTTTTCCTGTTGTTTAGCCTCTGAAGCCTCTGAGCAGATGACTATTTACCTCTTATAGGCCAGAGCTGCACAATTAAACGTGCAATAATTTCTTCCACAAACTACAAAATGTCTTTGAACAAAAACTGCGAACACTTTAGTTTGGATTTGTACAAACATGTTCTGAAACAAGCGACAAAAGTGTGACCTAAAGCGATAAAAATATGTTCAAAACCGATAAAAATGTGCCTGTAAACAACAAACGTGACTCAATGCAGCAAAACGTGACAAAAATGTGACTAAAAACGACAAAGACGCAAGTAAAAGTGACAAAGACGTGTTTAAATATGACAAACACAACTGAACGTGACAAAATGCAATTAAAAGCGAAAGGTGTGTTTTTAGAATGTGAACATGTATTGAATTATAGACAACAGGGTTAGGGTTAGGGTTTATACAAAGTGAACACCAGATCATCTGAGTATCGTCATCAGAGTACTCAAAAAAAAAAAAATAGAGAGTTCGTCGCTGCAAACGGCCAAATGGAAACAAAAGCGTCAGTTTTCCTTCCCCCGTGTACTAATAACACCTCCACAGTAGAAACCCCTGAAGAACGAGGAGCTTTCCGTGACCCCACCCGCCCCACAGGCATTCCCGATAAGGAAAACCAAACGCGCCCCTGTTCGGCTGTTGATGGACACGGAGATAAGAGCTGAGAGGAGAACTCGCAGAGGTCATCTTCGCGGCTAATACTTTCTGAACGTATCGCCGCCGAACCTGCCTGTTTCCAATTCTCCTCCATTCCACCTCCCTCGCCTTCCCATCAGCCACTGCAGGAGGGAGGGGGTGGTGGTGAGAGGGTCTGATCTGGGGGAGGCTGGCAGCACATCTGTAGATCTTATCAGGCCCGTGGCTCTGGTTAAGCTCCGGTGGACAGGGGGAGAGCGGAGGAGACGGATGGAGGATGGGTGCGAGGGAAACCGGGACGTCTCATGATGGAGTGAGCGGGAACGTGAGGGGAAATAAAGACGCGAGCCGGGACCACGAAGAGCCATTTTAAAGACAATTCCTTTTACCTCTCTAGAGCGAATTCTGTGGAGTTGTGCTTGGGCCAAATGGAGCTCATTTTTCTGTTTTAAAGTCATTGCCTGGTTCCGTTTGGAGACAAAGACTGGGAACATCAGCACAATGGGAACATCTGGTTTGGGAATGGAACCCAGAACCGCCTGGCTTTTACTGCTGTTCAATGCTACAAAAATGGAGAATATATTAAACGTTTGTATTGTTTATGTTCAGGAAATTAACATTGAAAGCAGTGTTTGATGTTTGAGCCATGCCAGGACTAGGGCTGCAACGAATCATTTAGCCAATTTTTGCAAAATTTGACCCAGGTGAAGCTGCTCGAGCACATTCTGATGGAAGATATTTACACAAAAACAGGTTTTCCATGGATACATTTGGTGTGATTCTTGCTTTGAACATCTTCTCTCGGAAAACAGAATATAAAAACTTGTAAGGCTGAAACTAAAATGAAACTATTATTTTTCTACCAATATGTTTTTAATGAATTTATTTATGTTTGCAAAAAGCAGATACATAGATATATAAAGGACATTTTTGATAAAAGTTAAAGTCTAAATCATATGTCCACTATGAATAGGCAAACCGAACTGCAACAAGTTAACTGATTAATTCCAACTAATCAAAGTAATTGTCAACTAATTTAGTAATTGGATAACCATTAACAGGTCGATACATATGCCATGAGCTCAGAAAAAAAGTTTTATGACTCAAATTGAGCTGCAAATGCATGAAAACGGGGCGGAAAATGTGTACATTTTGTGTATTGGATGAAAACACTTCTTTTTTTTCCATATATGTACTCCACCAGGATCAAATTCATGCATAAAAACTCAAAAGTAGTCAAAGGAGCAAAGGTTGGGTTGCAGGTGCAGCAGCCACCTTATAACTAGAAGGTTCAGAGGTTTGAATTGTGCTGTAGCTAGCTTGTGGTGATACCTGATGTGTGGTGGTGGGGCTGGCTGCTGCTGCTGCTGGTGCAGAATGGCAGCCATGTTCCTGTCCATCAGCCCCAGGGCAGATGTGACTTCAGTATAAGGATGTCAAAATGATTTGGTAATTGCAATATTCGGGTCACAATGTATTTTAAATTCAAGCTACAGTCCAAAAATCGACCTAAATGTAAAGTACTTTTTTCAACTGCCGGTTTTAGGTACATTTTAACTTTATTTTGTCATTTAGAAATGTATAGAATTATATAAAGCTGGTCATAAACTTGAGGAATATTGACGGGTTAGACAATGGGAATGGAAGAAAACTAAAAATGTCTGTTTTGTTTGGTTTGCTCAGTAATCGTGAATTACCGTCAAAATGTGTCATTTTTTCACATCAAAAATAAAGTGTGAATGATTAAAGTTAAAGCAGTTGAGCGACTTGTAAAGAGCAGTCCATATACGTTTGAGCATTCTTCTTACACGGCACTCAAGTCGACGAGAAAAGTGTAATCCTCCGCCAAGACAAAAGAAAAGACTGTCTAAGTGTCTAACATAAACAGTAAAATGACTAAACAATAACAGGCTGTAAACAATGAGACTAAAGACTCGGCGTTATTACATTTACTGGTATTTGCCGGAGACGCCTCACCCCTGGGTTATTCCTCACAGTGATGAAAGAGCAAGTCCGCGGCCGTGATAAATGAGAAAAATGCAAATGTGTCAAACAGTGCACAAGGCTCTGGTCCTATAGCTCACACACAGCCTCGCCGTACAGTGCGGCGTGTGGGTGTGCATGGGCGCGGTGCTGGGCCTCTGCACCACTCAGGGGGAAAATGGGAGATTTCCTGAAAGCTTCCAAAAGTACAGCACTTTGGCTTTAGTGCAGGATTTAGGCCTGCAGCACGGAGCTTAGAGGAGAGGTCTGTGTTTACGGCGAACTTCTATCAAGAGTTACAGGAAGATACGCAGGAGGAGTAGTAGTGTTTGAGAAAACTGCTTGATCGCCCGATAAAAGGAATGGATGAAAAAAAAAGACTGTACGACATAATTTAGGCGTCTGATCAAGGATGAATCGAAATGTGTTTGATTAAGAGTTTAAATCATTTTCCAATTAAAATGAAAGGCACCGTACCGGACTATATCCAAGTTATTATTGGGGATTTTCTTTTTACTGAGCTACATTTTTCAATCAGAGGAAGTACGTAAAGCTGTGATTAAACTGCTTCACTTTGGAATGGATTGGTCTGGAAAGTGTCTCCGTACGGGCCTGTTTAAGGGGTCCGAGGTGGACCATGGGCTTTAGCTAAGGGATAGCTAAGCGCAACAGCCAGATGATTGAGAGAACACAGAGTCAGGTGAAACCAAATTGGCAAAAAGCAGACAGAAACTTGATCTTGTGATAAACTGCTGTATTTCCAGTGCTGACAACGTATACGTCGAGCCAACACACAGCAAAGCAAAGCTAGCCCACGTTTCCATCAACACTTTCCCGTTTATTGACGCACGACACTTACGTCAAGACCCAAGATATTATATTTCCAAAGCCGATGCATTATATAAAGACAGGTTAAAGTGCGGCGTAGAGGCTTTGCAGAGAAGTGAAATAAATACAGAAAACGCTCACGCTAAACCCAAAGTAGTTTACTCAAGCTTTTAGCCACGTCTGGAACTAACCAATTGCTGAGATCGGTGTCAGGATTTAAAAGTATAATTCAGATACAATTTAGATTTTAAGAAAACATGAATTACGTGTACGTGCCCCTGAACCCGAAGCCAGGGAAGAGCATGGACCAGGGCCAATGGAAACGTGGCTTAAGCAGGTTTAGTTTAGAAATCAAACAAATCCATGCTTCTCAAGTAAAGTTCAACATTTGGTACAAGACAAGGAGTGCAAAGCTACACATAAAACTTGGTCCCAGGTCCACTCGTAGGCCTCCTCCTGGTGGACCGTGACCAGACTCCTCTCAATGCGATGGGGCAGCGACAGTCTCTGAAAGTTATTTTGGTCACGACTGCGTGTTTTGTTACTTTATGCAATCTTGGAACTGCTTCCTTTTGTCATTTTGTAAGCAGTGATGAAGCAACGAAGATCAACTTATAAAACATTCCAAGAAAAAGTTACTTGTGCTAGAGGGATAAGTGTTGCATAACCACTCCTCGGAATAGATACGCAGTTCTCGCCTTTGCTGATGTGCCTGATATTAGCATTAAATTAGGGGATAAGCCGAGCAGTGTCCTATCATTGTGTTACGTAAATGCCATCAACAGACATTAATAATAGCTGCGAGATCTTAATTTCCATGTCGATTTGCGAACGTGCTGAAGAGCATGTCATTTATTTAGACCCTGGAGGCTTTTAGCGAGGAGTGAAGTAGTAATTACTGCGACTCCACTACAAACCTGCCCACCTTTTCTGCTACTAAATCACATTATTGCTCCATCGCACCAACAACATGCTTCCTATCATAATTGCATTAGCTGTCAACATTCTCTCTATGATTTGCTTGTGTAACTGTTAACACTGGCGCACTGCTGAAAACACGTGTAGCTCTGGAGGAGTTCTAGTGTTGTTCTGGTGGAGTTCTGGTGTAATCCTGGTCTAGACCTGGTTTAATCCCGGTTCTTCCCATCCCATTGTTATGTCACAGTTACACAACTCATGACTTGGCTGTTTTGACATAGAATTGAGACCTTATGTTGTCATGATTTAGACCTGTGTTAGACCAAGTTTAGGCCCTGGTCTGGCCCTGGCTAGGACCTGGTTTAGACCTAGTTTGGACCTAGTTTAGATTTTAGACCCTATGTTGTCATTTTTAGACTTGGTTTAGACCTGGTTTGGATCTAGTTTAGACCAACTAGATTAGCCCCTTTGTTGTCATCTTTAGAATTGGCTTGGACCAGGTTTGGCCCTGGTTTGGACCCAGTTGGCCCTGGTTTGGACCTAGTTTAAACCTAGTTTAGATTTTAGACTCTATGTTGTCATTTTAAGACTTGGTTTAGACTTGATTTGGACCTGGTTTAGACCTGGTTTTGATTTTAAACCCTGTGTTGTCATCTTTGGACCTGGCTTGGACCCTGGTTGGTTGTGGTTGGCCCTTATTTGGGCCTAGTTTAGACCTGGTTTAGATTTTAGACCTTGTGTTGTCGTGCTGTCATCTTTAGACTTGGTTTAGACCTGGTTTGGACCTAGTTCTTGTCTACCATAACAAAAGTTCCAGTAACAACATGTTCAACTCATGATTGCAGTTTTGATGTAGTTTTAGACTTGGTGTTGTAATGCGTTGGACTTGGTTTAGACCTGGTTAAGATCAGGTTTCGTCCTGGTCTAGACCTGGTTTAGAACAGGGATCAGGCCTCATTTGCACCTGGTTTAGACCCTAATAATAGCATTAGATGTTGTTGATATTAGACTTGGTGTTGTCATGCTTTAGACCTGCACGGGTTTGTCCTACTTTAGTCCCGGTTTACTCCTGGCAACCTTTTCTTCCATAAAACCCTACCATTATAATTGGGTTACCTGGCAAGATTCCCTCAGCATAATTTGTTTGCACATCCGTCAGCGCCTGTGCAGTCACTCTTTGTGCCGCTGAAACACTTCTACTTGAGTCAATAGTGTTGAGGAGCGTGGAGCTGTGGCACACGGAGAATCAGGCAGCCGGAGAAGTGCTGACGACTGAGCTCGGAATATAATGGGCCTCTCCTTCAGATACAAAGGATCCATGTAAGGAGCTGTGCAAGGGCAGCGCTAACTTCAACTGTTCTCAAATGTGATGACAAAGGCCGGGCCGCTCTTTACTCTTTACTCTTTACTCAGCCACTGAACTGGTCCAGCAACAGGAGTCAACGAAAGCTTATGAAAAGTAGTGTTCAGACTTTGTACATATATTTTCCCTGTTGGAAAGTTTGACCTCTGCGTTTGACCCATCCTTCACTGCCTCTAAGGGGTTTGGAGCAGTGTGCGGGACACGTCTCCAGATCTTGTTGAGTGATACATTCATGGTCAGAAGTAATGAAATGGTTTCCTGTTCAGCCAAAACCAATGCACTTTTTCTTTTTCTATACAATTGTGTGTAGTCTGGGCGCCAGTCTCGTCTCGTAGAGTTCTGATCTGCTTGATTGACAGACTAGATCGCTTTGACTTTAAAACAACCTGTCTGGGATGTAGGGCTTCAGCGATGGAGATGATTGATGGATACCTGTGGAGTGAACATTTGGCTGCAGCAAAAAAGACAATAACATAAAAAATGCTGAAGGACAGAGCCGACTATCAAGTACTAGGCTGACATAACTTTGGACCATTACAAAATGGAAAAACTGTCTTTTAGGACTGAACTTAAATATGGACCATTTGCCAAACAGTGGGACAGATATATAAGGGGACATACAGTATGCCAGAGTGTGTCTAAAAATAAAAAGGACAATCGAGAGAAAAAAAGACTGTTGTCCATATCCAAATAATAATAATAATAACAATATCGAAATAAGGTGAGTACAAAATAAATAACAACTTACTCTAATGAAGCAAAGTATGATCCCTTGAAGAGAAAAATTATACATGTTAAATCTTTATGACTAATTACGACTTGAAAATTTGGAAAATAATCGTTTAAAATTACAGGAAATGACAGTTTAAATGTTCATTCAACCAAATAAAGTTGTTATCAGGTATTATAATTGTTCAAATAAAGACCATTATGTAATTTACATTTTTGGGCCTTGCTTTCAAAATGGTTGCTAGGTAACAGTTATGGAATTACCTTAGAGGTATGTCAAATTCGCTGGCCATGTCAAACCAGGAAGTAACAGTTTAAACATTATGAAAACTGTCAAACTGGGGACAAATAGGCAAAAATGTTTAGTAAAATCTTAAATACAATCATCTTCATTACGTTTTAGTTAAACGTGTCGTCTAACCTGTCATACAGACTTTAACTCTCTACAGGTGTAAGCCAGTCTACTCTCACGTGTAGGGAATCGGACTTACGCCCATACATGATATGGAGTGGTTTAATGAGAGACGTGTACAGAAACAGCTGAGCTCCACTAACCTGTCAATCAGCACGCTGGCAATATTCTACACTTTGTCGAGCCGTGACGAGGCGGCAAATTAATGTCAGTTAGCACTCACTCACACACACGCACACAAAATCATCTCAGAATTACTCGTCCTAAATCCGCTGTATTACATTTATCTATTATTGGAGAAAACAGGTTCAGCCTTTTGGAGATAATGGAACAGGAGTTAGGCTTCCTGAGTGACAGATCCTTAAAGACTATCGTATCAGAAGGCAAATGCAATTTATCCTGAAGAAAAGGGAGATTTCACTGTCAGCTCGGTGCTTTATGAATTTATACCTTTGAAATGACTATCCTCCAGGCAATGATGTTTGGACAGGAAACAATACATCTGCTTTTCTACACGTACACATTAACATAATTTCAATTTACTGTATTGAATATTGTAGGACAGAAACAAATGAGTATTTTAGTAGTTGACTAGTCAGCGATTATTTTTATTGTACATTGTTGTTGTATTGTACGCAAAACATTTTAACCAAATAAAGATGGAATATGGTGATTGAGGGTTTCGAGAACAAATACAAATAAACTGTATTATTCATGAAAATTAGAGATTATATTCCTTTAATAACATCACTGTCTTTGCTATGAAGGTATTTTGTCTTGTTTTAGAGTGTATAGTTCAGATAAGGATTACATACAGAAATACAATTATTTATTGAAATTGATTAGTCACTATTAGACAATTGTTGGAGTCCTAGAATAATGAATTTGTATTTTTCATGTTGTTCAGCAGACAACAAATGAACAGAAAAACAAATGGTTTAAACAGTGTTGTA
Source organism: Rhinogobius similis (assembly GCA_019453435.1). NCBI lineage: Eukaryota > Metazoa > Chordata > Actinopteri > Gobiiformes > Gobiidae > Rhinogobius > Rhinogobius similis. Next base: position 4,511,786 of record CM033621.1, on the reverse strand, counting down.
CATTGCAATAAGATTTGTTTGAATTTTGGTAAGCAGAAATGGTCAGACTGAAAGATCTTTTTTTTAAGATTATGTGAAGAAAAAAGTATATCATGATATGAGAAAAAAATAGCAATAACAATATAATTAACGCTGGACAAATTGCTCAATGGTGGCATCTATAACATTTCTTATTCTTATAAGTCTTAATGACTGGTTAGACACACATTTCATGGAAACACAGTGAACATGATTATACTGTAATTAAGATTTAACTAGACATTTTGTCTATTTGTCCACAATTTGTTAAAAGTAATGTTTAAACTGTTACTTCCTGGTTGGACATGAGCAGTAAATAATAGTAGTAAGTAATTCCACAACTGTTACCTAGAAATCATTTTGAAAACAGGGGCCAAAATCCACATGAATTACACAAATATGACAAATAATACCTGATAACACCTTTATTTTGTTGAATGACTGTTTAAACTGTCAGAAAAATGTGTCAGTTTTGTGTAAATTGTCTTTGTATTTTCAATGGCACGTCGCTTTTTGATGACATCACAGAGGGATTCAGTTTGAGACCTCCAAATCACTTTTATTTTTCTAAATTTCTTCACAAACCGCAACTTCACGATGTAAAACTATGATAAATATTTACCACAGGTGCCCTCCCACCAACTAAGTCAGAATTAGAAAAACATGAGAAACTGTCATGTACACTTTAAGGATATTTAACTTCTGCCTTTACTCCTCAGAGCCTTTTTCAGTAATTCTTTGTGTTTTAGCAACCGCTGTCATTGTTAATGTATCTCTAATCATTAGCGTCCACAATTAGCCGCAATATCAGTCTGTCTCTCTTTGCAACGGCACAGAAAATCAGCAACGGTACACGTGCAATTACAGTATCTCGCTATATTCCAAATTTCATAATGCCTTGAAAGCAAATGACGACATAACATGAACAAAATTATGTGTCCTTGCCGGCTGTACGCAGTTGTTATGACACCGACGTAGCCATGAAGTAGCAAAGTGTCAGATAAGTCAAACATTTAGCACGAGTGAACAGGCTAATATCCACAACAAGTCTGTGTGTTGTGAACCAGCTCATGTTCTCCTGTTCGTCTGACACACGTTTAGCCTTCATTAGCCTCCACATGCAAATGCAGATCAACAAATGTCAACACATCAAAGAGACGCCGCCGCACGATACATGCTAACACGCTAACCACGCTGAACAGAGACACGGCGCAGCTACGTTCTGCCGGGTAAACACTTTTTCCACTCGGGGCCGCACTGGAGATTACACACAGCGCTTGATTACGGATTCATATGAGAGAGAAAAAATACATATGTTAATTTGTTCCTTCTCACGCGGAATTTGATAAGTGCAATAAAAGGCTAATCGAATCAAACTCTCAACTTAAATGGGGAAAGAATTGCGTTATGTTGTTTTCCATGTTGCTCTTCCTTTGTTAAGATAGTGAGAAATAAATGAATAGATTTACTGGGCATTTTCATTTATGGTTTTCTAATTTATTTGGTGTATTAATACCTGATGTAAACACAAATGATAGTTTTACACCAATCGTGTAGCTGTTTGTGAAGAAAAATATGTTGTTGATTGATGACATCACACTGGGGAGACAAAAGTTATGTATAATTTATACAAAAGGAACTACTTTTTTGACCCTTTAAACATTCATTTAACAAAATAAAGGTGTTCACGTGTATTTTAGTTTGTCAAATAAAACAAATATGTGACATTAGATGTGTTTTGGTGCACTGTACAGGATAGTTTCTTGGTAATTTCCTAGTGTGATATCAACATTTACAACCAGGAAGTAAAATGAAAAACATGGGGTAAAATTTATAAGAATTTTAGCATTTTCATTAAATGAGTCCAACCTGTCATTGGCACTTTAAGTTTTTTTTTTTTTTTAAAGTACATTTTACAAACCATATTTCTACTCCTACTTTAGTAATACGTTTGGCAGTGCAACAGTACTCTTACTTGAGTGAAAGTTTTGTTAATCTTTTCCATTGTGGGTAAGCTAAATCTACAAGCGACAATTTTGTGCATTATTTAAAGTGACTCTGCATAAGTTTCTGGAGGTTGAAAGTCACTTGCACGATTCAATTATAACCATACTTTTCAACATTCTTCACGGAGATAGATTGAGATAAAATAAATGTTTACCATTCAGTGGAATATAGATCCAGTCTGCATCCGAGGAACGCCCACAAACAAACCTCTGTGGGGGAAACTATCCATTCATTTTAACGCGTCAGAGCTGCTCTTTCACACACTGTTCACCAAAGAGCAAACACACACTTTAGAGTTATATCGTGCCAAATACAGACACGGAGACATGGAGAAGAATAAAGAGGTTGAACGGCACACATTTGAACAGTTCTACAAGAAACCTGACGGCACGCTCTGGGCTGAATGCTGTTGCGATGGTAGCGCTGCCTGCTGTATTTTAACATCTATAGAACAATCAGTTTACTTTTCTGTGGTAACACTGTCAACAATGTCTGTTAAGACTCAGTTGTGATTTGATTTTAATTAGTTGTGCCTGTCACAACACTCATCGTTCAATAAATAAAGCTGAAACAATCTATTTTAGGACCCAATTTTTATCCCATGTTCTTTCCTTTGCACTGGCGGGAAAACTTTTGATTTTTTGTTGTTGTTTGTTTTATGATAAGATTTGAGCTGCAGATGGCCGAATAAGTAACTTGTATGACTAAAATTTGTATGCCACTTAAAACAAAACTTTTGCGACAGAGCTTGTGTAAATACACTGCCAGTAAAAAGACGCAACAGCTTTTCTTTTCCTTTTAATTGAAATAAAGAAGTACAAACCCATACAAAAACATTTCATGTCACCAAATATAAAAAAGAGCCAGTGTTTCTCAGGAGAGTTGTCTTCGAGTGAGCGACGAGGGCTTCAAACGCCTCGAAAATCCATTTACAGCCACCACACGGACTTACAAAGACGTTTAATAAAGAAAAAAGGTTACTTCTATTTTAAGTGTTTCATTCTTCTTTTTGTTAATTGCAGCTCATGTTTTTAATGGTAATATACATTTAGAAAATTAATGTAACATGGCCATAAAGTAGTTTCAAGTTACTTTCGGTGGCAATATATATCGCACTTCAACATGTGTTCTCGTGACAGGCCTAGTTGTGCTTAAAATACACATAATTCACCAGCAAACACGTTTGAAGATGGAAAAAATTGAGCTTCCTTTTGAATCGTTGGACAACACAGCAGACCACGTCCCCTAATATGATGAAAACAATCAAGAACACTCCTCCAGGCCAAGTACGAGTCAGGTTTGTGGAGATGCAAGCCTGCTCACAGTAAGGACACAAGTTTATTAAAAGACTCTGAGGTGAGTGCTTCAGAGGATATTGTTGGAAAAAAAGTCTAAAACTGGTGTTCGTATAGGACAAGGCTCAACAGCTAGCTAGCATTGAAAGTGACCATGCTTGAAATAGCCTATAAAAACTTACTTAGGCGAATGGGGCTTTAATGTTTTGTCAGTCCGTTCAAATTACGAATAAGACTTTACTACATCCAGTTACTCTTAGTGACTTAATTTCTTAGACCACAAGTTTGTTCTTCTACTTTAACTGAAGTAACTTGAGTAAAATGTTTCACAACTTTGCCGACCTCAGCAGAAATCCAACAGTTTGCCGTTTACAAGACCCAACACTGCAGAGAACTACGTGTCTATATCTTTGAAAAATCAAAATCAATTAAATATTCATAAGCGACAAATGCCATTTCCTCATGAGACCGTTTCTCTCCTTACTGCACTGTAGATTATTCATTGTGCCTAATTACATTTCCAAATAATAAATCCATATATTAATTTAGCCCAGCCCACGCGAAATTGAATTATGGCGCCGGGGAGCGTGGTGAGAGAGACAGAATAATCCATCAGTCAGCGCTAACAGAAAGAGAAGCCTCGATCCTCAGAACACCTGGAGGTTCTGACAGCGTGGCATTAGCAATTAGTCCCATCCATCTGCAGAGCCTGGGCCCCAAAGCAAGCAGATGCTCCGCCAACGCCGCCGTCCCACCAACACCGCCGTCCCACCATCCAGCCATTGTGGAGCCTTCACAGTGAGCTAGCAAAACGAGAAGGTGCCAAAGAAACAGTTGCGTGAACTGCGAGGTAATCTACAAATGTGTCCTTTTGAAAAAACAACTGTTGGACTTTTGACTTTTTCGTGGGTCTGAAGTGACATGACACAATTGTTGTTACTGTCATTTTGAGGACGGAAGCTGCTTGCTGTGCTGTGGGCTCGAAAGAAAGGATTATTCTTCTGTAACATCCCCAAATGTGCAGAATCAGGAACGACCAGTGGACTTAAAGACATCGTTTCAGACTCTGCAGTGAACACTTTATTTCAGGTAGTTTGCGCCTGGCAAACACGAGTTTACACATTAACTACGGTTAATTGCACGGCTACGCTAATAAACATTACTTAACTTGCTGACAGTCTTAAAGTCAGCTTCATTTCTTACTGTCCAAATGATTATGTTTAAGGCGCAGACAGTCACCCACACAGTCCTTGCTCTTGAATGCCCTGGCGGCTTGTCCCGCTGTGCGCAGAGCGGCTGTGGGCGAGGGAGCTTGATGTAAACGTCCGCACAGGTTAGTTGTGGCATATTTAAGCTGCTTTAAGTGGTGCCAGAGACTTTGATAAGGAGCAAAACCCAAAAATTCTGTCTTCCTGAAGTATCGCCTTTGTTCATTTTCAGTGAGATGTGCCGTTTTTCCAAGACTGTCTAACAGCAAAGATGGGCTACAACAGACAGCGACGTCTTCAAAATACTTACCTGATGGCTACGGCTTTATTGATCTAAAAGAAAACTTAAAAAAAGTGAGTAAAATCTTCAATATAAACATGTTCAATATGTACCTTTCTGAGTGGCATTTGCGCGTTCTACCTGTGTCATGGTGGGTTTCCTTCAAGTTATTAGTTTCCCCATTCAACCCAACTCATGAAAGTTATAGTAACGCTCCAGCTCCTAGATCCTGCATCAACTTCTAGTGATGTGATGTGATGGAAGAAGTACTCCATTTTGTTACTTAAGTAAAAGTACAGCTAAAGGAGCAAAGTAAAGTATCTACATGAACTAAAGCACCGCCAGAAACCCGCTCAAAAGTCGTGCCGAGCCCGCCGCGCACCGAGCTCGAACCCGGTGTCAGCCATATGCAGCTTTTGTCCCTGTGCGAGCGCGAGAGGAGGCGCGACATGGGTGCAAAGACGGCGAACACAGGGGCGCAGAAGGCTGGAGGTGAGGCGCACCCGAGAACAGCCATGTCAGCTGCTCCGACGTGATGTGCCACTGCTGCTCTGTGTGGGAGAGAGAAAGGACACCGAGAGACGAGAGAAGGAAGAGGAAGGTGGAGAGTACTGCGATTAGATTTGCAATACATGGTTAAAAAGTAGGATTCTGTCCCGAGTACTAATTTGAAACATCCATTTGGAGAAGACTGAAATCTGAGCTGTTAAACTGACACACAAAAGCCACCCATTTCAGAGCATGTTTGTGGAGGTCTAAACTCCAGGTACAACAAGATTTTTCTCAAAAGAGGCAAGATGTTTTGTTCTTTGCAGAGGACATTCTGTTATCACGTTCATGCCACGCCAGGAAAACTGAATGATTGGCCAATTTCAAGATTTTTGAAAATAAAAGTAAACCAGGAACTGCGATTGAGTCGTCTTGATGTGAATCTAAGAAGCAGCCAGGAAATGAGTAGACGTGGACGTGTACTCATTTATTTTACATCAGCAAAGATGACAAACTACCACCACAGACTAGCAAGTGTTTTGTTTTGGTCCGATGCGTTAAAGTGAAAGTAAAAACTGCTGAAGCTTCAATGTGTTTCTTTGCGCTGTGAAGAGTAAATAACTGTTTTGTTATGTTTGAAATTCAAATGCTAGAAGTAGCTGAGATGTCGCTTAACTATATTTGCCAAAACGGGGGTGTATATGTGATGCTATACATTTATGCTAATGTTAAATCACTAGCTGCCCGTGAGCGTCTCTCAGCCCCTTTTTGCACCTAATCTGTTTTTGACCTACTGCAGTTTGGGACGAGAGTGCTCTGAAGGGTTTTTGGCGCAAAAACGAATTGAGTTTGATTGTTTAGCGTGCTCAGAATTCTTTGTGCATGTAAACGAAGTACATTAGCCAAATAAATGCAGCCTTTGCGATTTGCTAATTGCGCCGACTCAAACTGTGATCTCGATATGTTGTGCTGCTCTAGAGGGGAGGGAGAAGAGGGAGCGAGGGATAAAAAAGAGAGACGTTGAAAAGGTAGAAAGAGGAAGGAGAGGAGAAAGAGGGAGAGGGAGAGAGGAGGGAGGTGAGGAAACAGAAGCCCCAACAGCCCTCTCTGACCTTGGGCACGCGAGTGGTTCTGATCGCCTGACTGCTCTCTGACACCAGCACAGAGGCAGGAGAGAGGCCGGGTCACACCTCACACACAGCACACACAGCACACACAGCACACACAGCACACACAGCACACACAGCACACACAGCACACACAGCACACACAGCACACACAACACACACACACACACAACACAACACAACACAACACACACACTCAACACGAGCAACATTTATTCACGACAAAAGAGATTTAAACATTTCATATGCTTCAAATGTCCTAATATGCTTTACTTGTGCATGTTTAGTCTGGATGTATTAATATCGACTTTCTGACCAGTATTGTGATTAGATTTGTGATTCATGTTTTAGTAATGTGATTTGTTTCAGAAGGTTTTTGTCATTTTTGTCATGTTTTTGTTTTTTTTGGCACTTTTAAATTGTGTTTTTGCTGCCTTTAGTCGCTTTATGTGGCTTTTGGTCATGTTTAAATCAGTTTTAGTCACAATTTGGTCACTTTCAGTCGCGTTTGGGTCACTTTCAGTCGCGTTTCTGTAACTTTTAATTGCTTTTCCATCACTTTAAGTCGCGTGTGTGCTGCTTTTAAATCATGTTTTTGTTGCTTTAGGATGCGTTTTTATCAATGCTAAACTACAGTGTTTGCAGTTTTGTTCATTTCAAAAATTGCAGTCTTTGCGATTGGCTAATTGTGTCCATTGAAATTGCGAGCCTACCACTTCAAATCTTAAGGTACCGCTGCTTTCATTGTTGTAGATTATTATTAAAAGCATTTCCCCACCAACCAGTCTGCAGTTCCATCCCAGTTATGACCAGACACTTCAGCCTCTTTGCAGGAATGTAGTCTACAAACACCAAAATTCTCGGTGGTGAAATTCTATATTGGACACGGCCAGAGGCAAATTTTTAATGATTCGATGACATCAGATGGAAATGCTAATGAGTTGAAGTCTTTATAACTAAAAATAAGCAACAATTGAATTAATATTTGAATGGTAGAGATGTCAGCTTGATTGTTTTTCTAATACAAATGATGGAAAAATACTTTCCAATCTCAAAATTTGCATTTGAGCTTCTCAAAAAGTATAATTTGTAGTACAATTCTAAGATTTGTGAATGAAAAACAATTGTGAGCTCAACATTTCTGGAAGAATTTGTCCAGGCAAACCTAAAATCATCATAATCTCCTACTAAATAAATGTAAAATAAAATAGTAAACATGTTTAAACCAGGCTTTGATTGTCAAAACAACCTTGAATTTTCATATTTAGTGATATTCTGAAGTTAATCCCAGTTTCTCAATTGAAATAACATCATGTTCTATTCCACTTTCCCTTCTGGATATTAGAGAGTTTTAAAAGCTCTAATGAAACAAAGCAATGCATCTTGGTCTACGTAGTTCCCTCTGCTTTTACCATTCTGCTACAACACCGTACATTTCACACTCAGGCGGAGTCCTACCATCTGACAAACCGTACAAGCCCAGCGCTTTAGCCCCACGCTCTTTTCATAATATCCAGACACAAAGCTCCATGTCGTCCACCGGCGGGAACACATTTTCTCACACTGCTAGTTTTTAATTACCATTCCTGCCACATCAAAGCCCTGGATGTCCGCCTCATTTCATCCACGCTGCGCACACCGTGAACCTGACACCGGCGCGCTAACCCACCCATCATCACCGGGGCGCGGAGAGGATCCGTCTGAGCGTCCCCGGGGCCCGGCCAAACGGAGTTCAGGACGGCTACGGTAAAAGGAGGGGGGGAAGGACCACAACAACCAGGAAGTGCAAAGAACGACGGGCCAATCACGTCAGAGTGCTCGCTCGGCAGGTTTTTCACACATTGGTTTCAAAACACATTTGGACATGTCGGAGCAGGTTAGGTGGTTTATATTCATCTAACTCTTGAAATATAGATATGAAGAGTTGATTTCAACAACAGAGACGTGCTATTTGAGAAAATAATGTAGATGGTTTACAATTTATTCTTTGTCAGTGTTTCAAAAGTCAAATCTATTTTTCCCTTCTTGAGCAAAGAGTAGACTTACTGTATTTTATTTAGATTAAAGGATTCATTCAGCAAAAGGAGCAAGAAAATTAGAGTATATGGATGGAGTAAGATGAAGATTTTGGTATCTCTGAATCATGACTTTAATTTAATTTATACATCTAACATAAATACAAAGATAAGCAGTTGTGGGCTTCTGAGAGCAGTTAGGGTTAGCTACATATTTCATCATTTTGATATATTGCGACACCCCTTTTAGTCGATTAATCGGTTGATAAGGCAGGTCTTTAGTCGACCAAGAATTTAGTTTGTTCACTCCAGCCCTAGTGTTTACAGCACGTGGATTTTTAAGTGGAATAACTGTACTTAGCTTGTCTTTTTAAATGTCAAAAGTTGCACAGGTGTGAACTATGAAAAAATCTCATGGAAAATTTCAAAATTGGAGAATTCCAGAAATGAGTTAATAGTCAGATTTTTGGTGAGCATGTGAACACAGCCACTGCCAGCAAGTGTTAAGATGGGAATCCTTGTAGTCAATACAGAAACAATAAAGGGAATTTGGAGATTATGAGCATTTTATACCGACGACAATAACAATTTCCAAAATATTTTATTGTGTGAACCTGTACAGCTCAAAAAATTGCGTTCATGTTCTAGAATTTGCTTGTTTGTCATGTTTTCACCAGGTCAACAAATCTGCAATCTGACAGTTAAACAGGTATGACAGGTTTTTAGGATTTTCCAATTTTGACTTTATTCAGTGTATTAATACTTAAAATATAAATATAAATTATTGTTTTACACCAATTAGGTCGCTGTTTGTGGAGAAAAGTTGAAAAATATGTTAAAAATTACAGGAAAGTTATGCATAATTTACACAAAATAAACTAAAATAAAAAATGTTGACCTTTTAAACATTGATTCAACAAAATAAAGGTGTTCACTTGTATTTTTCTTTGTCAAATAAAACAAATCTGTGATATTAGATACGTTTTGGTGCAATGAACAGAATGGTTTCTTAGTAATTTCCCAGTGTAATGTAATCATTTACAACCCGGAAGTAAATGTAAAAGCCTAAAAAAAATAGCTAAACTAGGGTAAAATGTGTTAAGATTTTAGCAGAATTTGAAATATATTTATCTTAACTACATTTTAGCTAAAGGAGTAGTCCAAACAGTAAATTCTACATGAGAATTCTAAATTACTGTCAACAAGTTTCCTCCTCCACAGAATTTCTGGTTACAAGTAAATAAATGCAAATGTATGTTCCATTAATGACCCAAGGACTCGCTCTTCTTTTTTGGTGAGTGGAATAATAATAATAAACCCGGGCGCAGCTCTAAGTGGCCATCTGGAGGACAGCTTGAGAGGGTTCTGGGGTCAGCCGTCGTCCAGACCCACGGCTCCTCCGTCACCTGTGCCCAGTGGAGACCATCCTTCACAAAACATCCTGCTTTGGGGCCCGATACACATATTTGCCCATTTGTTATAAAAGAAACATCTGATGCACGGAGGGCAAACTTCGAATCACAAACGAGCAGAAAAAAAAGCTGCTAAGTATCTGAGAATTGTTCAATATCGGAGCCAAAAATGAGTCCTCAAGCACCACCAAAGAGAAGTTGTTTGAGGAATTACTTATTACAGGAGAAACTACCCAAGCAAGTAAAGGAATATGTCAGAAATGTATCACTCAAATAAGAGTAATTGACTGCTTTCTTTGTCACTTTCAGACTCGTTTCTTTATCACTTTTTACACTTGTTTCTTTGTCACTTTTTACACTCGTCTCTTTTCACTTTAAGACTGGTTTCTTCGTCATTTTTAGACTGTTTCTTCGTCATTTTTAGACTAAATTCTTCTGACTTTTTACACTTGTTTCTTCTTACTTTTAGACTAAAAATTTGCCAAGTAAGAGTTAAAGCACAGTAGCACTCTGATGTATATCTTTGTTTAAAAGTTTCTCCATGAAATCACATTCAGCCTTAATTTGGCTGGACACATTTGAAAGACTCTGGACCAAACGGGACATTTACTTAGGACTATGTGTGCCTTAATGTTCTGTGGGTGTCTTTTTTTTGAGTGCTTTTTTCCCCCTACACTTATCTTTATCTTCTGTGATCTCTCTGGTTGTGTTCTGTTGCTTGTGTTTTTTAGTTTGTTCTAGGGCTGGGCGATACGGTGATAAAAATCGAATCGTGAGCTGGTCCCTGTGACAATCTGCTATTTTTGTGAAATCGTCGTATCGTGATTCACTGTTTGTCTCTTTAATGCAGCTGTCTGTTCAAACACACTTTTTCTCCTGTTGTTTAGCCTCTGAAGCCTCTGAGCAGATGACTTTATTTACCTCTTACAGACTAGGGCTGCACAATTAAATGAAATCAACAAAATGTCTGGCTTTGAGCTGAATAAAAACAACAACAAACAACAATGCAGTTTGGATATGTACAAACATGTGCAACAAAAAAGCTACCAAAAGTGATAATGCGTTCAAAACGACAAAAACGTGCCTACAAACTACAAAGACACGACTAAAAGTGACAAAAACGCAACTAAAACAACAAAAACGCAAGTAAATGTGACAAAGATATGACAAACACAACTGAGCGTGACAATAATGTGACAAAAATGTGAATTTGAACAGAAAGTTTGATTAAGGCTAATTAAGGTGTAGTTATTATTTACGCATAAAAACAACCCATCGCCCATCCCTGGTAACAATGGGGCTGTGAAGCGGCAGAAAACATGTTGCTTTCTAGTCTGTGAAGTAAGAGTTTCATGTGCGCCCAAAGCACTGTTTCACTGTTTGACTGCAGCGGAGCAACCCCACGCGCACCATTGCACCATACTTCTGCATCAGCATGAGACCGCGCTCCGACACTTTCTCAACATGCGCTATTTATATCCAAAAGAAGAAGAAATCAAACATCTAGCCTCAAACTGGTGCGTGCTAATGCTTGGGTTTCTGCAGCAAGGAAAATATGATCCAAAGTATGAGATGTGGGAAGAAGTTGGCGGTGGTGAACTTTTGACGATGAGCAATAGTGGCAAATAGCGGCGCACGTTAGCCCTTAGCGGTCGTTAGGTTAGCCGATAATGTGAGTTTAGTTTTTTGCGTTTTTTAGTGGATACGTGCCCAATATGCTAGAGTAAACGGAGAGCAGCAGAACAGCACAACACGACTGATGAAAGCGGACAGAAGTGCTGTTTAAATGCACTGCTCAGATGTGATGATGAAAAGTGAGGTCCGAGTTAATCAACCGTGTACAGTATGATTGATAATAGTCCATAAATACTGCAGTGTCACTCTTTATGAGCTAAATCCACTAGAATCAGAGTTTCAGCGGACGTTTTCCACTCAGACGTCACACCTCAGATGTACGGGGGGCACTTGCACGCTCTCTGGTGGTGAAACTGAGCATTATAAGTAAATGTAAAAGACAACGAAACTGAAACGCGACAATCAACTGGTCCAAATGTTTTCACTGGGTTGACGGTTGATCAGTTAATGGACACACCTTGTGGAAATTGTAGTTCACGTTTCTCTGGAGTAAACTGTCAAATGGAGTGCGGTGTTTCGGGGTGGACTTTGCATGTTCGTTCTCCCTGTGCCTGGCTGGGATTCCTCTGGGTGTGGTGCATTTCTCAACCAACCTAGAACTCGCAATACAGGCTAGTCCTCCAGCTAGGTACTCATGATCCAGGCTCAACATCTGGAGAAGGATGACCATGGGGACTGTAGTGTAAGAATAAAAGTGCACTATGTAACTTCATGAGGGGGGTCCGCCACCTTCTTGTCGGTAGGGAAATGTTAGAATATTAGCTTTAGTGGTTTAATTGGTTAAACCACTAGTTGAGGCACAGAGTATGTCTTTAGTTGACCAAGAATTTCTTTAGTCCACTACACCCCTAAAAGTAACTTACATCCATCGGAACAAGTATGTGACAGAGCCAGACAAATTGTTAATTACAAATAACTATAATTGAATAAATGTAGGCTACATAATGCTTCACGCCAGACTGTGGAACATTTTAAGTCAGGGTTGCCCAAACTATTTCACTCGGTGTGCCAAAATGAAAAGTATTAGCGTGCCGAGGGCTAAACATAATTATATGACTTATGATTAGATTATCTTTAAATATTGTGTTGTTTTGGGAAATGGACTGATTTGGTCGCATTATCAATATACTGACAGTCTACTCAGAACAAAATGTACTCTAAACAGATACTGACAAATCTCACCACACAGTCTGGGCTCCTCTGTTCTAGATAAAGCAATGACATCTCCATGAGACAATCGGGTGGCGAAAGGTTACAACGAGCACCTTTAATATCAACCTTTTAACTGAAGTTTGTAGTTCAGTCCATGCACTTTGTTTGTATCCTTGGACGGGACACTTAACCCCCCTGTATGATTGTATAACAGAGACTGAATCATTGATCATCTTCAAAAAGGCATAAAAAAAGCGTTGTTCTTATCAACTTGACATTTTCCCACATTACATTCAACGGGGTTATTGGAGGATTCAAAGAACAACTTGAGGTAAAGTTCTTAACTAACTGCCACAGTCTGTCGCTGCCTGTGTGTAGTCAATCCTCAGGTGTGTTTGAAACCATTTTCCTCGGGCGCTGCAGCGGGGGAAAAAAAGCAGAGAGTCATCTGTCTTTCAGCTTTCAAAAGCCCTATGAAGACCAATTTGGCTTTGAAATGCGGGGACGTTTTATAATGAAAAGCCAAAGTGGCGGAGCATGGGAGTGGGACGGGCGCGGGGAGATAAAAGGCGCGCTTGGCCCATCGGCACGCAGGTATCGCTATCTGTGCACAGCAAGGACGAGCGCAAGGACACGCTTCGTCGATATGGAGGAGCGGATAAACAAGCCGCTCCACGCCGCGCCTCCTCTGAAGCGCGGGGACTGCTAATGTTTACAGCGCGGACGCCCCGACGCAGGAGGGGGAGGGGAGTCTGGACGGACGCACAGCTTTGTTATGGGATTCTACACGCACGGGGTCTGCCTGGTTTGAATGCAGTGTTCAAGGGCGACCGTCTTGACTGTTTTGGTTAAAGGAAATCTATATCTACCCATGGCAAGGACTTGGTCAGTGAGACGTTCTGATTTCGGACGTTAACAGTATACCTAAACACAACTGAGACAGGCACATCACGCTAAGCACTCATCCTGACCCAGATCTGGTGGTGGGTCTTGACTCCTGGCAGTTTGGGCAGCGGCATTGAAGGATGGGTCAAAGACAGAACCAATTTGACTAGACTGGGGCAAATAATTATACAAACCCAAGTTATTCAACCAGCTCAAGGCCTCTTCATTACTCGATTACACACAGGGTTCCCAGTCTTTGCATGGAATGATGTTCCAGGATATTTTGAATTATGTAATCACGGCATACAGATTCCTCAATCTTTTCAACATTCTGAGTTTGTGGCTGTACCCTGGTAAAAAAAAAAAGGCAAGTATTTATTTTTCCATACAAGGTGCCACTTTTAACACTGGAAAGTAGGAGGGCCTTCTGAGGTAGTTGCAGTATCATGATACCTTTAAGTCGGTAGTGAGAAATGACTTCAATATGTAACTTTTGGTTTTGATACACATAGTAGGGAGAGTTACACGGTCAAGAGGGGGTTGGGTGTCCTCCCCCATGAGATTTTCCACAAAACGTTAAAGTTCAGAGGATGTGATACATTCAGGTTAGTATAAAATAGGGCAAAGTTCATGTTAAAGCAGAAGTAGATCACCAAAAATACATTAAAATAATTGCTGTTTAATTTTGGTTATTTTTATTACACAGTAAAACTTGGCGTGGAGGTGCCATTTACGTATTTCCATGGAAACTGGCTATAATAGTCCACAGTATGGTGGCTTAAACTTATCAATTTCCATGGAGAATGCAAAATGATGGTTTTAACTCTCTGGTCCCATTCTATCTGCTTTAAATACCTTTAAAAAAAAATCATACTTTGGCTGAGATTACACTAGAAACCTCATAGAGTCTGAGTATTTACCAAAAATCCACTCACATTTACTTTCAGGACCGCAAAGCAACTGGTCGAGAACTATTTTTCCAGAACATTTGGCGATTTTTCTCAGTTTCCATGCATGTTCTACGTCCGGAAAATGAGCAGATTCTTTCCAAGGTTTTCCAGGATGTGCATGAACCTTGTACGTTTAATTGTTAACGATGTATGTTTGCTCGTATTTTCTAATTCCGCCCTCACGTTAAACCCGACAGCAGCAGATGGTTGATCCTATAAATGCAGCGAGACAGAATAAAATGACAATGCCATTCTGTTTGAGAGTTTTGGAGTGAGAGCAGACTTGACCTGATTAGAACTTCCTGACTGATCAGAGCTGTGGACATCTCTCACACGCCGTGGACAAAGGGCCCATTATCTGATGTGCTGGAGCAGAGGTGTGAGGAGCGGCAGACGCACACCTTTTGAAGTCCTTCTGCCCCGAGTTCATCTTTATCTGCTGACGATAGCACTCAATTAGCGCTCTCATTAGAGGCCGGTAATATAGTGCCAACCCCAGCACTGAGCCGGCGCACTCCGGAATGAGTTTGGCTGGACTTTAATGCAGAGTTTAGGTCTGACGGTTACAATTTAAGATGTCACAATGGTCAGTTATAGATTTATAAGTATTGCAAGAAGACAATTGTTGACCTGTTGAACAAAAAAAACACCACAAGAACTTCAACAAATTAACTTGATCCAATAGATTTCCATATCAACTACTGCTAATACTGCTGTGCTAAGAATACAAAGTTACTGCGACCACTTCCACCATCTTGAGGAACTTGTCCTGAGCATTTGACCCAGCTTTCAGTGGGTATACTTACATGGCCAGAAAAATGTGTT
The DNA here is from genome assembly GCA_019453435.1 of Rhinogobius similis. NCBI lineage: Eukaryota > Metazoa > Chordata > Actinopteri > Gobiiformes > Gobiidae > Rhinogobius > Rhinogobius similis. The sequence goes on along the minus strand of CM033621.1, from coordinate 4,496,488 downwards.
TCAAATCTAATAACTAGAACAGACCTATGAAAATGAATTTCACACCACTATCAAAATTTGGGGTCACACAAATTATCCATAACACTAGATCTGTTTAAAAATGATGAAATAAATACTGCTGTATTAGAATTTTGTGGAAAATAAAATCCAAAATGCTTTAAGGACATAGCTCCACACAATTGCCAATTCAGGACAGAACCAGAATTGAAGAACTAGATAACTGAGGTCTGAACCGGGACTAGCCCAGAATGAAACAGGACCAAAGCAGGTCTAAAGCAGAATTTAACATGGACTAAAGCAGGTCTAAGTTAGAACTGAGCCGGAAGTAAACCCGTAAACAGGAGAAACTATATCTCAGATCCTGGGTCTTAGTTGAATCAGATAAAACAATAATCTGATCTGATTTCTGGTGTGTGTTTTTGGCCCAGAGAAATCCAATAATCAAAACCTGGTGACAAGTGACACTTAATCAATGGATTTTTAGAGTAACAGTTGAATGAATTTTGACAAAACCAAAGAACAGTTTCATATTTACAGCTGCAAGACCAGACCTGGGTCCAGGTTTTGGTAATAATTGTTCATCTTCCCATTTCTGTTTTTGTGTCGGCACCTGTGTCCTCAAAGAAAGTTACAAGAAATGCATGAAATAATAAATTAAAGCCAGTATTTTATAAAATGTATGTATAAAGAATTAATTTGTTACACCAGTGATCACAGTCCTGCCCCCAGTCACTTGCCTGGATTGTGTATGACGGGGGCAAAAGGTTATTGCATAAAATAAAAAAACAAAAAACTTTTTTTTTTATCCTTTAAACATTAATTCAGCAAAAATAAGACGTTAAAATATATTTCTATTTGTCAAGTAAAAAAATATCTGACATTAGATGAGTTTTGGCCCAGTGTACAGTGTACTCGCTTCTTAATTTCCTAGTGTGACGTCATCATTTACAACCAAGAAGTCAAATTAAAAACTGGGATTATCTTATCTAATCATTCTAGTTTGATTTTTAATGGCCATGTGAATGTACCCGGCGACCCCCGAAGAAACCAACCTCAGAAAGAGAAAGCTAACCAAGTATGAATGAGATTACAATCTGATATTGTTGCCTCTAATCTTACAATTACGCTAATCAAATCCGTGCAATATACTGTGACATCTGTAATTATGATTTATCAATTCATCCGTACAGTTCTATTGACTGAGGAAATGTCGGCGTTGCATTAAAAACTTATGGCAAATCTATTCCAGAGTTATTCCTCTTCGTTTCATTTATCCAAACAAAAACGAAATCCCCAACAGACAGAAAAAAAAAAAAAAAAAAACACAACGAAGAAAAACAAAGCATTTTAGATGTAAATTCAGACGGCTGGAAATTGTAGCCTGCGCGCTCCTCTGCTGTGGCCTTATTACAGATTCTGAAACATGAAAAATCCAACTTCCATTACCGCAAAGAGCCAAACTGGGGGATTTTAAATTGAATATTTCTCGCGACCTAAAAAAAGTGTTTCCACATGAGAGGATCACCGTTACTGTAGAATGTATTTAACGCGTTTTGTCAGGAAAAGTTAAACGCAACACAATTTGGAAAGAGTTTAAAGAGAGGGATATTACTCTACCTTTCTTACGCGTTTGCTCGGAATGACAATCAAAATATTGGCCGTGTCGTACGGAGGAAATCTTTCACAAAAACAATTAAGCGGCTGAGTGTACGTTGGCACAGGCGCAGCGGGCGGAGGGTCTGGAGAGCAGAGATAGGGCCCCGCTCTCCCCACAGGAGCTCATCGGGGCCGGGGCACGTGGGGACAGAGTCTGGAGCCCCCCCACTGCCTCGGCTGAACCCTGCGGCACACGGACACGCCGCATATTAGAAACCACACAGAAGTACAGCCATTTATGTCTGATACAGATCACCCCAACTACAAGTCGCACTACTGCTTCTGCTGCTAAGATGACCAAATATTTCTACTAACACTGCTATTACGGCTTCTAATTGACTCTGTGCATAATGTTCGATGTGGCCTAATGGCTGCTCCTCCTACCGGCTAAGTCATTTGTGGTCCAGTTTGAAGCCCAGCTGATGGGTCACGTTTGGCTTTAAAATCTCATCTATGTCGGGCTTTTCAGACGCCTCCGGGACCTGCCAAAAATTACAATGACGTCCATAGACTTATGGATTCTCTCTCTCCTGCTCCCATGAGTGAGTGAGAAAGGTGATTTCAATTGTACATTTCCAGCTACATCCACAACTGCGAGGGTAAGTAGGCTATGCTAATGACCAGTGCTAATGTTGCTGACGTGGTAACATGCAACACTTTTAAGCAACCGAGCCATCTAACCTTCAGTAATAACCAGTTTTCAGTAACACAACTAACACTTACTTTTTTCATGTAACTTCTGGAGAGCTAGTGCTGGTGACGTGAAGTATCCTGTGAGAAGAGCAGCCGAGTGCTGGACCAGAAATGAGCAGCTGTCGAACGTTATGCACAGAGTCAACTGCTCTGCTACAACAGTTAGTACTGTACAGTTAACCACGACAAACCACCGCAGTGTGACTACTGTTGCTGCTCGTACTACTTTGACACATTATGCAAAATTGACTATTAACCATGTGACAGTGTTGTTCCCTCATCAAAAACATACCGTGAGCTGTTTTTGGGTTCATTCAGGCTAATTTAAGTAATCCTGTTTACACGGTTCTCTCTGTTGAGTCTCAGAAAACATGCCGTTTCAAATTTCCCAGAATTGTGACATCAAAAAGAGAGATCCAGAAATCTTATGGACTTAAAATACAGCTTATTAATCATCTCCAGACTTGTTCTGATCTCTTCTGCCTTTCTGTAATGAAAACATTAAAACTGTGTGTTTACATTAGCATGTCTGGGCAAGCTAGCTTTCGTTTTTTCTCTATGGTAAGTTCATTTCTACAACTGTTACTACTTCTATTGCTACCTCTCCCTCTTAAATACTTGTTTTGTTGAATTGTGGGGAAGGTCTGTAATGCAGTGTTTGAACATATTGTGATTCGGCTGTTACTTACTGTGATACTGACACTGTAATCTTTAATTATACTTTTTGATTTCAGTTATATTAAAAGCAAAGTGTACACACATTCCTGTATTTGTCAAACTTTTTGGAGGTGAAAGGGCACATGCCTGATTCCATAAAATAGAAAGTTAAAACCACACTTCTGAACATTCTCTATGGAGATCGATGAGGTTTATACCCTATTGTGGAACATTACAGCCAATTCAATTCATTTTTATAGCGCCCAAAATCACAGCAGTCAATGGGACAACATTTCCATGGAAACAAGTAGGAGGAGCCTCCAGGCCAAGTATATTGATATTGATTATTACATGAGCCACTATTGCAATATCGATACTTTTGCGATATACTGTGCAGCCCTACTCTCCGTCTCCTCATCTTACTACTTTCCTTCACATCACTGACGTCTCACTGCCAGGGACTAAACGCCTGTAATCGCAGTTATAAGTTCTGTATTCTCATTCTGACTTGCTAAGGTTAACTTCAACTTTAACATCTCTTTAGCACCTCTTTTGTTAGCTCCCAGTCCCGGTCACAAAGATAGAGAATGGGCATCTAATCCTTTTTATTACGTCCTTTCACTCTGAAATCTGGCTTTAACTGGAAGCACCACTGATAGCTGTTGTTTTTCATAAACATTGATAGTCACATATGTCCTTGCTCTGGTTTCACACTGATGTTTCATGTTGTCTCCTCATGATGTGATAACTATGTCTCCACCTGTGTCTTGTGTATAAAAAGCATGTGTTCTGATTGTCATGGACCTCCGTCGACCAGGGAGAGTCACTATGTCAGGGAAAGGTGACTATTCACTTTGGTACCAGTGAATAAATCAACTCATTGATCAGACTCATTCTCTCTGCATTTTTATTGTTTAACTTGTTTTAGAAATCCACAACAGCAATTCTCCCATAACACGCCACAGTTTATCCACTCAATCCAAACCCAACCCACTACTTCCTCCTGGTTGAAATCCAAACTCACAATCTGCACAGTGTTCCCCTTACAGCGCTCCACCTGACACCATCACACCTCTACCTCGGCCGCAGCGTCTGAAATCTTGTTTACCCTTGTTCCTGAAACAACATTTGACTCTTTGCTTTCCTCACGGTTCGTTCCAAGGATGCAGTACGTTTTCATCTGGGCTCGGGTGATGAATGCTCCGCGCAGAACCAAGTCTCTTCTGTGGCTCTTTATCTCCGGCTCGCCTCCAGCCGGTGCCATCCGTCGTGCCACGGCCGCAGACAGATGGGATTGTGGGAAATGGAATGTCGCTTTGACCCTCACCCCGCTCCAGGTCACAGCTATTCGTCATGGCAACGACCCCGGCACTCGGCAGCTCGGCACGCCATAACTTACGATAACGGGGAGGCGACCAAATATGGATGTACGTGCTGCCATAAGCTTCTCTGGGGCGGAATATTGTATTGGCAACAGTTGGTGTAATTTGACAGCCGTTTTACATTTCAGAGATGGATGACAAGTGGGATTGTATGAGAAAACAACTAAAAATGGGAAATAATAACAGTAGATTTGTGCCAGCTCTGTTCAAATGTTGTTCAAATCATTGTAAATAAATGATGATAATAACGATCGTTTATTCTTCATTTTAAGCCTTTACTAGACATTAACAATGTTTTATGGGGCAGATTAACCATTCTAAGAAAATGGTTTTAACACTGAACATTAAACTGCACCTGTGCTCCAGGACAAAGCCACGTCCAACAACCGCGAACTTACTTGAATTCACTATTTGTTAACAGAAATAGAATGTATTATACATTAGCCTAATCAGTTCTAAAGTGCATGTTTATTTGATAGGGACAGTGCATATTAATGAACATCTGTAATTACAGTGTAAATATGCCAGACTATAGCAAATATGCTAATTTCCATCTGTTGTCCCTCGGCAGAGAACGTACAGTTAGAAAACATTACAGAGAACAATAAAACAGTTGAAAGTGTGCTCACAGACTTGGTTTTCTTTCATCCACAGTGGAAGGTGCAGAAAGTGAACAGTGATGACATTCTCTTACTGTTAAAGTAAGACTGTTCCAATGAAAGTCTCTTTGACAGACAGCACAGTAGGTAATATGTAATAAAATGGAATAACATGAGTTATACTGTGGCGTAATCCCTCATTTGTCCTGGAGTGTTCGTAGAAAAGGTTCCAAAGGTTTCTATCCAAATTGAGTTTGAGAGTGACTTTCGTATGGAAGTTGAAACGTCTTGATTTTTAAAACTCTATTCAGATGACGAACTTTGAAACCTTTTTCACACTATGTAGTTCGTCCGGTGCCTTTGTCATGGGTCATCTCGTGCCTCTGTCATGGTTCATCCTGCTCCTCTGTCGTCGTTCGCCCTGTGCATGTGTCAAGGTTCATCCTATTCTTCTGTCGTGGTTCGTCCTGTTCTTCTGTCATGGTTTGCCCCGTTCCTGTGTGGCGGATCATCCTGTTCTTCTGTCATGGTTTGCCCCGCACCTGTGTGGTGGTTCATCCTGTTCTTCTGTCGAGGTTCGCCCTGTGCCTCTGTCATGGTTCCTCCTGTTCTTCTGTCATGGTTTGCCCCGTTCCTGTGTGGCGGATCATCCTGTTCTTCTGTCGTGGTTCGTTCTGTGCATCTGTCGTGGTTCATCCTGCTCTTCTGTGCTTCTGTCCTGGTTCGTCCTGTTCTTCTGTCATGGTTTGCCCTGCGCCTGTGTCCCAGTTCGTCCTGTTCTTCTGTCATGGTTTGCCCCGCGCATGTGTGGTGGTTCATCCTGTTCTTCTGCCGTGGTTCGTTCTGTGCATCTGTCGTGGTTCATCCTGTTCTTCTGTGCCTCTGTCCTGGTTCATCCTGTTCTTCTGTCATGGTTTGCCCCGCGCCTGTGTGGTGGTCCATCATGTTCTTCTGTCATGTTCATCCTGTACTCACATCTGGAGGCCCGCCAGCTGCTGCAGCTGACAGACAAACAACAACGCGCTCATTTGTTCCTGTCTCATAAATTCGTTAAGTCGTGTCATGCAGTAATTCCGCCCGTGTTGCTCTGATGGTGATCAAAGGAGGATGCAGCCTGGTGAGACTGTCGCTGGTTTGGTTATGCATGTCATATTAGCTTACACTGTGCCCTGCTAATATTGGTACAATCACTCTATTCTTGCATTTGTTTTAAAGTCACTTTTCTATTTCATGCATTACTCGTTCACTCCTGACTCACACTGATGCTGCCACAGCTGCCCTGAGGTCCACTAGTGTAAGTGTGTGCCTATCTGTCATGGCAACGGCCTGGCCACTCAGCAGCTCGGCACACTGTGACTTATGATAATGGCCATGTGACTAAATATGGATATACACGCTGCCATAAGCTTCTCCGGGTGGAATATTGAATCTATTACATTTGGAATAAATTGACAGCCATTTTAAGTTTGAGAGAGTGATAACAGTCAGGATTGTTTGAGAAAAGGAGATTTATGAAAAATAAAAGAATACATAATATGCTCCTACAGCCGTTCAGAACCACACACAATCCAAATTACAATTTTCCAAGCTGGTTTTCCTTCATGTTTTTGGATGAACTGAACCACTGTGGGTGATGAAATCCAAGCTTTTGATACTGTTAACTGTTCGTTACTGTAAGTTCTGCACAGTAGATCACAATCAAATAAAAATCACAGTTTAAAGAGGCTCTACTCCACTTTCTTCCATGTAGCTGAGCAAAAACTGTTTTGCCTCGTTACAGATATGTTGTTAAAGCAGCTCTCGGGTTCAAAATGGTTGTTGTGTGCTGTTTGCATCTAATTATACAGCGTTTTATTCTACAAAAACAAGAAAGTCTTGTCCACTAGTCTAGTTGTTGTTAGCTTTACTATGATGGCAAACAGGCTCTGAAATTACTGTCAAAACGTCTCGATTTTTAAAGACGTCTATCCTTTAGTGAAGTTTTAAGCAGTTCATATTTCAGTTGTATCTTTGATTTTTATCCTTCTGTAAAAACAAAAATCAAAACTTTAATAGCAATCAAATTTACAATAGATTTTTATTTATGTATACATTTTTATGAATGCATCTGTTGGACCTCGTGAAAACAAATTACGAGTACAATTAACAGCAGCTCAAATTGGGATCAGAAACTCTCTAAAACGGCAAGACAGACTGACCCTCATCACGTTAGACCTGATCAGGGCGCACATGTTAACCAGTACAGGGCAATGTATGAGAGCACTTGTATTTCTACCCGACCAAACCCTTGTTTCACAAACGTACGAGTGCTCAACCCTTGAATTCTAAACTGTGACACAGCAGCAGTATTTTCCATCAGCTCTTCCTGGGAGAATTTGGCTCCTTTTTGCAGCGCTGGAGATTTATAACCGTTTGTTTGTCATTTGCGGCTTTATAACTTGTGTGCGTCCACCGTGGAGGTACAAAATGTGTGCCGCGCCGGGGGCCCCTGGGTGTGCTGGAGCGGCGGCGAGGGCCTGAGCCAAAGGGATAATAAAGGGGAAATGAAGGGCTGTGAGGGGCTTGAGGCGGCTAACGGGAGTGGACACAGGCATGATTTAGTAAGAGCAGGGAAGAGGTGTGAACGAAGGCCAAAAACTGGAGACAGCGAGAAGTATTTTGGCTTTGAAGGAAACAATGTCCTCCCTGGATGAACAAGCTCATTCTCTGTGGGCTAAAGTGTGTGCGGGAAGTACAGGTGGGTGATACATCAAGTACTTTATGGTCGTCGTAGGGAAAGCTATTCTCGGACAGATAGTCCAGATCTTGACTGAAGTACCTAGTTTTCAGTTGATGAGGCAAACTGGCACCAAGAGGAAACCCCCAGACACAGGGAGAACATGGAAACGATGGTTTGGGAATCAAATAAGGGGCCTTCTTGTTGTGAGTGAGTCCTAGTTTGACAGCAAGTATTTTAGTTATAGTTTAGATCTTATTTAGTTCAGTTTTATGTCAATTTTAGTCCTGGTTTGAATGGAGCTGTTGTAGTCCTACTTTACATCTGGGTTTGAAATATCTTAGTCAAAGTTTAGACCTGTTTAACTCACAGTTTAAACCTGGTTAAGACCTGCTTTACTTATGGTTTAGGTCTGCTTTAGTATAGGGCAGAGATTAGTTAGTTACAGTCTATCAATTATTCTTTTGATTAATCAATTAGTTGTTTAGGCCCATGAATATGAGATTGAGTTATTTTTACCCAGATAAAGCTGACGTTAAGGACGTTTTTTAATCAAAACATACAATTTACAATTTTCTTGTCATTTTTTGTGCCATTCCTGCTCTGTCTGAGTCATAAAACCACTTCTTTCCGCTCATAGAATGTTTTGGAAACTGTGTATTGACCAGGTAATGATTATTCGATTACTTAATTGGTTGACAACTATTTCTATAATCGATTAGATAATTAGAGATTAATCATCAGTAATTGCAGCCCTACTTTAGTCCTTGCTTTAAGTCTCGCTTTTAGTCCCTGATTGAATACCTTTTTAGACTACGTTTAAATACACCAATAACAATACAAGAAGAATACATAGCCTCAAACTGTGTGTATGTAAAACAAGGAAAACATATTATACATGATTAATGGGATAAACTTCCCCCAAAGACCAAAGAACCACTAAGTTATGTTTTTTTTTTTTTTGCTAATATTGCCGACCCTAAACCAAAATGTAGAAAAGAAGTAGATATGTTGCGTTTGAAGGAGACAGCGAGTGGTGTGGATGAACAGGCTCCTTGTGTTGGCTCAAGCGGTTTGGCATCATCTGATAGGCATGGTATCAGAGCTGGAAACAGATGCTCCTTTGTGATAGCTGCTTTGTGCGCTACACTGGTCCAACTTGTGAGGAACAGTTTTTCAGCTCGAGACTGTTTTATCAGCTGCATAATATAAACAGTGTCTCAGGTTTGGAATCGATTATTGGACAAAGGAAATCCACAATTGGAAGTCTGGCTCCAATTCTGGAAAAGAGAAGCGTGGAAAGTACGCTATATGAATCAGCCCAAACTATAATAGGGTCAGTTTGAGATGGTGGTGAGTTAAAAATATGTAATTCATGTAAAAGCACATTTAAATAATGAAAGAATTGCACATCTTCAAACCAAATTAAGGAAGATGCAATCCTCAAAGTTTTATGCTAATTAAAGGAGACATAAAAAGAATAGTGACTCACGCAGGCCGAATGTCTTCATCAGATTTGGGTGACAGCTTTTTTAGCCCGCTGCTGCCGCCGCCGTTTCATTTCTCACTCCATTCAGACGCCACATTAATTAGCCCGACTGTACGTCATGTGAAGTGTCTCCCACAAAGACCATCCCCGGCAAACCTGACGCCATCTGCCTTTTCCACTGTGAGGCTGTCGTGTCCCGGGGGCGCTGTGTACCCCCCAAAACGTGCATTCAAACACATCAAAAAGGGGATTAGAGCACGCGAGACACCCCTAAACCCTTCAAAGAGCGGCGGTGAGAGGAGGGAGCCGAAATACGAGGTGACACTTCAAGAGTACGGCGGCTGCGAGGGACAAACTGAAGACTGTAGTCGTATCAAAGCGCGCTGACAGGTGACGGAGGTTATCTGGATGTGCTGCGGCAGTGGGCAGGTGGAGGGGAGACGGGAAGTTGGATGGGTGGGGTAGGAAGTTTAAAAAAACATCTGATGGTACAAGCAGAAATGAGAGCGGCTGCGTTCATCTCCACGTCAAAATCGGCCTAAACCTAGGTATAAACTCAAATATAAAACTGGATTTGATTAGGACTAAACATGGAACAGAACAGAACAGAACCAACTCAAGTCCACATCAGGACTGAAATGGGGTCAATTTTGGACCAAATAACAATAGTGATGGTCGTTGTGAAACAGACGCTTGTCACGTGACTCAGACATAGAGAAGTCATTATGATTATTTTAGTAGTTGACCAGTCAGCGATTATTTTTCCGATTATTTCTTTTGCATATTTAAACTTTTTAAAATACATTATCAGCCACATAAAGGTTGAAATATGGGACTGAAGGCTTCTAGATTGAGAATATTTATGAATAAAGTGTATTATTGCTAAACATCAGAAATAATTCATTATTTTTTGGACATTTTGATGTAAATATGTCACAGTATTTGTAAAATGATCTTTTGACATGTGTTTTAGAATCTGTATAGTAAACTATTGGTTGATTAGCAGTTTTTACAGCCATGATTAGTCGATGAATCAGCCCTACTCAGGAAGTTCATGTACCGCTGCTGTTTCATGGGTGCTTCACTAGGGAGCTTTCATCTCGAAGCAGAGTGGCACTTACACGAGGCATAACTCACTGTTCTTTACAGTTTCATGAAGCCCCTCACAAAATAACGACGAGTGGGAACGCCACCATACTACGTTTAACTTTAACGATGCACCCGGGTAACATGCTCGGGCTAGCTTGTTTTTCCATGCATGTTTATGTTTGGAATGAGCACAATGGCAAAATTTTATATCACAATTTTCTTAATGCTAAGTTAATACATTTTATCCACGTAATCTAGCTTTGGATTCATTTGAGAAGTTGGAAGGACACATATTTGTACTGTTATTGAGTTTTAAACTTGCTCCTGAACCTTTACTTTGGTGTCTCAAGTTTTAGAAGTTATAATAATCATCAGAATTTGGTTAGCACTCCATCTCCTGGCATCAGAGGTAATTATCAAAGGGATATGAACAAAAACTAGCTTTCCCCGACATGCTAATGTAAGCACACAGTCGTATGGAAAGTGATTTGAGGCAGAAATGCTCAGAACGAGACTTAAAAACAACACAAAGACCTCTGGATCTCAGTCTTTGGTGACACAAATCTGGGAAATTTGGGTGTTTTGTCAGAGGAAGAAGGCCTTGTAAACAGGATTCATCAAACACATGTGAATGAAACTAGATGAAACTATATTTTTGATGAGGAAACAATGACATGGTGAACGCTGAAAAAAGTCTATTTAGCACTGTAAAAAAAAATTCTTGGACGTAATCTCATTTGGACGAGTTGTCTCCACCTGTACACTCAAGTCGTGTAACCTGTGGGCTGTTACTTTCCTCCACAGCTGCAGAACCATCAGCCTCCTCAACCTCTCCATCTTCACCAGCACAGTCTATAAAAAGCAGAACTACTTCTTTTATCGAGTACCAATCCATCATCCAGAAGCTCCAAATTTCACCCATTCAATAAACTACTCATCACACTCAATCATCCTGTCCATTCAGTTTTAAATGTTCGAACGAACTCTGCATTCGTCCAAATCCAACCTAAACAACGGCGTATGAAGGCGGCGGAAATCGAGCCCCGAGTGCAGCGCTGTTTTTTTGAGTTTTCCCTGAGGATTGACAGTGCTTTACCTCCACTTCTCTTCAAAGCCCGGCCGAGGGAGGAGCAGACAGTTTAGAGGCATTTCTCATTTAGCTGCGTCTCGCTCCGTGTCCTGCCCATCGCCGCTGTGTGCGCGCCATCATCTGCGCCGTCCCTCCTCTCTTTTCTCACGGAGACAAGCGCTGAATACACAAGTCGCAGGGCCAAACGGCTTTTCTCCTGGATTCAAAGGCGGCTGCTGATTCGGCTCTATCTGGATGTGCACAAAGGCCCGGCAAATAGACAGGCAGTTTAGGGAGACAAAAGTCAGAGCAGAATGGAAGGGATGAAACCGAATTTTGACAAAGCAACAATACGACATCATTACAAGACGTAATATGCGAAACACGTCGAGACAAGACATGAGAAAGGAAAGGCAATGTGAGACAGTCATTTGAAAACTGGACTTTTTGGGGCGACAGACTGGATTTCAAACAACACTTGATGGTTCTTGGGTTACATGTTCTCCTTGTTACTGAGCGAGTTTTCCCTTTTAAATCTAAAGCATGACAAACAGATTAAACAGGCCAAACCTCCAACTATACTTTACACATTTGGAGGCATTGTCCAGCGAAGAATGGGTCAACTACCACGAAATATCATATAAAGTTTAGTTAAGTAGAAATTAAACTCCTTATTTGGTTGATAATGTGTTATTTAAAGCTGGGGTACTTGGTTTCTGGTAAGTATGAAAATCTATCTGGCAAGTTCCTTGCTCTTTGGCACAATGTAAATATTCACATGCATTCATTTTAAGGCACATGCACGGCTTTGGAACAGCTTTTTTCAGACGACAAAGTAAAAGTGGGGTGGTCCTCTTAAGCAAAGCCAATCAGAACGCTCTTACTTCCAGGTTAAAATACTTTATTATTATTTACGGACAACGCATAGTGGTCATTAACTGCGGCTTTTACAAGATTCTTTGGTGGAAAACACAAAATGTCCTCATTTACAACAAATATTTGTACAGCTCAAATATTTGTACAATAGAAATCGTTTACTAGTCAACAAATAGAAAAAATAATTGCTGAATAGTCAACTATTGAGTTACAGCTCTACCTAGGTCTGTCACAATGACACATTTCCACATACAATATCTCGCCACAGAAAGATATCATGATTAGCAATAATAACTGAAACTACTTTATGCCACAATATGCAATAACCTTAAAGCAGGATTATTCCAGAAAACTCTTTTCTACACATACAATATTGTCAAAAACATGAATTGGAACAAATAAATAGCAGAATTTAACATTTAAGCACTTAATTACTATGTATAAAGAGACATAAACATTACTTATTTTATCCAGAAAATTTCCACACAATAAATATTGAGGCCCAAATATATTGTCCCATTGATGATGTATTGAACGACAAGTTGCTACAGTAATTATCGTGACAGGTCCAGCCCTACCAACAGAGTTATAAATAGTTTAATGATGGTCCGTCACTTTGTCATAAGGACAAAGAATCTCCGCACAAACTTTTTCCAAACGAGGGCCCTCACAAAGCCCAAACCTGCCCTGGTCCGTGGCTTGTTTGCTCTGCGCCCAGCCCGGTCTCATCCTCCGCCCTGACCTGTGCCGCTTCTGTCAGTGTCCGGTGATAAGCTCGTGTCAGCACCTCCTCCATTCGCCCTCTGCGCCGGAACTGGCCCGAGTCAAGTCAACAAAACAGCGCTGTGATAGAGAGCTGCAGACAGACGAGAAGCCTCCGTCTGAAACGTCTGTCATCAACAACAACAGCAGCAGCAAAAGCCAGGGACATCTTTTTTACCTTCTTTTATTACAAAAATATCTCCACAGATTCACCATGATACCAGCGAAATACTAATATAAAGAAAAGAAAAACACAATCTGTCACTGTAACTTCAATGCGTTTGTTGGTTTCATCATTATCGCGATCTGAGGCGCAAAACAAATTGTGAAAGTACAGTTTGAGAAGTGGATTTCTAAAGCAATTCAACAAGGCATCTGCTGTAACATGCTTCAGGGGACCAAATAATCTTGTCCTTGTTTGACTCCTTGTCTTCGACGAAAAGGTTTTAGGTTTGCATTAGGTGTTCAGGGGTCTCAAAAGTATCGCACAGAACTTAAATGAGCCGTAAAATTCCCCACAAGAGAGCAGAAATATCACTTTATACTCTTGTTTAGAGGATTACACTAGACGTTTCTGTATCTATTTGAGGTTGTCGATGTAAACCCTCATTCGTCCAGGTGTGGTCCATCGTAGAAAGGGTTTCAGGGTTGTCATCCGACGCTGTTTGAAGATCGATCTTCAAACAGCGCCCAGATGACAACCCTGAAACCCTTTCTACGATTTATTTGAGGTTATTTTTTTATCATTTTAATTATAGACTATATTCTTGACATTCTAATCTCCAAACAGCGAAACAGCTCTTGCAATATTATCATTTTTTCCAATCCATCTCCCACCTCTATAGCATTCAGTTTAAGTTTGTGATGATGTACGAAAAGGTAACTGAAGGTGAAAATAAGCGACCCGACCCATAAAACCTGAACTTTGCTAGTGTGGGCTTTAAGATAAGCCGGAGGGTGAGCTCAAAGAGTAGAGATTCTCACTTCAGTCAGCAACTCTGAGAGAGTTTGTGTTCTGTCCTTACGTACACTTTTAGTCAGGATTCAAAGTGAAGCACATCCAGGCTTTAGAGACAAAATGGTTGAATCTGATGATTTGTGTTTGATAAGGAGACAATGACTGAGTTTATATAAATGTGTGAATGAAAGAAATACAAATACAGATCATGTCAGGATGCAGATGCATGTTAAAAAAACAAATCCTCATCCCTTAAATGACAAATATTATGCATTCTTTGTATTATCATTGGCCGTTTAACATGCTTTTATTTTGGCATCTCATTTTTAAGAACTACTTTTGATTCCATCTACTGGCGGCAGAGGGATTAACATTAGGTGAGATAAACATTTGCTAACTTGCCTCAGACATGCTAATGCAGCCACGCAGTTGTAATGGTCGTCAGAAATGCCAGAACCAGTTTGGCGATGATTTATGGACTTAAAAACAGCGCAGAAGATCTCAGAGCTTGACGTACGACATCGCACATTGAGGACAAAGTGTTTTAACGCTGGGAGGGGAGAAGATCTCGTAAACAGGGTTCCTGAAACAAGCGTAACTGAAGCAAAATGAGACTCCAGGTATGTTTTGATGAAGGTACAAAGCTCAAAAAAGTACATTTGCATAGTATGTGTCTTGTAGACTTCAATATATATTAGGGCTGTAGTTCTTCAGTCGTTTAGTCAATTAGTCGGTCAATCTTTGTCGACCAAGATTTTTATTAGTCTACAAATCATTTTATTTATATTAAATTATTCTAAAATGATTTATATGGCAAAATCAAGAAGAGATGAAGTGAGTTAGCTGAAGATTTTGAAGTCTTAACGCATAAATAAGACTGTCTCCTAGACCTTTTCTGTATAAATAGTTGTTTTTGCATGGACTCCTCTACAGTTGTGTTCTTTTGAGTGCATTGAGTGGGTTTAGATAAATGGAGATAGTTACAGTTTTTGATATATTTTTGCCACACTCCGTTTTAGTTCTTATGGTCAAATGGCTGGTCTTTAGTCGACCAAGAATTTCTTTAGTCAACCCTAATATATATTTATATTCACAGTATTGCGCGCTGTGATTTGGAGTCAGAGCTTGTTTTTGTGGATTTGATTGTTGTATTCATTATGCATTACGATGAATGTGCTTTTTATGGATGTGTCATGTCTGAGCACAGATAGTTCTGGGGCTCTGTCTGCAAACTAAGTTCCTAATGAATAAATAAAAGGATTCTGATGAATACTTTTGGGCACAACTATAAATCCTCCTTGTGACGTGTGGAGGTGGGACTGCTGGCGTCTGGTCCATGTGTCAGATCAGCCATGTGTGACTGCTGTGGTCATTACATGTGAGGGGTCAGCAGCAGCCGCCCCACCCGGCCCGCCCGCCCCAGCCCCAGCCCCAGCCCCCGCCCCCGCTCCCGGTGTCAGAGGGCTAATGGCGGGCTCCTTCTCCATCGTCATTAACCTTTTGATTGTCCGCCTGCCAGCAGCCACAGATACATGGGTGCTTCAGCTCGCGAGGCGTGACAGGCTGAATGAGACTGATTGGACGGTGTTGATCGGGCGCTAATGGCTTTGGGGAGTTTTGGAGGATTCGACCGGCTACTGGCGTTTTATATAATGTGCGGATATTCAAATGGTTACAAGTAAAGCAAGGAAAGTATTACGACCTAGGGCTTTTTTTTTTTGCATTATCTTGATAGCGATATTTTCATAATGCGTCAGAAATCTGTTTGTAAATGTCTGGATTGAGGTTCAAGTGTGCAAAACGTGAAAGGACCATAAAATTAACCAAAATAGTGAAGAAATTACACTTATAGATTACAAATAAATTGGATAGAAATGTCTAGTGTAATCAGCTCTTTTGCTGCCATTTTAATATTTTTAATAATAGACAATACACTCACTACTCCAATTTTGCATATCCCAGAACAATTCTTTTTTTTTTTTTTTTTTTTTTTAATATCTCCCAACGCTGATTTGTGAACTTGTCAGAAATATCACAATCAAAACCACTAAAATAATTAATTATCATGCAGTTTGTAGGAGTCTGAACAGATTTATCCACCTAATGCAACCTTTGTGATTCATGACCCTTTAAACTCTCATTTCACTGTCACTACAATAAATCTATGCATCTAAAGCCAGCTGCACACAAGAGGATTTTAAACTCTTCTGAGATTTTAAGAAGCGCTGGTCACAGACGTGGGGACATTTCATTACTTTATACGATTATGTGTCTTACACTCACATGAAACGAGGATATGAGCCGAGAGCCAGCGGCCTTTACACAGAAAAATGAAACACATGATGGAATGAAAAAGTTTGCATAAACTCTGTGTGGTGTTGGTTTGGTCCAAGGCCTGGTGGAGCCTGGTGAGGTACGACTGCTCTGATTGGCGGTTGAAAAGTTCTTTGTGTACCACGTTGGAACCTTATGATTTGACGAATAACAAGAAAATAAACAATGGCACTGACCCACAGATATGAGGGGAGCCGTCACAAATAATGTCTTAGTAGAATCACTGCTCAGGCCACGTCAGGCAAATCGGGCTCAAAATTGGCCCAAAAGTCCTCTAGTGTGCAGCAGCCTTGACATAAATCTGTTCTAGCCGTTTTTTGCATCTGTAAGACTTCAGTTTGGAGTCCTGGACCGACTTGAAAATATGCCCTGGGGTGTCGCTCGAACTGGTGAAGTGGAAGCGGGTCAGGGAAGTCCCACTTCACATACGAGATCAACTGTGACGTGATAAATCCATGACAATCAGATTAAAAGTGGAGCTGAGTGATAAACCAGCACATAAACAGTGTACACATTTGTTACTGGTTAAATACGCCAATATTCTGTCACAGCATTAGCCTTACTGTTTACATTCGAGTTAATTCAACCGCAACGTCAAAATGTTCAAGATTGAAAGAACCAACCTCCCAGCTGCCTGAAAAGGACAATTAAAACACAGCTTCTTATTTGAAAAAGTACTATGTGTATCAAGCCATCTTAAAGTAAAATGTTCACTCTTCATGAGGTGGTCTGACCCAGTTTAAGACAATAACTTGGCTAAACACAAAGATAAAAGCATATTTACAAAACACAGAAAACCTGCAATTCATTTCTCCCCAGCAGAGCACATACTCTTTTAATACGTCCTCAGGGGCCGCGAGGGGCAGAGGTTTACACAACACTGTCCTATTGTCAACACGGGCCCCTCTGGAGCCTCTTTAAGTCTCTGCACCACACTGAAGGCACACAGCTAAGTGCATTCTCCGCCACCTCCACGCTCAAATTCAATTTCAGAGCACAGCCCCGGCTCCAAACACCTCATAATCCCACGTCACTTACTGTTCGCGCACTCAACAAGTAAAAGCATTTACCCGGGAGGGAAACGCAGGAGCCAGGAGCAGGACGCTTTAAATGGACCCCGAGGGTCAGTAATACAAGGGGACAAAAATATTGATCAGAAGGAGAAGCTACAACGTGAGAGTTTTCCCAACACACAAAAAAGACAAATGGACCACAGGGTTAAGGATCTCTCTAGGTTTAGTTAAATAAAGAAACATTTTGACAACATAAATAGGTAGAGCCAAGTGGTCTTGGTCACACATGGGCTTTATCATCATACACCATATACACTAATGCTGAATTGACTTTGGGCACATAAAGTTATCTACTTCTTCAGAGACTTTTTAACTGTGGCTAAAACTACCTGGCACTCATTCAAAACCTGACAAAAGCTCTTGGTAGAGAAAAAAGTAATGGACGGCCTAAGCCTCTAGCCACCGTGTTCCAAATAGGAAGTGAGGATGAGTGTGAATTGGCTCCTTCAGGTCCACTTTCTATTCAAACATCTGCGCCTCTTTCTCTGTAACTGCTGTTGTCAGACTCAACTTTCTGGTCTTAAAATGTTCGTTTTTAAATGAGGTGTCCAAACCTTTTTCATTGAAGGCTGCGCTTTGAAACATACACGGAGCAGAGGGCCGCAGACGACATGACGTGAAGTGAATCATTGTAACTGTTGCATATGGCGCATTGTTTGATGAGCCACCAAACATTTAACAAGGCTTGGAACATTAATGTTAGGTTGGTATAATATAAAATGTTTGTTATTTAGGTTATGATAGCAGGGTTTTCCACATTTGCACTTTTGTTCAACTGGGCCAATTTACAAGGAAGCCACTGGCCCAACTAAAAGTGGTCTGAGGGCCACACCCCTGCTCTACATGATCCTGGTGTTTTTACTTTGCTATAGTCTTTCTAAACAAAATACGAACAATAATAACTGACAAATCAGGTTTCAGGTTCCTTTCTCCGATCTCCGCTGCAAAAGGTTTTAGCTAGCATGACATGTTGTACCTTCTACAACCTCACTTCTAATTGGCTCTGTGGTTGCCATGAAACGCGCACTTTGATTTCCAAATACAGAACTTGGCTCCACAAAAGCTGCTATAACTGCTAGCCGTGGTTTGCTTGGATTTGTAACAGCCGAACAGTATGGCCAAAAACGTACCATAAAACCATCTCTCCAAATGGGCAGATATAGAACTTTTAACCGGGAAAAACAATATAACATCACAACATTTTAAGGCAACCAATAACCCAATCTCTAAGCAGTTTGGATCGGTTCTGAAACCAGCATGAATCTCACACTATCTGCTCAAAAAACATCCGCAAACATCGAGGCGCGAGAAACAAACAGCACAACAAACTCAGCACCCGCGGTCTGAGCTGCGACTGACCTGCTACGGAGAGGCGCGCGGTGCGGCTGGAGATGGAGCCCAGGTTGTCGATGGTGGCCACGCACTGGTACGTCCCCTCGTCGGGCTTGTTGTGCTTGGAGTGGATCACGTGGGTGAAGAGCAGGGAGCCGTCCGGGAGCACCTGTCTCCGGTCGTCGGCCGCCGGGCTGAGGAACGTGCCGTCTTTCTTCCACTCTATCCTCACGGCGGTGGCTGCTCCACTGTGGGCCGAGCAGTTCAGCAGAGCAGGGCTGCCCCGCGTGGCCACCAGGTCCTGGGGCTCCACGGTGAACCAGAAGGGAGTGAAGGGCTGGGCGGGGGAACCTGAGGACACACAGAGGTACATTAGGGTTTATTATTAGTACTTGTCAACATGCTAAATACATAAATACATTTGTGATATAAGCGCAGGTGAACATGCTCAGGGACTGGTGCCTGTTCAGTTCAAGTGACACTTTTTAAAGCATCCCCTTACTGTAGGGCTGTGATCTTTCATTCATTTGGTCGATTAATTGGTCGATGGTCTCTTAGTCAACCAACATTTTTATTAGTCGGCCAAATATTTTATCTATTTTAAAATAAAAACAAAAAAACCTTAAGATAATAAACGAGTAACTGTTTGAAATAAGCATTACTCATCTTAATTTGAGGATATTCTGACGGTCTTAAAAACAGATTTGTCAATGGAACAAGCATAAAAGAGTTGAGTAAAAGAAAAAAGCTACTGCACTTGAAAGAAAAAAAAACTGCTTGTTCCATTGGCAAATCTTATTTTAAAGATGGTAAAATATAGTATAATTAAGATAAATATTACTTAATTCAAACACTTATTAGCACATTATCTTATCTAAGATAGTGAATGGTGAAAATAGCAAAAATGAAAAGAAGTGAATGAGTTTGCTGAAGATTTTAGAGTGAATCATGAGTTTAATCAAACATATATAGATCTAATATACACTGTTTATTAGTGCTTTTCTGCATATGTAGTTGTTTTAGCATGAATTTCAGTGCAGTTGTGGTTTTTTGAGTGCAGTTTGAGTCAGAAACACGGACAGACTTCATAGTTAGGATATATTTTTGCCACACATTTTTAGTCGACCAAGAATGTCTTTAGTCGTCTACAGCCCCACAGCACTGTGTTATATACAGCACATGTGGGTCAAACTGCAAAAGGGCAAGTATACTGAAACTCAATGTGGCGTATGATGAGAGGCTGAGACGGGAAAGTGCAAGTCACCAGCCTGTGTCAGCAGAGATCAAGACTTTTCAGGCACTTTTGCACTGCTTGATGTCCCGATTCTGTTCAGAACCCGTCGACTTCATGAATTCTCACATTCATTATCATCAGGTGCCAGACTAAAGTCAAACTTAGTGCCACACATTATCAGTCTGACCTGTGGAGACACTGGTAGAGCCGTTGGTTGCAAATTGTGGCGCATTGTGTCGGAGTAGCTTTTTCTGACCGGTGTGTCTTTAACTCTGGACCACGAGTCTGTAATAAAAGTTTGGTGATGCTGAAGAGCTAAAATATAGCTTCACAGGTTGATTACAGTGAAAAAAAAAGTCCCTTCAGTAAACCAGTGACACATTTGGCAGGTTTTACGGCTGTGGTCCAGTTTATTATCCCCATGAGAGCATTTGTGATGTCGAGATTGATTCCTCAAAGAGAAGCAAGCAGCACGTTTTACTGGAAGCATGTATCATTGTGAATATTATAGAAAGGTCTTGCTCAGCGACAAAACCAACCACGTTCACCCGACTGTCACATCCTCTAAACACGTCACGTAAACTAAGCGCTGATCTCCGGGACTTAAACATCCTCGCGAAGCAACAGTTATGAAACACCGCCTTGGCGTTACCCAGCGAACCTCCAGGCTTTTCATTACCCAAACCACACGCCCCAGTAGAATTAGACGAGAGGAACTGACAAATTTAGCCCCGCCCGGCCTCCGCGGCGGCTTAATGTGCCGTCTGGCTTTGTTCTGAGCCGAGAGAGAGAGTGGAGAGTCAACAGTTGTGATCCTGCAGGGGAGAAGGGGGCGCGCTGCAGTGTCGTGGCTCCTGCCCAAGTCACCGCGCGGCTAATCGCTTTGCATTTGTCCTCATTCATAATTCAAGCGCTCCCACCCTTGCACTCGCACACACCGGTATTGTTTAGATAAATAACACCAATTATCAGGACTGCGGGGATAGAGACGGGCTGGGGAAATAATTAAAGACAATGGAGCGGTTTTAATAATGCATCGGACGGAGTGAAAGAGTGTGAGAATGTTAAGAGAGAGGTTTAGAAGGTGGCCACGCTTCTCGTATGGAAATTGTACATCTCCTGAGGAAAGTGAAGGGAGAGGGAGCGAGAAGGAGGAGAGGGGGAGGCAAGGAGGAAGCAAGGAGGAAGCATGAAGGGAACACGGAAGAAGCATGGAGGGAGCAAGGAGGAAGAGATTGGGAGTAAGAAATGAGGAGAAAGAGCAAGAAAGGTGGGCAAGAAAGGTGGAAAAGAGATAGAAGAGAAAAGGAAGTGAGAAGGAAGCAAAGAGGAAAGAGGAAGGATGAGAGGAGGAAGCTTAGAGGGAGCAAGTAGGAAGCATGCAGGATGCAAGGAGGAAGCAAGGAGGGCGTAAGAAGGAAGCATGGAGGGAGCAAGGAGAAAGCAAGGAAGAAGGAAGCATGGAGGGAGCGAGGGAGTAAGAAGTGAGGAGAAATGAGGAGCAAGAAAGGTGGGGAAGAAAGGTGGTAAAGAGACAGAAGTGAAAAGGAAGTAAGGAGGAAGCATAGAGGGAGCAAGTAGGAAGCATGTAGGACGCAAGGAGGGAGCAAGAAGGAAGCATGGAGGGAGCAAGGTGGAAGAGAGGGGGAGTAGGAAATTAAGAGAAAGAGCAGAGAAAGAGCAAGAAAGGTGGAAAAGAGACAGAAGAGAAAAGAAGGTGAGGAGGAAGCATAGAGGGAGCAAGAAGGATGCATGTAGGAAGCAAAAAGGAAGAGTTGGAAGAGGGGGAAAAGAGAAGGAAGAAAAGAGGAAGTGAGGGAGAAATGAAGAGGAAGAACAGAGAAAGAAGAAGCAAGGAGGAAGGAAGGAGGCAGAGAGAAGAATGCAAGGAGGAAGAAAAGAGGAAGAGAGGATACAGAGGAAGAAGGAAGAGAAGCAAGAAATGGAAGAGAGGAAAAAGTGAGGAGGATGGTGAGGAGGAAGCAAGGAGGAAGGAGAGAGGGAAGGAAGGAGGAAGAGAAAAGAAAGCAAAGAAGAGAAGGAAGCGAGATGAAAGAAATGAAGAAAAGAGGGCTAAAAAAGAGATAAAGAAGAGAGGAGGAAGTGTCACCGGGATTCAGACATTTAAATCCAGGCTGGCTATTTTCCCCACCTGCAGCACCGAGATTAACCGCCTGCAAATGGATCGAAAACGCAGCTTGAACGGTCACAAATGGCCAATCGCAGAGGCCCCAACCAACCAAATAACAGAGCCGCCGACCAAATCACCAGCTAAACACTCCGCATTCGGGTAAACAGTGCTTTTCACTCTATGAAAGATCCTCAGCGCGCTACAGGAGCCATTTCTCATCCACTCGGCCCAACATTTACCTTGGGGCTTGGGGAGACTTGGCTGCCGATACGCACCGACGACTCCGACTGCAATCCTTCACTCAGACAAGGTGGGTGAAGTGTCTTGCCCAAGGACACAATGAAAGTATGAGCCAAATAACAGTCTACAAGTAACAAAATGTGTCTTCACGCATTCTGTCAGAGCGAGTTTGTGGAGGTCGGAACTTAAAACGGCAAAACTAAGCACGACACAGAAAACGGCAGTGGTTTTCCGGACTCGTTGGTCCCTGTTGTGGACCCAGAGAGGGGGGCTGGGGCGCTTGGTGCAGGGACAACATGGCTGACTGTCGCCTCCCTCCAAAGCGGCGATAATTGGAGCAGAACGCAGCACAAAATGACTGCGTCGAACAGTTATTTCCGCTCGCGCATAAGAGAATAAATGCATTTCAACGAGCCTCGCAGACGTCTGATTTACTGATGAATAAAAGCTCTTTGTGCGTGTCCTCTTTCCATTTAAGTGTGTTGAATTGAATGGGGCGGAGGGCTGGAATCAAACCGGATTGTTTATTTCAGACTTTCTCGTTAAATTAGCGTGAAGAGGCGAAGAAGACTACTCTAAAAAACAGCCTTTCTTGTTGACAAGTTTTGGAGCAGAAGTACGTCTTGTGGCAGTGAGTAATTGACGCTCCATCACAGCAGTCATGTCATGCATTCAGGTGTTCGTTCACCGAGGCAGAACATGTAATACTGCGTTATCAACGGCGTTAGTCAAACCACAAACGTGTAATTTGCATGGATAGGAGACGTGTGGCACCACAGCTCAACATCATGTAACGTGTGAATAAATCAACACTAAAGATGGAAATGAATTGATTTGTTTCCCTTCCAGCCATTACAGTATATAATATTTGTGATTTTGTGGCCGAAAGTACACAAATATCACTTTAGGACAAATAATTACCAAATGTACCCTTTATCTGGGAGCATTTCTTGTATTTTCATGATCATAGTCTAAACATTTTGTCACCTCTTTAGCTTTAGCTTTAACATTATTGAAACAATATTGGTGCTTTAAAGCAGTGTTTCCCAACCAGGGGTACGGGGACCCCAAGGGGTACGTGAGGAATTACCAGGGGGTACTTGGAATGGTTTCAGGTTTTAAATGAAGATGAAATGTACTTTTATCTGAATAAAAGTGTCATCAGTTGTAAATTTAACATCTTTTGGAGTATCATACATAGAATTAAAATAAAAAAAATATAGTAATAATTGACAATATTCGACTCGTAAACCCATTTATTTGCCCGAAACTCAAGATAAGGGATACTTTGAGTGTAAAACAAAGCTTAGGGGGTAGGCGACACAAAAAAGATTGGGAACCAATGCTTTAAAGTGATCATTATTGTTTACATAATAATGAAAGAAAAGATTTGATATCTTTAGAAGTGATAAAAGTGATATATCATTTGTGAACTTTATTTCAGCTTAAAATAGATTTGTGGGCCATGCTTTGAATTTTAGGATCTAAATATCAATATCGGCACCAGCAGCAAGGCAAAAATCGGATTTTGAGATCAGCTCAAAAAAAAAAAAAGTTTATGTTTATAAGAGCATTAATACTGTAATACATTAAAGTGTTTTCAATAACCAAGTGATAAATGCTAGTAAATGCCTTACAAGCGCTTATGGACAAGTTACTAGTGCTCATTAATGCATTATAAATAGTTAGCTAAGGAACCCTATTTATAATGAGTCACCAAACATTCTGCAATTGTGGACAAGTCAATCTGAACAAACACATAAATCAGTTCGACTTGAAACATCTTACTTCAATTCCGCGAGTGAAATAAAGGCCGACAAAACAACTGTCTTCACTTCGACCAACATGACGGCCAAACAAACCTCTCCTTCACAACACGACTGTGCCAGAGAAGGGGAAAAATGTCTCGCTTTCACCACGTTTTGCTTTTCACTTGTGTTCTTCATGTGCACAAATGGAAGAGAATGGCCTTGAGAAAGAACTCCATCAGTCCCAAGGCTGAGAAACATGCTGCAGAACAAGATGTAGAAAGAGTTTGTTTACCGCTTCATACTCCGAGGAGACAATAAATAGATGGGTTTGGAGAATGGACTACGAAATTGACTGTATCGGCTCAAAATATCCAACAATTGTAATATACAGGAGCAATACGATATGAAAACAGTACATAAACACTACAGGCGATGTTTGTGCAAGAACAGATTGTAGTAAAACTGCTCTCTGGACCAATAGTACGTTCACTGGAGCATCACGGAAGAGAAAGTGCCTCCGTAGCACTAATGACAGACTGCGATGGAGTAAAGTCTGATCTCTGGACACCAAACTTAGATTAGATTTGCTGATGCCGGAAAACAGTTCAAACACGAGCGTTTAAATGTCCTCAGGCAAAGAAGCAATGCAAAACATCAGTGAGCAGAAAGTATACAAGACCACGCACACAGTAAGTAGATCTACTGAGTGTTCTAACATGAATCCAAAGGTTGTGAGCGTTTGGGGAAAAGTACAAGATAATCGAACTTTCACTGTGAAATGATTTGTTTTGTACGTAATCAGATCCCAAAAGTAAAGCATATGGAATAGGGTAGAAACTAACAAGTCTAGTCAAACAGTTATTTCTACTGTACATTTATATGTTTACATACATTTTTAACCACATAAATGTTAAAATATGCTAACTGAAGGCTTCTAGAGAGAGAATATTTACTAGTAAAGTGTATTAATGACGAGAAAGTGTTCTTTTTTTGACATTTTGCCACTGTCTTTGTTATAAAAGGTCTTTTCGTTTGTGTTTTAGAGTCTGCATGGTCCAGACTTCCCTCACCCCAGACACTTCCAGTCCAGCTAATGATGACAAGACGAATGAGACAGCACATTGTCTTCAACATCAACATTAAATTTAACTTTAACACTATGCATCTGGGACATAAAACTCCAGTCATGGAAATGATAGATGGATACCTGTGGAATGTACTTCTGTGCTTGGCTGCAGTAAACAAGCAATAACAATAAATGGATGACAGAACAGTGACAGAACTGGACTGAAATAACTTTAGTCCTGTTGAAAATGGACACATTTTCTGGACATTGGGACATGGGGCTGAGCATTAAGAATTTCAATAACAATTTTTCAGACGATTTTATGACAAGACAACAGAAATGATATAGATTTAGATAATAAAAGATTGACTGGGCAGGAGAAAACATTATACAATGAGTCATAAAATTAGAAAAAAAGATAAAACATTCACAGAAACTAACATTAAAACACGGAAAAGACACTAAGAATAAAACAATTGAAGAGCTCTGTTTTCTTGTCTTGCTCTTGTCAAAACATGTCTTTAAAAGTATTAGTTTAGGTATAATTATCGGACAAATGTGAAATCTCTGTAAAATTCATATTAAAATAGTTTCTTTCCATTTTTACTTGTAATCAGCTCTTTTTGTAGCATTTTTCCTGTACACGATGAACTTGATGTTCATATTTAGCATATCTTTCAAAACAAAACATCCTCTCCTAATTGGACTGGTCTTATTTTGTATCCTCCCTGTGTCTCGCTCTGTTAAAAAACTAGAAACGCATCTTTAAGGATTACCAGAAGGTCACTCCCTCCCATTCGCGTCTCAACCTTGGACACGATCCTCGCTCTAAACCCAGTGTAAATGTATTCTCCTGCACTTGTAACATGACAGATGGGCAGACAGCAGAGCGGCTTGACGGTGGGAGGAACCGGCGGCCCCACGCTGGCCCCGTCGTCTCCGCTCTGCCCAGCCCGGGTGCTGGCAGGAGCGGCAGCAGCCCTGGCCAGCGTCCACTGAGGAGGGCCGGTGTCGCGGAGAGTGGCGTCTGGTCCCAGCCTCTGTCGCAGGTTTCATCCGCCGTCACCGGAGCGGCGGGGGGCGGCTTAGCTTCGGCAAAAACCATCTGCTTTCACTGGTCCGCACGACACCCATGTGGACAGGGCGGGACGACGATGGCGCTCGGCGAGATGAGAGGGTTTGTTGGTGAGTGGGATTGTTCAGGTCAGAAAATAATCCTGAGAGCTAATTAAGAGTGTCCCCATTAAAGCTAACCTTATTCAGTCTTTATAAAGCACCAAATGGAACTTGATTAATAATGAACAAGTATAAAGAATTATTCAGGCTAACGGTTTAATTAGGGAGTTAATTAAGGGAGTAGTTACCAAGTCTGAAAGATTCTTTGTTAATTAAATTTAAATGTGTTATTAATGAATTAAGTCTTTGTTCATGCTTTATTAGGATTATTTAAGTTAAAGTGTATCCACTGCTTATGCCACATTCATTTTACTAAATCAGGTAACCATTTCCAAATCTTAAACCTGGATCTTGGTCATAGAGATTAATCTTGTACTTGATTTTATCAAATCAAAATCTGTCAGCTCTGGACCCTGAATAACTCGGCCAGTCAGAGGCGACTGTGAGGTACCATTCACACCAACATCCTTCTCCCAAAACCTCTTGTCATATCACGATGTAACTTTCTGGAATACTGTTCCACTCTCAGTGAAAGCACAGGTTTTCCTGCTTTTAAGAAACATTTCAAATCCAGGCTGAGAGACACAAACATGTGACCATGTGTGAGCCCAAATATGTTTAAACGTACTCATGTGCAACATATATTTATCAGCAAAATCTCCAGGTGAAAATGCAGTGGGAACTGGTGCAATACAGAGCGATGTGCAATAAGGATCAGTGGGGCTAGTACAATACAGACGTGTGGTTTTATTGTCGTCTGTCACTCTCCAACGTGTTTATTGTTGAACACAATAAATCCTTGTTTTCCTGTCTCTGTCCAACTGAAGTGCTCTGTGCAAATACTGTGGTCTTATCTGTCTGTGCCCTGCAGGGGGTCTGCAGACGGAAATTAGCCAAAGGATATAATCTGGCATATTTACATTTGTTTAAATGTTCATTAATATGC
Organism: Rhinogobius similis; assembly: GCA_019453435.1. NCBI lineage: Eukaryota > Metazoa > Chordata > Actinopteri > Gobiiformes > Gobiidae > Rhinogobius > Rhinogobius similis. The sequence continues at coordinate 4,469,259 of CM033621.1, read as the reverse complement.
ATTGTTCTCTCTTTTCCTTAAATACATAAAATAAATAAATGTTTTAGCTGGAAAGACAGACGGCAGACAAACAGGATGGGAACACTGTGAGGTAAAGTCATTAGTCGTAGCAAATGTGTACACAGAGCTGTTTACATTTAATATAGAATGTAAAAAAGAGAGATTTTGTATTAGGTGCTGGACACTTAACTAGTGGCGATTCCATCTTTAAATGGTACCATCATTTAACACCCTTCATTATTCATGCTGTTGTTTTAGATCATGAAAATAATGTACATAGAATGGCTTTACTTCAGACCTTCAGTTAATAACCAGAAATTGTATGGTGGAATCTAAGCTTGACTTGAATTAATTCCAAAACTGAAATAGGTGCAACAAAACCATCAAAACAAGCAACATGGCGGCCAACCCAACCTCTTCTTCACCACATGAGTGCGCCGAAAGAGGAATAATGTCTCCTTCTCACTTTTATTCTTCATGTGCACAAATGGAAAAGACCTTGAGCAAAAATGTAAACAGTCCCAAGGCTGAGAAACATGCTGCAAAATATAACGCAATAAAATTAAGTATAACAAGTTTGTTCACCTCGTGATACTTTAATAAATAAAAGAAAATATTCAAGGACAGAAATGCGGATTTGGGGAATGGATTTTTTACTCTAATTTATATATAATGTTACAAAACTGGCTGCATAAAGAGACTCGACAGGACATTCTATAAACACTGAGTGCGTTTACATGAGAGAGTTGCCATAGTTACCACTCTGAATACTCTAAGTGCACATGTAAACAGGAGCATGAGTATCCAGGTTTCTCTGAGCTCATGTAAACTCCATAATCAGAATACTGTCTGAACCGGGACACCGCTCAATAACCGGGTTATTTGTGCGCTCGCAAATGGATAATATAGTTAGTTAGAAATGGTTCTTTAGTGGCTCTAATACATACTGTCCATGTGTACTTTGACAATACACTCCACCCACCGAGAAAACAGACAGCTTTTTGCCTCAGATGGAAAACTGTCAATGTTTTACCTGCACAAGCTAAGGTAAGCAGCTAAAGATAGCAGCTTTATAACGTGACTCTTAAAAAAATGAGTTCTCTCCATTCATTCATACAACAGTGCATTAAAACAGCGTTTACTGGAGCGTTCAGTCAGCCGTTTGTGCTCTGTTTAAAGACCTGTTGCTGCTCTCTGTTTGCTCTTGTCATGCACTGACGTCTAAAATAACTCGTTCAGCAAAAACGTGCATCCATAGTTAGACATTAACTCTATAAATATATCTTGGAAAAAAAATGTGTTTGGTCTTCTTAACAGCAGCTACAAATGCCTTACTGAAGAATGATCTCCAACCAGAGCAAACATGTGACCCCTCTCCAGCCGAAACCGTCGAGGATGAGCTCCTTAATGACGAGACCATCCCTTTAAAACGTCCCTTTAAGGTGCGATTGAAAAAAGCCAGGCCTTTTACAGGAGTCTTTTACACGGGCTAAAACACAGAGGGCTCTTAGCGGCGGCTTGTCAGAAATCACATTACGGTGTCAGGCCGTGATGTATGGGGCCCGGGCGCAGAGCGGAGGACCCGGGTGCTGCGGAGGACCCGTTTGTCTGCAGAGAGAGAGAGGGAGCACCTGACCGGCCGCGAGCGCACACCGGGAAATGAGCTCGTCCGTTTTACTGCTGCTGCTGCTGTTCGTTTTAGGAGCGGCTTTAGAATGCGTGCTCTTGAACTTGTTTTGGTGTGAAAGGCTGCAAGAGATCGCAGTAGAAATTTGAACGGTTGAAATTAGAAAATGGCCAGCATTGCAAGTGTTTGAGTAATATAGTGTCCTTGAAAAATGCAAACTAAACACAGAAAGAAAGTGGGCGATTATCATTTCAAGTAGTCCACAAGTCAAACGATAATTTAATTTGTACATTGACCCTTTTGAAATACAATTTAAGCCAAAAAAAAGTTAAAATATGGAGACTTCTGGATAGAGAGTGCATTGTACATAAAAATCAGACATGGTTTATTCTTTTGGCAGATTGATTTAATAATAGTAAGTAGGTAAAGTTTATTTCTATAGCACCTTTCACAGACAAGGACACAAAGTGCTTCACAACAAGAGATGCTGCTGTGGAGGTGTGGACTGGCGTCAAGCCTGAATAAGACATGAGTCCCTATTTTGAGGACTTGAGAGTTGACTTGATAAAATGGACTAAGATTTGGGACTTAACTTGGACTTGAAGGCCAGTGTCTTGGGACTACTTGATGCTTCTCCTCCATTTAGAATCATAACTTTTATTTTTAAGAACCACTTACAAAATTCCTAAGGACTTGAAACCCTGAGCAGAGGGCATGGACATGTCTTGGACACACATGTCTGTCGTGGGTCTTGAGGCCAAAGGTGTCACTTGCTTGTGTCCAAAGAGATAGATTCATATAATTCTATGCTGCGTAACATTGGAGGCAAAGCGATGACATTGATATGGAGCCAAACATGTCAAAAATGCACGAATGAAACAAAACTCATGTTTGGGATGGTTAGTTTTATGGCGGAGTGTATCTCTGTGCTCATCCCAAGCTTGTGGTAGTGAGACATAAACAGGAAACTACTTTTGATTTATAGTCTGCTTTAGCTGCATTTCTTTTGCTTCTCTGCAAAGCCTCCACACTTAAACCTCTCTTAATGTAATACATAGGCTTTGGATAATGCTAGATGCATTACACACTTTAAATACATTTTAAGTATTCCATGTCAGCTGATGATAACATGCATTAGCTTTTTTTTTTTTTTTCCCTAAGTCTGTCAGTTTAACATAAAAGTTACCATCATCACAAGATCAAGTCAGCCTTTGGTGAGGAATGATCAATTTCTGCTTTTTAGGGACGCTAAACCTCTCATGACCCACTGTAGCTCACTTAACCAGGTGACACTTTCGAACCGCCAATCCGCTCCAAAGTGAACCAGTGGAAACATGACTTAAGGCTTAAGTAACGGCTCCAAAAACATCTTAACAGAGCAGAGACCTTTTTAAGCACATGTAGTCCACTCAGCCGCTCTCTAGTCTAGTTTTATTTGACAGGGCAAAAGCCTTGAGTGAGCCTGGCCCCTGCACAAAGACCCCCTGTCCTCTGCGCTCTCCTCACAGTCCAGCAGGAAGCTCCCGGCTCATTGACCGGCCCCTGGGAGCCGCCATATTGACTGGGCTGCTTATTGAGCGGCACTTGAGACAGAGCCGACCTCACTCCAGTGAAGAAGGAGCTATTCTGCAGCCAGCGGGGCCAACACAGGCCCCAAACACTGCACCGTGGTCTGAGCGCAGCGGGAGACAGCGGCGTTTCATACAGCGGCATGGGAAAGTGAAGACGCTAAATGGAGGCAAAGAAACATGGCCGACTTCCACTGAACTGGCAGGGGGGAATCAATACTGTGTTTAAGGCCTGGAAAATGGATCAATAATCAATGAATCCATAGTTTTGTTAAAGAGATTTGAAATTCTCAATTTATAAAAGCTAACAGAGGAGCGCCAGTATGTCAAACACAAAGTCATTAAGTCAATCATTAAGGTATATTTTAAAAGACAGACAGACAATGTCAATCAGACCACTACAGACTGGATTGTTTTCCGTCTGAATCCAAGTGTTGCATGGTGAATCCAGTTAGTGCTGAAAGATTTTGTGAGATTTCAGAAAAGGAATCCCCTGCGTCTCAGAGCAAGTTAGATCAAGTACAAAGGTCTAAACACTAAAGATTGAGCAGCTTTTCTACAGAACAAGACAGAATATTTTGTTTCTGGCAAAGGACTTCAATTATTTCAGTCTTTGCGGCCATTCAAATTACGATTTCAGTTACATTGCAAGATATTTTGCAGCCCTAAGTTTTAAGTGAATCGTTTGCACTGTGCTCTGTGCACAACGGCAGCTAGCTCATTGTGCCTCAGAAGCTACTTTTAGCTTTTGACTTTAACAACCAATGACATTTTAAAGTGAAGACTGTGATGGTTTTATGTGAAGATTATTTCAGTTTGTTAGTTTAATTTGTTTTCTTGGAATTGAACTTTATGCCTCAACTGTAGACTTTTGTTCCCTGCCTGACCCTGAATTAGACAGGAAGTACTGACGCTAACACTGAGCTTTGCATTTGTATATTGCTTTCATCAAATGCTTAACGATTTTTATTTTGCTGATTGATTAGTCTTCAATTCGATTAATCAATTAGTTGTTTAGAATTAGAAGTGTTTGACCAAATTTGACCCAGATGAAACTAAGACACCGCCGCTTTGGGACATCCTGGTGCAGTGTATGTACAGACAAAAGAGGTTTTCGACATGGGCTTCTTTTTTAGAAAGTTGCTTGTAAATTTTGAGTTGCGGGTTGCGGGTTTTTGGCCTTGCTTTTGAGCAGCACTTTCACGTCATAAAACAGAACAGAACATTTTTCAGTTCTGTTTCATGCTAATAGATGCAACAATGACTGAAATACAGACTTTACGATACAATACAATGTTTTACGGAGCTTGGGTCGGTTGTTTTAGGCTGTTTTCCTGAGGTTTTCTAAGGTCGCTTGTTGCTCTCTGAAAACCTGGCATTTGATCAAAAACACAAAAGGATCACATTTTATTTGTCACTTTGATGTGACTCCTGATCTGTCTGAGTGATAATATCATTTTCTGAGCACATGGCATGCTTTGAAGTCTATGTATGGTCCAGATAACGACTGTTCGATTACTAAGTTAGATGACAATGGTCTCAATAATGGATTAGTTGGGATTGACTTGTTCTAGCCTTAATGGAGATGTTATTGTTTTTCCACAGAATCCTCATGAGGACGAGTGGAGAAAAGAGCCCACTCACAGTTAGAATGTGTGTTTAAGATATTTTTGACACACAAAAACATCTGAAAGTAAATAACTGCGAGATGGATACGTTTAATGGAAGATTCCAGGCAAATCGATAGCCTTTCCATGGGGACAAAGACGACAAAAAAGTTCCATTACTTAGACTGAAACGTCAATTGCAAAACTAATTCAAGAATCAATAAATTACCTCAAGCTTTCGCGATTTACTAAACTAAAATGGAGTCAATCTGCACAATCTTTCAGGCAACTCTCCTTGACCTCAGACACAAACCAATCCGTGTTCTATTTTTGGATCGAAGCGCGCAGAGACCCGCTAATGGCGAGACACTTTACGGTAAAATCCTGTAAATGCGCTTTAAAGCCGACTAAAGACTTGAGAGGAACTGCTCCTGACACCGTACATTCCTCTTGTGTGTGATCCACTTACGGGTCCGAGCCGAGCTGAAGTCTACATAACCGTCTCATTCCCGGCGCTGAATGGAAACGTCCCGCTCACATCCAGGCGGCGGAGAAGCCCGGCCTTTGTAATGAAGCCGAGCACTTCATTCAGAGCGCTGCCTCCATCACGCCGCTATTAGTGCTTCCATAGCTCACTGCCAGGGGTTTGATGGCGTTTTCAAATACTTCTGCACACCTTGAATGAGGGCAGGGTGATATAGCTTTAAAGTTTTATCGCAATATTTCCCTCTGCCGTTGGATTCACGAGCGCTTTATAACACCTGTCACTTAATAATTCATGTGAACAACAACAACTTCATCTGCCTGCACAGTCGTTCTGATCTTGCTGTATGTATTTGGTTTTAAAAGGGCACATATTCGGCTGCTGTGATTTTTTTTGAGCTTTTAACCATGTTCTAACAATGTTCAGTCATCAAAAACATACCAGGAGTAACATTTTTCTGAATTCATGCTGTTTTGAAGAATGTTTATTAGGAAATCCGAATAATCCTCTGAGCATCAAACACACGTCCTGCTGAACTTCCTTAAATCATCGCTAAACTCGTTCGGAGTATTTCTGCCTCTAAACACGATCTCTGCTCCTGCTCACTCTCGCCGTAGTGTCTGTTCAGCTCCAACTTCACTGCATTGTGTAAGCGCTGAGGCGCCATCTGCTGGCTGGATGTACTCAGTGTCATTTCACTCAGGCTGATAATCTGTCATTTAAATCAAAAATAAACTGTTTTTTGTTTCAAACATGAGATGGTAAATTTAAGGCACTCAAGAGCATGTTTAAAGGCTAACAGCAATATGAAAAATGCAGAATTTTTTTTAAGTCAATTCTATTTCTACACATATTTTGCATGCCCTTACTTTAGCATTAACACACATCTTTCACTTTTTTTCCCATTGTTTCATGTTGCGCCATTTCACTGATGCAAGTTCCTAGTTGGTGCAATAACTATTTAACAGACAATATTATTGACATTAAACGTAACACTACACAAATACAACTTGGATTCAACTTGTTAAACTAAATTAGACAAAATTATTCCCGCAAACACTTGAGCGTGTGGTTCTGGAAGTACATCTCTCATTCCTATTTGCCATAGGGTTTTACAAAAATTAAACTATTAAGAGTGTAAAGGCACAGCAGAGGCTGAGCAGCTCTGTGGTCACTGATGTCACAGTTGTATTCAGACCAAAAAACATATGTAAAACTTACATTTCTGCTAAATATTTTAATAACTTGGAGGTTTATAAAGTTTCAGAAACAGATTTGATATAAAATTATAATTATTGTTATTGTGCTCATTACTCACCAAAGAGCTGATTAGCCCCAAGCTAAACGTTTAAATATTTAATATTCATTTTTTCTGAAACCTGAACCCAGCAGTGGGCGGTCATGTTGAGCTCCGTGTAGGGCTGTTCAATATACACAGTATTCAATAATAGGAACCAAATTTCATTTTAGAAGCAGACTGTGCAGACTATGATTTAAGGACATATGGGTGAATTCATTTAAGATAATAATATAAGATATATATAATAATTAAAGATTTTCTGGATTAATTTGCTCTGTTGAAAATATCTGTACTTTCTTTACCCCTCGTATCACAACAAATCATTTCTTCGTGTCGACACAATTAGCAAATTGTGAAGAATTCAATTTTCTAACTAAAAACATGTGATTCTTTTATTAGTTTGTCAGTTCAGAGGAATGTTTCAGTCAGTCATCAATTATCCTTGACGCTTTTAAAATGTGAACTTTGAACAGAATCCTATTATTAAAACATAAATCGCAAATCGAAGCGCAGTGATCAGTCATAAGTCATAATTAGACATCTTTCGTCGTGCAGCCCTAACCAGAATTTCTCGTTTTGATTTCGAGGTCAGTAAAAAGATGTCGATTTGATATGTTAGCCCACAAGTTAGCTCCGTATATTAGCAGCAGCTCAAAAGATCAGTCAGACTACAGTTTTTTCCAATCCATGCATCATTTTAAGTTGTAGAACATGCAATGCCAAAGTTTAGGCACTCAAGAGCATGTTCAAACGCCAATAACGGTACGTATCGTGCATAGTTCGCCATTTAATTTGGCCTAAGCGTTGGTGCATTCCCGCCCACACGCCTCTCATCACGGAGCGTTTTCGTTTACCTTTCCGTCTTGTGGGTCTGCGTTCTAAATCTCCTGTCGACGTGAACACCTCTGGGAAATAAACCCTGATGTGTAGACTGAACGCCGAGGATTGTGTGCCTGAGAGGAGGAAGAAGAGGAGGAGGACACCGCTGCTTTTACAGAGACGGGTATTCAGCTGGGACCGAGGCAGAGTCCTGTTCTCAGACTGACAGGGACAAGGCTTCTCTGAGGGGCTTTGGAACAATTCAAGGTAGAACTATTACAGAATGTTGACCCGAAGTGAGGTTTGCAAAAGGGAAAGCTTAGCAAAACTGTTGTACATCAGTGTATGTTTTACTTTAAAGTGTCTCCGTGCTGGAAAGATCGTCTCGTTGCGTCAGATTTGAAAAGCGTTGCATCGTCACCGTTTTTGCCAATGCGTTTCTGTAAAGCGAAACTATTTGCGAAGAAAACTGAAGTGGAATCAAGTCAAATAATGCAGTTATAAATGTAAAATGGCGTTGGAATCAGCCATTTTTGACCATTGCAAGAGACAAAACCACATCATAAATTGGAATAATGACTAGGTCCATGGTAGAGCTGCACAATTTGGCAAAAAAAAATCTAATTTCGATGTTTCCGATCAGTATTGTGATTACGATTAGATTTGTGATTTATGTTTCAATAATGACAGTCTGTTCAAAGTTCACGATGTTAAACACGTAGGAGAATTGACAAAAAGACTGACATTTGCTACGGACAAACTAATAAACATATTAATGTAGATCAAAACTACAAGGTTGGCAGTTTTTTAGATTTATTATTAGATTTATTAAAGATTGACTTGGCAGGAGGGAACATCACATGCTAATCTGAAATGCAGCAATCACAACATTACAAATACATTTTTAGTTTGTTTGTGGAGAAAATGATGTACTGTCACATTAACAAATTTTGAAGTGCAATATTTTGCTGCAGAAAATATCACGATAAACGATAATACTGAAACTACTTTATGCCACTGACAGCTGGAGAATAAAAAAAACAAACTATTATATCATCAGAAACATGAGTTGCAATAAAAGTACAGCACAATCAAACTAATTTGTAGTTAGATGGTGTTAATAATGAGTCGTAAAAGTTGTTTGTTTCACTCTATACCGCTCAAATCTTATCGAGAAACAAAAGAAAAGGTTCCCCAAAGTGCAAAAAAAATGCACACAATATTGAGCCCTAAATATATTATTATTTCTAAAATTCAGTAAGTCGATAATAAATTATTGTGACGGACCTAGTACTTCAAACTTTGCAGCGTTTGCGATTTCGATTCGATTTCGATTAATTGAGGGAGCCAACATCTTGTCACACACTTAGACAGAATGAACCTTCAAAGAAAATGTAAAATGTCCTTTGCAAAGAACGACAAATCTCTCTCGCTAACCCTGTGGTTCTGAGCTCTATAAACATGAAACTGAAGTGAATTTTCATCTTGTATTAGCTTGGCAGTTCACTTTTAATGTTTCGGAAATGAATCTAGATTGTAAAACATATCTTACAAATCCTACAGCAGTATGCTTGATATCTTCCTCGAGAAAACGAACAGAATATCCACAAATGTTGAATCTTTCTTTGCTCTCCAAAACGTGCCCAACCGTGTGAGCAGCTTGGAACAGCAGCAGGTGGGCTTATTGAAACCAGAAGAGCGCGGAAATCGGATCGCTGAACTGTTTGGTGTTTTGCCTAATGACATTTCTTCAGGTTTGGACAATGTTCCGTGGCCGGAGAACGAAGGACCGGGCGAGCGGTGCCGGAGAACTGCTCGAAGTCGGGGGAACGGTGTCGTTTATTGGCAGCACGCGAAGAAGCCTCAAGCAGGACGAGGGTGCTGGGCGCGTGGGTCACTCCGGCAGCATTAGCTCAGTTAAATGCACAACAAGCACGAAATGTCACCCAAACTAATGCGAGTCTCGCTCTAATCTAATCAAGGAGTGGGAGACACTAAAAGGAGTCGGTTAATATGATTAGAACTGAGTGCAAGAGTCAAGAATCGTCCGGCTTTTGCTATGGCCAAGAAGAAAATAAATATGTCTGAGCAGAAGATATATGATCGCTGAAGAAAAATCTACTTTGAAACCCATAGTAAATAAGTGGAGTGGTATGAATAAGGCTCAAAGGACACATATTATGCACTATCCGTTTTGCATTACTTGCTCTTGTACATTTTACTTTGTCATGTCATGTTTTACAACAAAAAATAATGTAAGTATTAAAAACTTTATAACATTCAGGTGTTCCCTCATCAGGATTTCTTCTTAGAACATCATCTACTGGTGGCAAAGGGAAATAAACAAAAGATAGCTTGGCCCGACATGCTAACGTAAGCGCTAGGGCTGCAAGATTAAGCAGTCAAATTTGAATGGACGCAATTACCATCATTTCCATCACAAACCACAAAATATCCGGTCTTATTCTTTCTAAAACCTGCTAGTTTAACTTTAAGCGCAGTCTTTTTGTCAATTTTCCTGCACACACATAAAATGTCAACTTTGAGCAGACTCTCTTTAACACATAAATCACAAATTTAAATTGCAACTGCAATACTTTTCCCCAAATTATGTGCAGTTGTAATCAACACAGTTTGAAGGCAAAAGAGGACCTCGTAAACAGGCTGCATCAAACAAGCGTGACTGAAGCGAAACACAACCTCTGGAGTGTTTTTCATCAGGTTAGAACATGGTTACTAACTACATTTTGCATAATATGTCAAAGCAACAGGCGAATATGGAATTTTAGATTCTGAAATAAGACTATAGCATGCTTAAAAAGTCAAAAAAGACAGCAGAAAAATGGGTTTCTGGAACTTTAAACGGTAGTCTAGTAGTGCAGGCTGATTCCACGCTCTAGTAGCTGGCAGATTGATCCCAGCAGCGCGGTTCATCTGGGACTGTGGAGCTGGGGAACTTCTCAGTCTCAAACCTCACCGCTGTGCTGTCATAATGAACCCCTCGTGATCGGGCCTCCAGATCATCGCCGTTATGAGCGTCCCAACGGAAACCCCGAGAGGCCTACCGAGATCAGGGCGCCGGGGGACGGCAAATTAGCGCGCTTTAAAGGAATCGCTGGAGAGCAAAAGAGAGAGACTGGGAAGAGACAAGAGCGCTCAAAAGGTTAGAACTATCACTTAATGCCAGGAGGGCAGAACGGAGGTAACCTTTTCATTACTAAAAAGTCTTACTAACACGCCACAAAGACAGAATGCCAAGTCAGATCACTCCTCTTTAGAGGGAGAAAATAAGGATTTAATCTGAACGTAGAAAGGAAAGTGACTAATCTGTTTTGTGCAAATGAACTCTGATTGACACATGACACAAACTGAACCAACGATCAAAGAATGGACCGACATAGTAATAAACCTTAGAAAATTTGAAAATGTTAAAGACTTGGAATGTTTAGTTTGGACTCTATGTGCCATATTTGTTTCTGGGTGCCTTTTGCTGCCCTGTTTTTCTTGTCTAACTATAATTCTATCTCCTGTGCTCTTTCTGGCTTTGTTGTTTGTTTGTTTTTTTGTTCTACGTTTCATATTTGTAAAATAAAGTAAAAACAAAACAAAACGCACACACACATTCAGACTTCATTTGAAAACAGATAATTTTGACAAACTTTGGACAAAGTGGGACGTTTTCGTTGGATGTGTGCAGTTGAATTGGAAGTCTTTTATTTTGCACTTTCTGTGTCTGTGTGTGGCTTTTTTCATTTGAAAGGTGAAAAAGAAAAAAAAAAGTGTATCAAACTGACAAAAGGTAACACGTATTTAATGCCATATTCTATTCAACAAAGTAATAACCGAAACCCACAAAAAGAGATTGCTGTTTTCAGTGAACAAAATTCACAATCTTTACTTCATGACACAACATAAAACACATTCATAATCCAAACAAACTTGGTACTCAAACCAGACATCTATAATCGGCGCCATCTTGGTCATGTTTGTAGGACACCTTTAAACACTCTCAAAATCTGTTACAGTACGACTAAATGGGCTGCACAATTCATTAGGGCTGTAGTCGACGAAAGAAATTCTTGGTCGACTAAAGACCTTCCCTATCGACCGATTAATCGACTAAAAAGAGGTGTGGCAAAACTATGAAGTATCTGACCCAAATTGCACAAAAAAAAAACAGAACTGCAGAGGAGTTCATTCGAAAAAAAAAAGACAAATGTATACAGAAAAGTGCAAGGAAACAGTGTATTTATGTGTTAGAGATATATAAATTAGACTAAACTCATGATTCACTCCAAAATCTTTAGCTAACCCACTCTATATCTTCACTTTTTCACTGCTATTGTCGTATAAATCCTTTTAGATCGAAATAAAATAATTTGTCGACTAATAAAAAAGTTGATAGACTAAAACAACATCGACCGATTAATCAACTATTAACGATTACAGCCCAACAATTCATCAAGAAAGACCAATATAACAGGAAAAACAACCAACATTAACAGTCGGCGAGCACTCCGAATCTATAACCAGGAAGCCACTACTAAACACAACCAATTGAGCGGAGTTCCTCTTCCTCCTCGACCAATCAGAGCTGAGATAACGATCGCGCGCAGGAAAGTACCTCCGCCCCCCGCGCTCTCTTTCTCCCTGACCCTACAGAAATCATGTGGCTGTAATGAGAGCGCCTATGGATTTTTTAATGAAACTCTATATTGCGTTCTGCTGGCCCCGTTTTAGCGCGATCTCACACACAAATCGATCGGGATCCAGAGCGTCTCAAATACGCGGCCATTTATCAGCGTTACGTTTCCGAGTCAGAGTTCTGCGCCTGCTTTGTCCTTGACTGCTGCCACTCTCCAGCCGGCTCTGTGAAACGACGAAGGCTGGGAAATGGGAGAAGTGAAGTTTGTGTTGTTCTTTTGGAGAAATGTGTCCTCGTCTTTTAAGCGATGAAGCTGGGCAAACTGTTGGAACCGCTGGGCGACTGGGGACCGATCTCCAAACCTTGACCCTGGCTCACAGTAACGATGCATGATTCTCAAGGTTTTACTTTAAATTTAGAAGTGCGATACATTGCTGATGAACCACAAGATAGAAACGAATGAATTCAACTGACACAATGGTCGTAAACATACATAAATGGCAGAATGAAACTCTTCAGTAGCTTGTGTCTATAGTTATTTATTCAATCGTCTACAGCAGACTAATTTTTCTTGGCCCTCAGGCTTCCTGGTGAACTGGCCCACACTGTCCTAATAAGTACTATTTACAGCACATTTCAGACTTTCTACAATTCCAACCCAAATAACTAACATTTTAGTGCAGCACAGACCTGATATTAAAGCACTGAGACTGAACGTAGATGTGGTGGAGCTTAAAACATCAGATAAATGCAGCTTTTTTTAACGTTTCGCGATTGATTTGTGGCCCTCCGCTTGGTCTATATTTCAATATGTGGCCCTCGATGGAAAAAGTTTGTACACCCCTGGTCTACAGCTTAAATCTTATTGTCGAACAGAAAAAGAAAAAGTACAAAGAAAAAGTACCCAAGTTAAATATTGAACCACAAAATGATTTGTCCATCTAAATATATGAACAATAGGTCGATATAGTCATTATTGGGTGAAACATTCCAGGAAAAGTTACATATTGCATCTTCAAAAAACCTGGTTTGTTTTGCATACTCGCCACAATTTGAATACATATTTAATTTTTTTTTTATGTAATTGAAGATGTTGGAGATTGAGAATAACAAAGCACCGCAGACTGTTTTCGACACTGCCATCCCGCTCGATTTCAGAACCATGGATTTGGGCCTTAAAGCTCCTGCCATGGACACAATAGATGGATTTGGGACAGACTTTTGGCGGAAGTAAAGAAGACCATCACAAAGGAATGGACGACACAAACTGAACCAATGATCAAGAACTGAATTGAAATTGTAGCGGACTTTTGAAAAATAGAAAAAAAATGACTTACAGACTTAATTTGAAAAGGCTGTGCTATCATTTGTCATAATCCATTAATGTATGCCTTTTTTTTCATTGAAGGTTCTGTGGTTATTCATTTTGTAGGTGTTTTTTGCCCATATTGTGTGTTCTGTGTTTTATGTGTTTACATTTATTTTTTTTCCCTTTGGGTGAAAAACATGTAATTGTGATGAAGATATAACCTTCACAGATTAGCACAACATCAGTGCAAACAGAAGCAGTTTCTATCGGTCCATTAGTAGAAAATAAGTGTGCATATGGAGGTGGGTAATAAATCTAATTTTAGATAACATTGCGAATGTTGTTTTGAAGCTATGATCTCAAAAAGGGAGAGAAATGTTTCATGTAATGTTCCAAACAAGAGTATAATGTGATTTTTCTGCTGTTTTGTGGTTCATATCATGGTCCATTCATGATTTGTGCGACACTTGATCCACGACCAAGATATTTACAGCCAACTTTTATCACATTTCAGACGCCTTGTTATAATACTGTCTGAACATTGTGAAAAATACGCCAAAAAAATAGAGATTTTCCAATATCGTCCAGTTCTACTTGTGCATCAACATTGCCACAGTACAAAAGAATTTCCACACTAGAGAAAATCCAGAAGAGTTTCACATGTCTCCTTGGACGCGGCGTGGAGCTGGGCTGTAGCCGTCGTGTCTGCTCCTCGTGGGCGCTGGAGTGTAGCCAGTATCCGTCTGATAAGCTGGATGCCAATTACAGGCCCCAGACACAAAACCGTTTGGAAGCGACTCCATTTAGGCCCTTGTTAAGATAGAGATCTGCATGCAAATTCTGCTAATTACACCGAGAGCCCGAGTCGCAACCTTCCCCCGGCCGATCTTCTCCCGCTGGGCTAGTACTAGGACCTTTCCAGATCACTTTTCAGAGGCGGATAGTGGATATTAATAGTGGCTAAATTGATCCAGTCTGTGCGTCTCAACGGGAGGTGTGGTAATGGGCACGGCATGCAGAGCTAAACGAGATGGCGCTAGCGTGAGAGGGCTAGCCATGCAGACATGAAAGTGACGCTGGCACATACCGGCGCGGGAGACGTCAAAGCTCTGGTCAAATTTTGAGAATCAATCAATTAAAAGCGATAGAGAAGAGTCTGTAAGTTACAAATCATGGCTAACAGTGACAAATGCAACTAAAAATATGTGTCAAAAATGTCCCAAAATGTGTTTTAAACAGTCAGATGTAATTAGAAGCGAAAAGAACGTGATTAGGAGCAATTACAATTAGTCTATAAGTGACACAAATGCGACCAAAATGCATCAAAAACATGTCTAAAACCACCGGAAATGCATCTTAAAGAGTCAAATGTGACTAAAAGCGACACAAATGCAATTAAGAGCGATGACTAAAATGACAAAAATGACTAAAAGCAACATGAACGTGACTAACTGGGACAAAAATGCTACTGAAAGGGACAAAAATGTGGATAAAATTGACCAAATTTGACAAAAATGTACAAGAACGTAAAAGTTCTTGTTTAGTTTAGTTTAGTTTAGTCTTTATTTGAAGGGACAATGTACAAAGACATTAAGCTCATAAAAAACAGAGATGTTCCGCACCAGATTAGAGCTAAATAGCTAGTTTCCATCTGCAGTCCCTGATTTACAAGAATAAATAGTACAGTGCAAACAACAAAAGATTATTAAGGTCAATTCACAAATTCCACTCTCTGACTCAAGCACTCTCACAGCATCACACGTGAACAGTTTTATAGAATATACATGACCTACCTAATTACCTTTCACTATTAAATCAGTCCATAAGCCACTTATCTCAGTTACATATACAAATATATATTTACATATTATATACATACATACTTCCACTGTGTGTGGAGTTTATGTCTTGAACTAGAAGCAAGAAAGTGCTACATTGGGCTTATTTGAGGAGAAGCAAATATCTGTCAGTGCTGACAAGTCTGAGCTCCACAACCACTTTTTAAGTTCTACAGAGCTGTAAAGGCAGCTTTAATGGAAACAAAATGGTACACCCATCCATCCATCCATTTTCTTCCGCTTATCCGGGGCCGGGTCGCGGGGGCAGCAGTCTAAGCAGGGAGGCCCAGACTTCCCTGTCCACGCACACTTCCTCCAGCTCTTCCGGTGGGATCCCAAGGCGTTCCCAGGCCAGCCGAGAGACATAGTCCCTCCAGCGTGTCCTGGGTCTACCCCGGGGCCGCCTCCCGGTGGGACACGCCCAGAACACCTCCCTAGGGAGGCGTCCAGGAGGCATCCTGAACAGATGCCCGAGCCACCTCAGCTGGCTCCTCTCGACGTGGAGAAGCAGCGGCTCTACTCCGAGCTCCTCCCGTGTGACTGAGCTCCTCACCCTATCTCTAAGGGAGCGCCCAGCCACCCGGCGGAGGAAGCTCATTTCGACCGCTTGTATCCGCGATCTTGTCCTTTCGGTCATTACCCAAAGCTCATGACCATAGGTGAGGGTAGAATGTAGATTGACGGTAAATCGAGAGCTTTGTCTTTCGACTCAGCTCTTTCTTTATCTCAACGGTCTAACACAGCGCCCGCATCACTGCAGACGCTGCACCGATCCGCCTGTCAATCTCACGCTCCATCCTTCCCTCACTCGTGAACAAGACCCCGAGATACTTGAACTCCTCCACTTGAGGCAAGGACTCTCCACCCACCCGGAGAGGGCAAGCCACCTTTTTCCGGTCGAGAACCATGGCCTCGGATTTGGAGGTGCTGATCCTCATCCCAGCCGCTTCACACTCGGCTGCAAACCGTCCCAGTGCATGCTGTAGGTCCTGGTTTGAGGAAGCCATCAGGACGACATCGTCTGCAAACAGCAGAGATGAGATCCTGTGGTTCCCAAACCGGACGCCCTCCACGCCCTGACTGCGCCTAGAAATTCTGTCCATAAAAATGATGAACAGAACCGGTGACAAAGGGCAGCCCTGGCGGAGTCCAACATGCACTGGGAACAGGTCTGACTTACTGCCGGCAATGCAAACACAGCTCCTGCTCCGGTCGTACAGGGACCGGACAGCCCTTAACAAAGGGCCCCGGACCCCATACTCCCCGAGCACCCCCCACAAGGCGCCCCGGGGCACACGGTCGAATGCCTTCTCCAGATCCACAAAGCACATGTGGACTGGTTGGGCAAACTCCCATGAACCCTCGAGCACCCGATGGAGAGTATAGAGCTGGTCCAGTGTTCCACGACCGGGACGAAAACCACACTGCTCCTCCTGAATCCGAGGTTCGACTATCGGTCGGATTCTCCTCTCCAGTACCCTGGAATAGACCTTTGGTACACATGTGCTTATTTCAATATGTTAAGCAAAAACACACTTTAAATTTCACTGAAATATCACTGAAGATGGATGTCGTGATTCAACAACAACTCAACAATAACACATAACCACAGATGTCTTAGTGATTTTAAAACTGCAAAAAATAGTTGTCTTTTCTGTCTGGACCGTTTCACCCCTGGATTAACCCTCTCTTTGCTGCACTGTGCCATGAACGCTGAATAATCCTATAGTATATTTGTAGTATTGTTGCATCCATACAAATAAATGCAACCCTAATCCGCAGTGGACCACATTTCTGGTCGACGCGCTCTCCTCCAGACATATTAGCCCATACATCTGAAGCTCTTTCATGTGCACCAATCAGGAGCGAAAGTGGCGCGCTCCTTTGAAAAGCCCATATGCAGAAGACGTCCTCCTCGTCGGGCGGAGCGGCTTAAGGAAGGACCGCGTTTGTGTGTTCAAAGTGCTGCGGTCGGAGGCTCTGTCAGGACGGCTGATAAAAGACGAGCCGCCGAGATGGAGAGGAGAGCGCTTAAAGAGAAAAGAGAGCGGATCAAAGCCTGGAGTCAGTCTGCAGAGGACAAATACTGGTTTACCTCACACACACAAACAGCTCAGGCGCTACACAATACTCCCAAGTTAGTGGTTCCATCCCTGCTGCCATCTATGTATGAGCAAGGCTTTATCTTCTGTGTGAAATGCAAGGATTTCCTCCACAAACAACAAAATATCCAGTTTTA
Source organism: Rhinogobius similis (assembly GCA_019453435.1). Taxonomy (NCBI): domain Eukaryota; kingdom Metazoa; phylum Chordata; class Actinopteri; order Gobiiformes; family Gobiidae; genus Rhinogobius; species Rhinogobius similis. The sequence continues at coordinate 4,451,823 of CM033621.1, read as the reverse complement.
TTCTGCATAAAGACGGCTAACCCTGTTTAGATTTGCAAAAACGTGCAAGCAGCAAAAACGCGACAGAGTGACAAAAAGCATAGCAAACATGCATCTAAAAGCAACAAAAATGTGTCTTAAAGAGTCAAATGTGATTAAAGGCAACAAAAACGCATTTAAGAGCGGTAAAAACAAGTCTACGTGACAAAATCGTGACTAAGAGAGTCAAAAACGCAACTACAAAGCAGCAAAAATACATCTAAAAGCTACAAAAATGCGTCTTAAAGAGTCAAAGGTGATTAAAAGTGTCAAAAACACGATATTAGCGATCATAAGGTGTGTATGGCATTTAAGAAAAAGTTGTTAAACGCAAACCTGATGTGTTCTATACATTCATAGATGAAAATCTAAAGATCACAAGAGACATTGAGTGGCAAATAGAGTAGAAAAAAAAATCTCATTGCATATTGTGCTTGTACGATTGTGATTAGATTGGCAATTTATGTTTAAATAATGGAATTCTGTTTACATTTCAAACTCATCTGGGAGAAATGATGAACTCCCTAAAGGCGCCCAAAGTACTTTCCAATAGATAAAAATAAGATATTAAAATACAAAACCATAAAACAATACATTTAACAGTGTAAACAACAAAATAAAGTATCACTGCATTATAGTAAAGATTCATCTCAATCGAAATGAAAGCGCCATTTCAATGGTCGCAATTACCAAAACACAAATACTGTAATTGTTTAAGTAAGAGCATTTTCTGTGGAAACAACAACAAAAATCAAATGTACTGTCTCACCATTTATGTCCGAAAAATGGCAGATAGATACTTTACCCAAACTGTTCAGCCCTTGTACAGATACAAACTACAGCGTTAGCAGTTTTTTATGCAGATGAGGAGATATTTTTTGTGGAGGAAAAAACTGCAGCTTTTTCGTTTTGCCAATTGCGTCCATTCAAACTGTGATTTTGATTCGATTGTGATCGAATCAAATCAGCCCTAAAGTGAAAACCTCATGCCAGAATATCACAAAAATATTACTCAAACATTTGTTTAATAAAGTTAAACCAAACCACAGCACAAACTGATCTGACAAAGTGTGCAACTCGACTACAAACTTTTCTATTGGTGAATAATTGGTTCAACAGAAGACCACAAAAAAAAACTACAAACCACAAAGTATCTAACCTCACAAACAACTGGCACAAGAGTAAACATGTGGTCCAGGACAGTTCAAGCAGAACATGAACTTAGTATTACTTTAAGCGCTCCACATCCGAGTCTTATGAAAGCCAAAAGGAGGAAGGCTATGGTGTCCACATTTAAAAACACAACATTTTAAAAATCTTTTACGTCAAGGAGCTCATCTGAGGAGGCGGCCTCTCTGTGCCAGGTTTGGCCTGAGCTCTGACGAGGCTAGCAGGAGGAGCGCCTCAGCCCGGTGGGATAAACACAGACGGGACTAAAGCTGCACCATTAATCGAAATCGCAATCTGAGGAGATGCGATTAGCAAATGGCAAAAGATGTAAGTTTTGAAGTGCAACAATTTCCTCCACAAACAAAACATCCCGTTTCATTCTACATAAAATAGATTTGTTAAAACACGACTGAAAGTGACAAAAAACATAAAAAATGCATCTAAAAGCAACAAAAACACGACTAAGAGAGATAAAAACAAGTCTAAAAGCGACACAAATGCTAAGAAAGGGAAACAAACGTAACTGAAAACGTCAAAAACCATCACAAATGTGTCTAAAAGTGACAAAATAGCATCTTAAAGAGTCAAATGTGAGTAAAAGCAACAAAAATTTGAATATCAGCAATGGAAACATGCATATAAATGACAAAACCACAACTAAAAGTGACACAGATGCAACTAAAGCGGTAAACACAACGTCACAAATGCAAGTAAGAGCACAAAAAAACCATCAAAAACGCATCAAAATGAGTCTAACGTGACAAAAGCGACAAAAACGTGAATTTCGGCGATGAAAATGTGACTACAAATGACACAAACGCTATTAAAAGCGACAAGCACAACTACAAGTGACACAAATGCAACTACGAGCCGCAAAAAACATCAAAAGTGCAGCAAAAATGCATGTGATTAAGAGTGATAAAACGAGTCTAAACGTGACAAAATCGCAACTAAAAACAACAGAAATGCAACTAAAAGTGACACAAATACAACTAAAAGTGACAAAAACATTCCGAAACAGGTGATTCTTTTATTAGTTCATATTTCAGTCTTTTTGTCAGTTCTCCTGGTTGTGTTAAAAATATTGACTTTGGACACAATCCCATTATTAAAACATAAATGGCAAAATGAATCTCAAAACTGGTCGGAAAAATCACAATTCGATATTTTTCCTGAATCGTGCCGCTCCAAACTGGACTCAACAGATGTGAGTAAGCCCCTCCCTCTCCCCTCCCCCCCTCTCTCCCCCCTCGTCACAACACTCGGCTCGTTTGTGTGTGTACAGCAGCTAATTATGGGCTGCAAAGATTAGCAAACAGCACTTAATAATGGATTCAAGACCGACTGATTCTTAAAGTGGAGCTGCAGGATGAATCGCAATTAGATCTGCATTGTTTGGATGAATCGGTCGCAATTACTGATTCACAAACGTTTCCAATTATTCAGTTAATGATACAATTCTCTGCAAAACAACAAAATTCAATTAGGGTGTGGATCTGTACCAACGTGTTCTGAAATCAGGACAAAGCTTCGGCAAAACTGTAAAGGAACTAATGGGTTTTTGGACGATCGTGTGTCATTTTTGGTGAATTTCTGCTTTGTCTGAGTGATAAAACATTCTCTCTCAGCACGACACGTTTTGGAGGTTCTGTACAGTGAATTAAAAAAACGTGATTTGATTATCAGATGGTTGACGATAACGAAAATAAGTTGTTTCATCGCTAATTCATATTTGTTAAAGGGCCTCTGACAAGTTTGACTACTCATTTAACTAAAGTGCAGTTAAGATAAATATATTTCAAATTATGCTAAAATCTTTCAAAATTTTACCCCAGTTTAGCTATTTTTTTAGGTTTATAATTTTACTTCCTGGTTGTAAATGATGACATCACACTAGGAAAGTACCAAGAAAACATCCCGAACAGTGCATCGAAACTCATCTAATGTCAGATTTTTTTCATTTGACAAAGAGCCTTTTTGTTGAGTCAATGTTTAAAGAGTCAAAAAGGTCATTCCTTTTGTGTAAATGATGCATAACCTTTGTCTCCCCAGTGTGATGTCATCCATTTGTTTACATCCGGTAATTTTTGACAGCTTTTTAAACTTTTTTCCCCACAAACAACTACCTGATTGGTGTAAAACTATAATTTATAGTTACAAGAGGTATTAATACACTAAATAAAGTCAAAATTAGAAAATCGTAAAAAGCTGTCATGTGCACTTTAATATCGCCCAGCTCTGCCAGTCCAATCATAACTTTGTCACTTTGTGGCTTCACTAACTGCATGTTTTGATAATACTGAAGCAAAAGCAGTCGTGCACCTATAGATTAATTGAAATGAAAATGTTTAACCTGACAATAACAATCGATTTATGCATCTGACTTAAACAATCTCACATTTTACAGTTGGTTCACTAAATCTGGTAAACAGAAACTTGCTCAAGAAACAGAAGAATGAAACGCCAGCAGCAACAATCCAATTCCCCAGATGAACCCGAGGTAAAATTTCCGTTGCTATTTTTTGGTTGGTTTACTTATATAGCAATAATTACAAACCGCTGAGCATAAACTGACCTTAGTGGATTGTCATTTCTTTCTCGCAGAAGCATGAAAACAGAGCGTACACTGGCGCTTACAGCAGCACTCGATGTACGACCAGACCGTGAGGATATGTTGCTGGGTCACTGGCGTATTGTCTGATTCTTGGCTCATTTTCACTGCGGCGGTAACGACAAAGAGCCGCGGCTGTTCTCCCAGAGCTGCGTCATTTGTCCGCACCGATTCTCCACAGTTATCACATCAATTTTCCGGAGCTCACCTGACAAAGCGTGTCTGAAATGCCCGGGCGTGTGTCTGCGGAGAAGCCGAGGGGATCTGTTCGGAAGTGCGAGGGGGTTGGACGTTCAAAAGTAGCTCCGGCTCAGTCTCAACTTTCGCAACACTCCATTTCAAAGCCACGATGACAAAGTTTGTTTAATGTGATCGTGTGGTCTTCCACTTGAGCTGATGAAAATGAACATCACAGCAAAAGTATTCGGGACATGTCCAAATTAGCCCTGTTTTTGTTCGTTTTTTTCAGCAATGATACTAGTTTTGATACTAATTTTTGTGTCAGTTGGCATTTTGGTTTTTGGTATTTTAAACCTACAAGACAAGACATATTTTTGTATATGTGTTGTTTGTATATTTGATTTCACCCATCCTTTAAAAGCAGTGGTTCCCAACCTCTTTTGTCTGGAGCATGCCCTAAGCTTTGTCTCACACTCAACACTACCTCTTAAATTGAGTTTCAGGCAAATAAATGGGTTTAAATGCCAAATTTTGTTAATTATTGTCATAGTATTTCTGTTTGAATGATATGGTCCAAGATACTCAAAAGAGAAGCTTCATTTATAACTAATAATAATACTAATACTAATAACTAACATTTTTTATTCAGATAAAAGTACATTTCATCTTCTTTTAAAACCTGAAACCATTCAAAGTACCCCCTGGGGTCCTTGTACCCCTAGTTGGGAAACGCTGTTTAAAGTGCGTATGACGGGTTTTAACAATTTTCTAATTTTGATTTTATTTGGTGTATTAATACGTATTGTACATAAAAATTCCCGTTTTACACCAATCAAGTCATAGTTTGTGAAGAAAAGTTGAAAAATCAGTTTGCAATTACAGGAAGTAAAAAATTGATGACATCACACCAGGGAGACTCACTCCATCCAAAGATTATGCAAAATTTACACAAAATCAACCACTTAAATTACCCTTAAAACATTAAATCAACAAAATAAAGGTGTTGACATGTATTTTGATTTGTCAGACAAAAAAAAATCTGTGACATTCGCCGAGTTTTAGCCCAGTGTACAAAGTAATTTCCTAGTGTGATGTCATCATTTACAACCAGGAAGTGACATTACAAAACTAAAAAAAACAGCTAAAAATGATCAAATGTATAATTATTTTTTGCGAAACTTTGAATATATTTATCTACTCTGTGTTGTAGTAAAATGAGTATTCCAACCTGTCATGGGCACTTTAAATTAGTAGGAATGGGTGCCGTTTAAAATAAAAAATAAATAGGAAGTATTATTGGTATATATACACTAGTTTATAACATAGTTTCATGCACTATTCACCTTCTTCTAAAAGTTGTCGTGGGCACCGACGTCTTGTTTCTGTTGTAGTTTACATGGTGCAATCGAGCTCAACAGAAAATAAGTTCAACACGGACTAAAAAGCCGTTTTCAGGCCGCCCAGGAAATCGGTGCAGTGTGACGTGTTGTTGCTTGTGTACTTTAAACATTTAACACAAATCAATCTACTTTATATAATGTTTTAGTAGGAAGACTTTTCCCTCGTTCGACATTTGCGTGAACAGTGTTCTCGTCAAACCGGAAGTGCATTTATTACAGGAGTGTGGATCTGTGGCAAAAAGAGGCGAAAGTGGGCGGGGCAGAATAAGGTGAATAGAAATGACAAGACGGCAGTGTGTCAAAACTACAGTATAATGACGAGTTACCGGTACCAAAAACCTGGTATCGTTCAAGCACTGGTACCCACAGAAATGTTAATATTCCCGGCCCAAGAAGCAGAATTAAACCTGTTGTTTTAGGTTGATAAAACAGATAACACAAACTTTACTGTTCAGGAACCAAACACAGGGAGCTTTTAACAAATAAAGACACATATCAAATGCATTGGTATAATCTTCACACATTTCACAAACCGCTATGAACGAAGCAAAACACAACTTCGAGCACATTTTTGGACGAGGAAACAGTTATATTGTTGCTCTTCTTACACGTTTCCATTTTGACTGACCACGGACCGTCGCTATAAGATCCGATCTCTCAAACTGGGTCAGAAGAAATCTCCTCGCTGCACGTTCATCAATAACTCATCCATCCTATTAAATATCAATAAAACAGGAGGTGTGTGTTTGGTATGCTACGTATGGAACCGTAGTGCAGCCGCGTTCAATTATTCACCGAGGTTATGGGAAAGAAGGAGTCAGTCCGGGTGAGACGCTGTGCATCAACCTTATGACACAAAGCCAAATGGTGGTTTGAACACTTTGGAGAAAAATAACTTGATTATTGATGAAAAATATAACTTTCAGTCATTCAAACTTTCAAACTGATTCTATTTATTCCATTTTAATAATACCTTTTTGAGTACACATTTTAAAAGTGGGATATGACTTTCTATTTCTATTTCTTCATGAACATGACCAATCTCTGTGCCCAGATATGAAACAAACATGTTCAAATCAAATATAGCGTTTATTGATAACACTTGTAATGTTGTTTTACTCTTATTTATTGGACATGATGGACGAATTATTGATGTTTGCACATTTTGTTTTTTGGTTCTCAAGCTGATTTTCCAAATTGAAAGCAGGATGAGACTCACACTTGGAGCTGCCAGATCCTACGACCAAAAACTAAAATAAACACCTAAAAGGACTCCGTCTGATGTGAAAACTCACAACCAAAACCTGAGCATCTGCAGCAAATCACAAACCAATTCCAAGTTTTCAGAAGACAAGATTCTTACTCTACCAAGTTTCCAGTAGTTTCAGATTCAATTCAAGCTCTGGCAAGACAAATACAATTGCAATTGTGGTTCCTTCTGTGCACATCCTTTAAATCAGGGGTCCCCAAACTTTTTTTCCGCGGCGGGTCAAAATGCATACATATTAGCGTGCCGGAGGTCAACCCAAATGTTGGGTAGAATTCAATGTTTATTTGCAAAGATATGATGTCTTTAATGAACGTGTTTAAGGAGAATAGACCCTGAAGGGCCACTTTGGGCACCCTTGCTTTAACTCAAATATCGTTGTTTCTAAATCTTTTACATTATATTATAATTAAGGAGTGACAAAATGACTATCTCGATCTTTTTTGGCTTATGCTGATATTTAGACGATAATATGGAAACTAAATTGCGTATGGAAAGGTTATGGTTGAGGTTGAAAAATTGCAACAACAAAAAAGCAGTGAATGAAAAGCCAAGATTACTACAAAAGAGGAGAAATATCATCTTGTATGCATGTTTGAAAGATTAAGATGAATCTAATTGTAATATTATCCATTTTCCGATATGTCTCCCATCTCTAATTGTGCATCCATAACCTCCAGCTCCCCTTGTATACATTGCTGCAGTTACCGAGCGTGAAGGCTGGCTTTATACAAACACGGGCGCCTAAACAGAGCATGGTTCTTCCTATAATGAGGCATGCGCTCCTGCCTGTTGCACCACACTGCTGGCTGGAGCTCGCTGGAGTAAATAAGCCTGAGTGGCAGCAGCTGATGAGCAGTAAAGACATGCAGTGGTCCTGGTCCCTGGAGGATGCACAGCCCACCCGCTCACACACACACAGACACACACACACAAACACACACACAACAGGCTGGTCCAGGAGGCAGGCAGGACATTACAACAATCTGGTAGAAGGAGATAATGCTGAGATAATGCTGTAGTTTGTACCTCCTGCCTCTATGTGGGGCTGCATCTTTCACCTCGGACTGTAACATCCCACCATTGCATAAATATGGACACAAATAAGACACTTCTTGATCGTTTGATATGATTAATCACCTTATTCCTGAAGTTTCCGTGAGTGCCGCCATCTTTTTTTCCGATATAGTTTACATGGGGCAGACGAGCTCAACAGAAAATAAGTTCTACACGGACTAAAAAGCTGTTTTCAAGCCCCAGGAAATCGGAGCGTTGTTGACTTGTTGTTGCTTGTGTACATTAAACATTTTTACACAAATCAGTCTACTTTATATAACACTTCAGTGGCGAGACTTTTCCCTCGTTCATCAAACCGGAAGTGCGTTTACTACAGGAGTACGGATCTGTGGTAAAAAGAGGGAAAAGTGGGCGGGGCGGAATAAGGTGAATAAGAGTTTGGATTTGCAGTTTACAATAAACCTGTAGCAGCCGCCATCTTGAATGTTTTGGCTTTACAAGATTCTGATTGACAAGATCTGAAATGCTGTGTCACAAACCCCGCCCCGTTACTCATAAAGACCCTTTAAAATGCCATGTTATCAAAATTCCAGAGTGGAGGCAAAATCAAGGAGACTGTAATTAATTTTCAATCATTCACTCACATCAGATTTAAAGACTAATGGTGTTAGATTTAGAATTTCCAAGGTAGAAACGTCAGCTTGTTTGCTCTTCTATTACAAAGGATGGACAATCTATTATTTTCAAGCTTTAAACTTGTATCTGAGCTTCATAAAAAAAGTGTAATTTATGGTAAAGTTTGTGATTATATTTGTACATACAGTAAAAAACTATTGTGGATTCATCATTTCTATAATTATTTGTTCAGTTAAACCTAAAAATCTGTATTTTTCCTTCATCAAAAATGCTAAGAATTGATCTTTAAAGCAGCTCTGATGTCACTCACATATTTCTGACTGGTTTCCATTTTCCAAAATCTTCCTAACTATTCATATTTTGTGTTATGGGTTACTATGTTATACTTCACTTTTGCCTCCATATCAGAATGTAGAATGTTTTTGGTAACACACTTTTAAAGGGTCTATTGTTCCAGTGAGAAAACGCAAATGTCTAGGGAGAATCATTAGACCGGCATCTCTGTGTGCGACAACGAGCAACAGAAAACGCTCCATATTCCATTTCAAGCAAACAGTATTGATAGTACAAATAAATTAGTCTGAAGCCATTGCAAGAGTAATCATGAGACTCAGTGCACGTGTTGTCTTTTCTTTGCAGCCTTGCATCGTCCTCCAATGCGAGAGATGAAGGCAAACAATACACGCCAGCTATTACTTGGAGATACAGCCACATTAAACATCTGCACATTAGGACATGATCGCAATGTTGTAGTCATAATCCACTATTTACCAGCTCCATTATGATCCTATGAGCTCTAGGCACACTTCAGCTCTATTAGTCCCCGCAAACCTCCTGCATATTTAATACAGTGTGTGTGCTCTTCTGGATTTCTGGTGCGCTCCATCACGTCTTGAGTGTTGGGTTCAATTATTCATGCTGCCCTCGCTGAAGCAAGTTATCCAGGAGCCAGGAGGAGGTTATCCAGGAGGAGGAGACTGGTCGGGGTGCAGGCTGGTCCGGGCTGTGTTTACATGTGAGGTGGGACTGTCCTCCTGCTGCCTGCCCGCCCCGGCCCGCTCCGCACAGACGGGTTTCTCGACAGCCAAGCATTTAATATTTAGAGGAACACATAGACGTGTAAAATCAACAGGACCTGAAAGTCATGGCGGCCCATGGGGCTTTGGTTGTGATCTCACTGAAGAGCGCGTTGTAAGCACACACGGATTGTTTCTGTCATGAAGAAAGAAGTTGTGGAAATAGTGTATGAAACAGTGACAGGGGCAAAGCGCTGGCTCTGGTGTAAAGTGGCGGAGCAGAGTGTCAGGCGTTGGCAGGAGCTTTAAAGGCTTTATTTGATTCTGACAAGAGCCTGGGCTGGATCCAAGTGGCCTCTGATGTGGCTACTACCTCTGCAAAGACACTAACGCTGGGCCACAACACAGCTCACACTGTGGAGTCGCCTGAGACAGTGATGAGTGGCACAGACTGTGCTATACTGTATATACACATCCACGTGGTTTCCCGACAAAGCAGAGCACCAGGTAATGATATGGCAATGAAAGAACATGTGCAAAACAATGTTAGTCCTAATGAAGAACATTAAGTTATTTTGAAAAGATGTATTAGAATGTTTGTTTTTGCTTTAGCTCATCTGACTCGCCGTGAGCCTGCCACAGATCCTGTCAGATGAGCTGCTCCCCTCTGGGGCTGCGATAATTAGCTGACACTCGTCTATTTTAGGGAGCCACAGCCCCACAGCCGGCGTGTGTGTGCCGCTAAACACACTCTATAAAGCTCTACTACGTGAAGCTCACAGTTCTGCTGGCTCCACCTGGCTCCTGCTGTGGGCTCCTCCTGGCTCCTCCAGTGGACTCCTCCTCCTGTGGGCTCCTCCTGAGGGCTGGAGGAGGAGCAGTCTGCTGAAAGGCAGGCCTCATAATTGCTCTTGGCTCTTTTGATGTGCAGACAACGCCATAATCCTCCTAATCATATTAAGGGGACCCTGGCTGGCCACAGGGCCATGGCGCTCCAGCCTGATATAGGTAATACACTCAGGACGAGCAGACAAAGGAGCAGACAGAGAGGGAGCATGTGACAGCAGCTGGGGCCAAAGCACAGCCAACACGGCAACAGGCGAACAGTACGTCAAAGGCTACGCTCAAACTACACTGTTCACAGCACCTGACTCTTCATATAGGCTGGACCTTATCCTTGAGTAAATTGGTTGCAATTATGTTTCATCAGCTCACTGGGGACCTGCAGATAGTTAGTAGACTTGTCATGTAAATTCATGTGGACACCTGGCAGGGATTTAGACTTCAAAAGAGCCGTGTGAGCCAAGCAAACGTGCCTTCTCACTGTAGAATGCACATTACACACTGTACACCACACGTCCCACTGTATGATGATAGAAATGGAAACAGTTTTCAGCTTGTAAACCTGTACCTAAATCATGTCTCACACTGGAAGCCGCTCTGACGTGCTTCACCGCTGTATCACATTGACTTTTTCACTCAAATAATAACCTCTGGGTCCTGGATGAAATCAAACCTACAATCCCAGCTTTTATGTTGATATCTTTGCTTCACACCAGCATCATGCCCAAATCAGCCTGATCTGCTCCACTGCACCGGAGCCCCTCGGCGTGGCTTATGTAAACTATGTTAATATTCAAGCACAATGCACTGGCGGTCTTTCTATTCAAGGAAATATAAGACCTCGCGACACCTGTTTGTACACAACGAGTAAGAAAAAGATTAAAACGACAAGGTTCACGAGATGCAACAGATGGCCATCGACGTAAAAGTATTTATCGCAATCAAATCAGACTTACAACGTCAAAACAGCACATTACGAAGCTGCAATTTCTGGGTAATATATTGTTCTAAGCAGAGAATTAAATATCTTGTCTCAATTTAATCTTGAATGCGTTTGGCAGTTCCGATTTCCTTCCTCGCTCCAGTGTTTACGCTCCTGGACGTGTTTAAGAAGTGCATTGTAAACTAAACACCATCCACACTGGGCTGTTTATCTTCATTGTCCTAATTAGCTCTGAATTAAATGCCATAAAACGGTTTACATTTTTCTCTGGGAATAGTGCCTGGGTTAAGTCGGAGCAACAGTGTTTGTAAATGTGTGCTGGGGGTGGGGCGGCCCTGCCATGCATTGTTGGAGGAATCGCGCCGCGTTGCCATGGCGACGCTCCGGCATTGGCAGCAACCAGTGAGCGGTAACCGGAGAGTAACAGAGAGTAACCCCCCCTTCCCCCCGTGGGACCCCCTCCTCTGCAGGTCTGTGCGCCCTTGACTGGGACAGACAGAGCGTGGGGTTGTTGCGCTCTCGGGGGTTCTGGTTCGAGAGCCACGACGACCCGCCTCACAGCAAGGAGGTCCTGGGTTGAGATGTCCCGGCAAAATGGGACCTGGTTGATACGATAATGAATAATGAAAATACCCAAATCAGCTGATCTCTATTCATGGGATAGATCAATACTGAAGTCCACAATATCAATACCGTATCACCACATTTAGTATCACGATATTAGGGCTGTAGTCGACTAAAGAAATCCTGGATCGACAATAGACCTGCCCAATCGATTAGTCGACTAAAAGGGGACGTGGCAAAAATACATCAAAACGTATCTCAGTGTATCTAACCCAAACTGCACTCAGAAGACCGAAAGTGCACAACAGTCAATGCAAAAATAACAATTTATACAGAAAAGTACTAGTAAACAGTGTATTTATGTGTTAGATACTGATTTACACCAAAATCTTCAGCTAACTCATTCCAAATCTTCTCGTTTTTGCGACATAAATTTGTTGAATGCATATAAAATAATTAGCTGACTAATAATCTTGGTTGACTAAAACACCATTAACTGATTACTCGATTAAAGGATTACAGCCCTACACGATATCACTCTTTCAATATTGTAGCATATTATACATTTGAAGTTGGATTCTTGCTGTGCTTCATTGTGTTTTCCTCCCTAGTGCTTCCATATCTAAATATAAGGCGTTTTTGTAATTAAAAGTACCAATTTAATTAGAGGAAATTAAAGGAATCCTTATTTAATTAGAGGAACCATCCAGTCGCTCCTGCTGACGTTCACACAGCAGCAGTGGCTCAAAGTGGATCTTACAGACTATAACGTTAGAACATTTAAATATTCAATAAAGTTAGGAAAACAAGTCTTTTTTTCCTTCATCCAACTCCTTGTGAGCTCTGTGAACCGTGAAGACTAAGTATAACAGATACGCACAAAAAGCTTTAACAAACGATGAAATTTTTGCATCATAGTGTAAGTAAGAAAATGAATAGAAAGTCAGTGTTGTAAATGTACTTATGTCACTAAAAGGTTCCTGGTCTGATTGAAAAGTACCAGCCCCTGAGCAGAAGAGATCCCAAAAGTCCCCAAAGCAAGTGCCAATTCCTAGTTCATACTCAAATCCGCATTAAATGGGAAGTAGAACTAAAGGGAAAGTACCAAGAAACAAAAAAAAAGGTTCCGACAGTGGGAAAACCCTATAAACAAATCCTCCAGGTTCTCATAACCAAGAGGACAGTCACAATTTGCCCTGGAGCAGCAGCTGTCGAAGGGTGAGTCGAATGCAGAGGACAATTTTACAAAGTTATGGGCTCAATTATGGTCAGATTTAGAAAAATACTGTATTAATCCTGCAGAAAATTCAAGTTCAGCTGCGGAAACATTTTCACTGCACTGCTCAGTCACCTTTACGCCCGAATCAAAGGTCTGAGCGCTACTTTAGGAGGAGGATTCGTCAGTGAGCTAATTACGCGCCGAGGCAATATGAGGTGAGTAACAGCCCTCAGGACAAACAACAAAAGATTTTCTGTGTTTTTGTTTTATCTTCTAACAAAATCAAATCTCATTATTGCACCTGGTCTTATAATCTTTTAGAAATCAAACCAGGCTTGTGAGGCAAAAATGAAGGCCAAAACTGAACTCACGGCAGCAGATTGGGTTACCGGAGCCTGGAGCACCGCCCTCCCCCCGCGGCACACACACAGGTGGGCTTTGTGAGCAGAGGGGGCTCCGTGGCACTGCTCCAGCCCGGCTCACTGACTGGGCCTGTCCTGCCACGGTCCACTGCCAAACCTCCAGCCTCACTGCCTCCTCACGCACAGCCAGTATGGATTATCCAGTGTGTTCGGACGACTTTTGGACGTCGATATTTCTACAACAATGTAACAGCGTGGAACGGAGCACTTTTGAGTTCTGGGGAGATGTTTAAAATGTAGGCTTAGCGGATAGCGATGTTAGTGTTACGATTAATGTGAGAAAAACGTCATGATTTTGCAATTATTCACAATTACAAAGACATTTTCATCATCTAACACTACTATTCCTCAAGCTTCTGATCAGTTTCATGACATTCTGCATGAAATAAACAGCCAGAACATTATTTTTTTACATTCAGGTGTATTTTTGGACCATAGAGCGAAAGAGATGGCAATTCCAAAGTGCCTTCTGAAAAAAACTCTTCCAAAAAGCCTTAGGCGCAGCACTAGAACATATAAATTCCTTTCCAGCACACAAAAGCTCAGAGGGCATTTTCACGGCCCACTGTTTGTGTGTCCGGTGCCAGGTGGGACAGAGGGCACACTGACCTCCACAGAGTCCGGAGGAGAAAGTAGGGCAAACGGAGCAGATTAAACGATGAAACAGTAAAGATCATAAACATGTGAAGCTGCTCCTGAACCATATTAACTGCTAATGGCTGCTCTGTGTACCTTATGTCTCGATGTCAAACAGTGGGACGAGTGAGAGGAAATACATGATCATGACACGAGTTGTACCGATAAAAAAAGAACGAAATCTTAATTGACACTGTTGAAGGCAGTTTTTTTTTTATTGCTTTTGCTGCTAATACTGTACTACAGCCACTTTTGCTTTCTGATTGGATATTTGTTATCCAATAAAACATTATTACTTCAAAATGTACATACAAGGTGGGACATACTTAATGTAGTTACAATTTGTCTTAGTGTCAGACTAGCTTTTCTCCAATGGGGGAAAGAGAACTGAAAATATATACCCAGCTAAAGGTACAGTTAAGTAAACTTTTTTAAACGCAATTTTAGTCAAATTATAGGCGTTTTTTAATTAATTTACTTATTTATTTATTTATAAACTAAAACTTAATTATAATTAGTTGAATGAAGTGATTCCAAACCATAATCTGCATATTCTGTGTGTGTTTTGCTCTGGGCGATCAGAGCAGGCGATGCAGTGATGTTATGTGTTTGTACGTGTTCAAAGGTGAGATGGTGAGACAGATGGATTGGGAGACTGGGACTTGTACTTGTACTTGTTACCGAGTGCTGTACAAGTACACGCTTAACAAGTAAAATTGCCCTTAAATCTTGATATTCTTTTTTATAGGCATTCCAGCCTAAACTTTTATAGGGATGGGCGCATATGGACTTTTTCGATATGTGGCTTGCTCCTGTGGCTGACAGCTGACATTTGATGATGACAATATTTAGACTTTAAAATCCATAAAAATCATTACAGTATATATTTATCTGGGATAAAATAAAGTGTTGCATGATAGTGTAAACATATGGCCATATTATTAGGCCTAACTGCTCTTCTATTTCCACTTTTACTCAGGAGTCTGTTCAAAAAGACAAACCTGATGCACTGTGGATCTACTGGGAATGACACATGGGCCGATACCGATATCGCCCAATACCAATACTGGAACCAATATCACCCATCACACTTTTAACATTTTTATAACAAGTCCATAAATCAATTGTTTAGTGATATTGTCTTCAGCTCGAAAAAAGGAATAGTCAAAGCCCAACAAAGTCTCAGTGTCTGTGAGTCCATTCTTTCAGCTTTACTCTCAGTTATATTAATCTTACAGAATACAAGATGTGCTGAGCTTGTTTCCACTTATAATTAGAGTAAATCAAACATCAGAGGCCAAAACTACAGAGTCTCAGCTTCACAAAGAGTCCAGACATTTGTTTAAACTCAAAAAGATTCAGAAACAGCTTCAGTTTGAATTGGGGCTCATTTTACTCCGAGGTTTTAGCGAAAATTAGCTCGAACGATAAGGACTTTTTAAGTAAATTAACTCCTTACTGCCACCTGTGGTCCTCTTAACACATTGCTCTGTACTTTCACAGAGCCCCGTGTACGCCTAACGCACGGCGAACCCAAAACTACGCGCCTTCGTCCATTTCCACCCGAGTAGAGGGCTTTCACATCGATCCGTACAGTAGAAGTTTCCTCCCAGGCCACAGCGGGAGGCAGGAAATAACCCGACACAAGTGAAGTCAAAGAGGCCGCATTGATCCGCAGAGCTGGGGCCAGTGGAGCCGAGGCTGTGGAGCGGGGCCAGGGGCGGCGGAAGAGCGTGCACGCATGGATTTATAGATCCTCCGACGAACATGAAGGCGCAAACAGTCCGCTCGTAATTTCTGATCAATCACAGCGGCTCAGTGTAAGGACGCAAAGGCGATGGGATTCTCTTTCATTTAGAGAAGGCGAAATGTAAGGAAAATGTAATGTTTTCTGTCAGATAATACCCGGAGGCTTGGCTCAAATGTCTTGGTTTATTTTGTTGCAGCGATTTTGGATGTCATTTTGAGCGTCTGAATTCAAGAACTTCAACAAATATTATACTTTCCTTACCGTAAAGCTTTCCTTGTAGTAGAATCTTTATCTCGATTGTACATTGTAAAAGCAGCAATTTGTGCCAAAAAAACATTAACCTAGCCAGCCCAGAAGTATAAACCAAGTCGTAACCAAAAATAATAGTTGTGTGTAAATTATGCATAACCTCTGTTTCCCTAGTGTGTCGTTCCTGTAATTTTCAACATATTTTTCTACTGTTTTCCACAAATAGCTGCCCGATTGGCGTAAAACTATTATTTATATTTGCAACACTGAATAAAGTCAAAATAAGAACATTTAAAAAACCTGTCCAAAGCACTTTAACGTATGTTAGCCTTTAGCTTTGAGACAAAAACATATTATAAAGACTCCTGGTGGTTTCTCCCGCTCACATATACATCGTACACAAAGAACATGCATCCAGGGGTCAGATCAATATTTGATTTTTTTTATCGTATCAAATTTTCTTTGGCTACAGAACCTACCTAGATGACTAAAAACTAAAACTTATCCTCCGTGTATCACTGTTTGAAAATTGGAGAAATTGGGTACGAGGCCTTGAGAGTCTTTCATGCAGAATGTTAAAAAAGAGCTAAATTGGCCAAAAGACTAGTACGTTTTAAGTGTGTCCCGTCCTAAAAATAAAAGTGTGTCCTCCGCTGCGTTAAAGTGCTGGAGATCTGAAGCTGCAGACAGTCAGCAGGGAGGGCTCTTTCTTCTAGACTCGTCCAAAACAAGTTTAGGAGGAGGGACGGCGGGGATTCTTTTTTCACTTTAATTACAGGCCTGTCTGACAGATCTCACTCCAGGAGAAGAATTCAGACACGAGCGGTTAGGACACGACGCAGCTAACTGCAGCTTTCAAGTCCGTCCCCCGCGCTCAACAAAACACTCCACAGTCGAATGTGAAGAAGTACAAATGTAAATGTTAATAAATAATGTGTAATAAGCTCTGTACACTGTACGATCCTGGCAAGAATGAAAAAACAGTCTATTGTTGTTGGTTTTTTTGTAACACTTTAGTTTATGGACCACATATTAATGGGTAATTAATAACTAACAAACTAACATAATTATATTCCTTATAAAGTACTCTTGAATGTTTTTTTGTCAAAGGCCATACAAGTATTCAGCCATTGACCATTTTCTTCCAAATAAAGTTGTGTCCATTAGCATTATTAGCAACAGATGTTTTTTTAATATACAACTACAGTTTTTGTAATTGTACTATAAGAATTAATAGGCGTTTTATACAGTATTAACCACTAAAATACCAATTTCCAGTTAGTTAGCAACTAATATGTGGCCCTGAAGTTTAGCAACCGGTTCAAATGGTGTCGCCTTAAACTATATTTTGTCCTTGAATGTGATAAATCCTCAGATTCAAAGAACTGTGTGTCCTGCGCTCTTACTGTGAGAAAAAAAAGGAACTACAATCACAGCTGAGCTTGTGTGTCCAGAAGCTGAACCTGAACCTGCAGACAGACACATCCAAGTGTTTCATGCACCAGCTCTGAGGCTTGTCCACAGATGCTGGGCTTTAGGTTTAAACCAAGAGTCGTAGGAACTGGCAACACAGATGACGCACAAGAGACTCATTCTGCTTCAACAAATTACAACATAAACAATGTGGATATTATGTCCAGTGCTTCTGGAAAATATAACTCCGCATTCAAATTAGTTATCAGTAAAAGCTATATTTGATTTAAACATGTTTATCTGGAGACACAGAGAAGTCTTACACACTTACTTCAGTCCTAAAGTATTCTCGTTTTCATACTGGTTTAATTGGTAACACTTATATCAACTGCACTTTTTGAAGTCTTAATAAAGCATGAATTAAGACCTCAGTCATAATGAACAATTCGTTTTTAAACCTGATTCAGGCTGAGTAACTACTTAATATCCTAAGTCGAAGCCCTTTATTAACCTACTAACCCTAAATCAACCATTTGTTCATTACAAATGTAGTCTTTGTTCGTGCTTTTCTTCAGGGTATTTAAGGTGCAGTTATTAAAAAATGTTAATTTAATCAGTCTAGATCAAATATTTATTACAACATGGACTCAAATTCAATCAGAAGTTACAATGAAAAGTTCCAAAATGTTACGGTACATTACAAACACAGTCACCACAATTCAATCAACTTTCTCCAAAGGCTTGTCTCCTCCTAAAGGACACCACACAAACATCTCATCTGCGCCGGGTCCCAGCAGCACAGGATTATGGGATCAGCAGCGGCGGTGAGTGAGTAGATGAAGGCCCCGTGGCACCTGTACGTTTAACATACAGAGGAGTCTAATGGAGGAGCTGCACTGGGCCCGGCTCGTTCACATGCACAGGGCGAGCTCAGGCACACAGAGACGTCCTGATCAAGACGAATGGACCCGCCGCTCTCCACAAAGTCACTGCTGCAGCCAGGAGGTTTTCACTTTTATTAGCGGAATTATTGGTGTAGATTAAGGAAGGGTGTTGCCAACAACTCCAGCGACAGGACGTGAGCGATGATTAGAGAGTCAGGGTGTGAAAGACTGATTGTGTTGACTGTTAACGCTAAAGAAAGGGCTGGGCAATATGACAAAAAACAAAAAAAAAGCGATCACAATTTTTTTCCTCGTGTTAAGGTTTCCTCAATTTGAATTCACCGTTTTCTCTTAAAAATAAATCAATACACATTTCAACATAAACAACAACATATACTTTTACTAATCTGCATTCCACATATGAAATGGTGCAATCAAAATACTAAAAAAATATCTATTCAATCTTTCCTCAGTACTTTCTGAAAAATGTTAAGGCAATAAATGGTTAAAGATTGCTCTTCCATTTCCATTTGAACACATTGGGCTATAAAAAAACAAAACAATATTAACAATAACAATAAGCTTCACAGAAAAGCGCATCGCTAAATGAAGACTGCACCATATATAGTTAGATCTAGGTCTGTTTAAGGTACAGTGGGGTCTGTGGTTCAAATCCCAGAGCGTATTTGCCTGAGGCAATCTGTTCAGATTTGCTGCTTCTTTATAGCGCCTTTGGGCTTCCTTTTTTGACAGTCATGGATTGGGTTTCATTGGGCTTGGTTTTTGGCGTCACTTTCCCGTCATAAACAAGTTGTTTTTTTCACAGTAACGACTGATATGCATCTAATACCATAACACCGTAACCCCTGAAAAGTAGTTACTAACCCTGAATTATTCTTAATAAACTATTCATTATGGATTAAGTCTGTGTTCATGCTTTATTAAGGCTAATTTAAAGGGAACATATTATGCTACAGTGACTTCTAAACTAGTCTAAACACGAAAACTGCTGCAGCAAATCCGTGTCATAACGTCTTTTCAGCGCTAACTTCACTAGATTGTATATTGCACTGGCGCCATCTGCTGGCTGGATGCACTCAGTGTCATTTCATAGTGACTGATAAAAAGTCAGTGGATGAATAAGAAACTTCTTTTTCTTTTAAAACATGAGAGGGCAAATTTAAGCTACTCGAGAGCATGTTTAAAGGTTAATAACAATATGAAAAATGCTGATTTTTTTCTTTTCCTTTAAAGCCATCATCAGTGTTAAATACACATCTCATTAGCAAACGTTTAGTGGCGACACAAAACGTTTAACTCCTCTTTGTGGGGCTGGGGACACTTGTTTTGGCCTTTTTTTTTCCTCCAAAGTCTAGATCGCTCTGAAAATGTGACAACCCAGAATCTGCGGCGCGGGAACAGTGAGCTCCTCTGACGGACACTTTAACACCGCGCTTAACGCCGCGAGCGCTGCCGTGACTGCCACCGCTCTGGTCTCAAAGCTCCGAGCTGCCAGCCGGGCCTCCACCGCTTCCACCTGACGCCTGACACATGGAGAGAGCGAGGCTAGAGAGAGGCCAGAGAGAGGCGAAAGGGCCCCGCGCACCGCCGCCACCGCTGCCGCCTGACACGTTACACCCGCTTTAAGTCGTGTCAGCCGCAGACAAGTGCGAACCAGAGAGAGGACGCTCCGGCTCAGTAAGTGGTCACTGAAGAGTCTGTCAAAACGCGTTGCTTCTCCTGTTCTAAAAGAGTTAGTCTGGGGTCTTGTTTTGTCGCCCAAAAAGTCACTAGAGCGAGATTGAAGGAGAGACTAAAGAATAAACATGGAGGCTTGCAGAAAAGTATGAACAAACATTTGAGGACAATTATTAAAGCTGCAGTAGCTAATTTTCAAACAGTGAAATAAGGAAGTAAGTATTTAAACCTTTCGAAGTCATTCCTCGCTCTTATAAACCCTTTGGCACATCAATGAATGGATTTTTTGGGCCACTTGCGCAGCTTTAGAATGGCTTTTTCAGACACAAAAGTAAAGCAGGGGTATTATCTTTTCCACAGCAAATCTGAGCCAATCTCAGCTTTTGTACAAATTTGAGAAGATTAAATCCTAAATAATTAGATGATGAAAGTGTGTAGAAGTCTGAATTTTTTCCAAAATGTTCTGCTTTTACAAGACACTTTCTGAGGAGGAAAACCAAAAAAGTGGGTACCTCAGCTTTAAGAAGATCACAAACCATTTCCCTGAACTTAAACGATGCAGACTTTGGATTAGAGCTGGGTAATTAATACATGTTTTTATCGAGATTGAGTCTAAATGGTGATATAATATAATGGAGAGGTCTACAGCCAATCCTCTGTCAGTAAAAGCATGTTGTTCAAAGCAGATTTTGGACTTTGGTGGAATAAATTGGGCTATTTTTGTCTGTCTTTGTTATGTTCATGAAATCAATACTGAAAGCCTTTTTTTGGGGATCAATGTTTGAGGACAATTATTAATACTCACACAAAGGACTGAGAAATTACAAAAATGGAAACAGGAAAAAAAAGCCTCCCCTCTGATGAAACTTGTTATCAGAGTTTGCACTGAAAGGTTCAGGGACGTTTGAGAAAAGACTTCCAAATGAATGAAATGTTACAGGTAAACGGTGGAGACTGGTTGTCCACCAACCTAAGGAAGAAGAATGACTCCAACTTTTGAATTCAAATTTTAATCAAAATAGAGATTCAGTCGTTTCTATTCGTCAATGATCAGCTTTAGTCTTTTTTAATCGAGAGCTCCACAGCCAATTCTCTGCTTCAAACCAAACCAGGCTTTTACTGAGTTTACAATTTGGAAGAAGAGGTGGCAATTATTGTGAAACTGAGAAATTTGGCAATAAATGTAGATCAGTTTCGATTTTTGATTTTGTCACAACAGGCACAATACAAAAATGACTTTCAGTGTTGATTTCATAGACTTAAACAAGACAGAGAAAAAATATCGCAAATTATTCCTCCAAAGACCAAACTCTGCTTTACACAACATGCTTTCAGCGACAGAGGATTGGCTGCAGACCTCTCGTTTAATAAACCTCAAGCATTTCATTGACATTTACCGAATCTCGATTTCGATTCAGCCCTAGGTCAAAATCTGCATTGTTTAAGTTCAAGAAACTGGTGTAGTCTTCTCTCTCAGCCCATACGGTACACTTCACATAAAACGACCTGTTAGCCCGAAGCTACAGCTACACGCACAAAAAAAAAAGCTGACAAGGCTTCTCCACGATGACTGCTTCGTCTGCCAACACTTGTCCGCCTTTGTACCCGCGGCGACGTCGCTTTACAGCAGACGCGCCGGGGCTGGCGGAGTCGTTCGCCGATGCCTTGCGCCCGGGCCTTTGTTCCTCCGAAGCAACACGCGATTTCCCCGGTTTTTGGCCGTGCCACTTTGCGCGGCGCGGCTGTTGCTCCCTGGTGTGGAATCCCTTTTGTTTGGTGCCACGGCGGCCGGCTCCGCACCTCCCTTCCCCCCGCGGCGCTCTCCTGTGTGCCGATCCCAATTCCCCGCGCATGATTATTTACATGTCATTACGAGGCTGAGCACACACGAGGCGTTATGAGGCAGAAAAGCCCTGGCCGGTGCGACGGGGAAAGGCGGAGAGGAGGGGGAAGGTGTCTGTAGCGGCCGTGTCAATGAGGGTGCGCTCACCTGCTGCGGAGCTGATTGCGGCGTCCTCCAGCAGCACGGCGGGGGGTGATCAGGACAGACGAGCGCCGGTGACCCTCGCTCAACAGTGCTACCTGGATGTGGAGTTTTTCTAATCATTTGCTCTTTTTCGCGACTGCGTGGACAATGGAACGGCAGCCTTAAGCAAACTGGCCCTGCCCGAGTGACTGATAGATTCAAGAATGTCATTTGCCTCAGTGTTACGGGAACATAAATCAATGTTTACACCCTATATTTAACGCAAGAAGGTGCGATAAGCAGAAGATAAGAGAAGATATTGCAAGGTCTATTGAATATTTTCACTATTCAGCTGTTACCTTCACAACTAAAGAGATCAGATGTGCTGTTAAAGGCTTAGTTATTGCTCATTTGCTGCCAAACTTTCGCAATTGTAGAGCCAGTTCACTGCCTTTCTTTAACAGTTAGCATAGGCCTTCAAACTTGTTTTTTGCCTCATTTTGATAACGATGTTTCAACAATGCATCAGGGATGTGCTCAAATGTGCCTGTATAATGTTTTGGTCGCACAAAACGTGAATGTAGCATAAAATTGAACACAGAAGGGCAGAAAAATATGAATTTATAATCTTATTTGGAAGATTAGACAAGAGTTTTTTCTCTTTTTGCTGTAATTTTAAATAGTTAATTGTAGACAATAAACTCGATATCCTAATTTTGCAGAAACACTATTGCGAGTGACTAGTACTGGGTATTGCCCTGGGTATTAGCTCATGATAACTTGATTTACATGATGTGTCCTGATACACGGCTAGCCCTTAAAACCAGTGTTAAAAGTTGACAGATAATGTAAAAATACAAAATGCATTGGAATTTCTGGTTCACAATGCCAGAATACAGAATACCCCTGAATAATTCACCCTTTCAGCAGATTTAGCCTTAATGCAGCCATCACAGGTTAATAATTGTTTAACTCAGCAATTTATCATGAATTGGTGGTGTTGAAAGTTTCACGATTCACATCTGAGTATCAATATTGCCAAGTATTGCCAACAACAGGGCCGGGACCAGACAATTTCATCCATTTGGAAACTGCTTTGTTTCAACATCTGAGTGACGGAGGAAGGACAAAAATCGATACCGGTCTGGCCTTTAAGTGTAAGAAAACCATTGGTGCTCAAAGGTTCTCATTGGATCAACGCAACCTCTACCAATTAAAACATCTACTTTCACAACCATCTACCAAACCTATCCCATTCTCTTTCATGTCTGTGGCGTGAGTGCACAGGTGTAGGTTTTGCATCCTTCCAATGCTTTTCACACCTCTCTCAAAGCCTTGTGGACCCGGCTCTTCACCAGGACAAAGACCTCTCCTCACTTCCGTTCCCCTCATTCGTCATCCATCTGCTCGGCCTGGGCGTTCTCCCCGCCGTCACCCGCTCAGGTGTGGCAGAGCGTGGCCGACATGGTGAAAATCGCGGCGCCACGGGACAGTCTCTCCGCGCCGGCACGCACTCGGCACAGATTCGGCACGTGCTGGTTCCATGTCAGACAATGCGGAGTGGCGCAGAATTGCGTGTGTTCGGGGGAAGATAATCCTTCCCGCTCACCAATAACACCTCCCCTCTGGCTTCCGGGCGCTGCTTTTGTTGACAGGGGCCGCGGTGTCGCTCAATATTCGACCTGACAAGCAGAGCGAATGAGCGCGACGGAGCGCAGTGTCAAAAGGAAGTGGTTGTGTTTGCTTATTGAGCTGCAGATGTAGTGCGGAGGAATGTGAGAGGAGGATGAGGAGGAGGCGGAAGGAACGAGACAATATTTGCACAAGGGTGACTATGACATACTTAAAGACACAAGCTGTATGTCGAAGAGGCAGAGAATTTAGTTAGAGAAGGCATGTCACAGGCTTAGTGTGGTAGACGACATGCTAATGAAGCTTTTTAAATATTCCACTTGGCCTTTATCAAGCAAATCATCAACATTTCTTGGGGGGTAAAGTTAACTCGAGGCGCTGCTCTGTTTGAAGCTCTGTTACTCAAGTTAGAATTTAAACTGAGCTCGTTTTTAATACGATCTGACCAGAAATAACTACTTAAATATAAGCAATGAACAACAAATGTAATATATACTGACATGTAAGTAGGGCCGGGCAATTAAGATTGAGAGATCGAGATTCAGTCATGTCTAATTGTCAATGATGAGGTTGGGGTTTTTGGATAGAGAGGTCCAGAATGAATGGTTTAGAATAGATGTCAGACGTTGGAGGAAGAATTTTTTTGTATTAAATGGCGCAGAATTAAAACTCTATACAGTTTATGTTCATGAAATCATTACTAAAAGCAACTGTTATTTAGTTTTTCAATAGACCTCCATATCATTCCACCTACATGGCTTGCAATCATCCACAAACAAGTTGACTAACCACACTGTCCACTTCAGACACCCAAGTTCCTTTAGGTCAAATGTACAGGACAATCCCTCCACCTGACCATCTACACCAACTCTTCAGACACAGGATCATCTAAGAAAATATTTGGCCCTCTGAGTACCACCAGATCTAAACCGGGACTATTCTAGCTCCAGACTAGGCTAAATAAACTCTAAAAGAGGACTACACAATTGCTTTACTGGTTATAAACAAGGACTAACCCAAAAGAGCTTCAATTTACTATATTCAGCTAATACTTTAATTTGAAGAGGAATCTGCGTACCATTGAGAACCACTCATCAACAGTTTCATTTTACATTCAAACAATTACGAAGCACTGAACTCAAAATAAAGACAACGCAATCAAAACACAACCAAACTCTCGACCATCCTTCAAAGAACCAACCGAAAAGATCACCAAATCCGCAACAACCTTCTACAGCCCGACAAACAACAAAAGGGGGATATGAGGGCGCAGCCAGTCTGGAGGATATGACAGGAGCGAAGAAGGGTGCAACCCCGAGAGAACGCCTGACTGTGCCCAGGGAGCGGCGTGTTTGCACAAGCCGCTGTGTGTGCACCGGGGGCTGCTGGAGACATGCTAAAAAGAACAGCTAGCGTGCGTGCTTTTGTCTGCGCACAGTCGGGAGCTCCGCGTGCTTTTCCTGTGATGTGAACGCTCCAGATTCTTCAAACGCTGCGCCAACTTCACCTGAAAGCAAGCAAGACCAAAGCAGCGTCACGCAAACAGGCAGTCCACACAGGAAAACTCAACAAAAAAGGATATTATATGGGGAAAGTGTGGAAGAGCAGCCCACGGATGACTGGAAAGTTGTTGGTTTGATTACGAGAGTCCAGACAATGAATTGTCGTCAGGGGCGTATCTCAGAAGTGGATTTTTGTTTATAATATTACACCAAATTTTAGCAAAAACGGGAACTAGACAAGTATTTGAAGATAGGCCTGTCACAATAAACACTGTACCAACTTATTGTTCTTTCTACCGCATTCAACGATTCTGGGGCTCAATATTTATCGTATGCACTCTGGAGAACGTTGTCTTTTATAAGATTTGGATTCCAGGGAATGAAATAAATTACTTTTATGACTCATAATCAGCACCAACTTACTGAAAAAGTGTTACATTCTGCTAATTATTTATTTCAGCTCACATTTTTAACAATATTTCACATTTAGAATGACTTTAATTGGGATACTCCAGCTTTAAAGTTACTGTGTCAGTGGCATAAAGTAGTTTCAATGTTATCAATTATCGCAATATTTTCTCTAATGATATATCGCATTTAAAAATGTATCATCAATCGTGTATCATTCTTTTTATTCCCAAAATATTTAAGAGTAAAAAGTCTTGGCTTAAACGCTTGCCCTGGTGCCACCATTGAGCCACCCCAGAGAAAAAAAGCTTGGACACGCCCCTGGTTATGGTGTTAATTTGACGTGTTTTGCTCGTGTGAATGTGGAGTGAGAAATGATTCATGAGCGGAATCACTTGAATCGGATTTTGTTTCAGTTTAAGTCCAAGCAGTCGGAGAGCGTTGCTGCATCTCTTTTATTCAGCCCCCGGGCGGCTGCGTCTAATGTAAGGTACAAAAAAGTGAATTGAGAATTTGAACATTTTGGTGTAGTTTTATCCCAGTCCACTATTAAATCGCAGCGTTTCTTTGCAGCAATAATAACACTTGAATTTGATATTGCACAGTCAAAGTTACATGAACCTTTAGCGATTACTGAAGAGGCTAATGGCTTAACAAGAGTGCCAGGACCGTAATGGTAGCTATAATCACGGACTTGCTCCGCTCATTTTGATAGTGTCATGGCCGATCAATATAACAGCAGTATTATGGTGGACGCTGCACTCGGAGCTCTTCAGACGGGTCCCTGCTCAAATGGCTCTCTCTATCAATCTAGGTTTAATACTGGGACCGGGTGGGGCCTTTCTCTGTGGTGTTTGCGTGTTCTCCCCGTGTCTGGGTGGGTTTCCTCAAGGTGTTCTGGTTTTTACTATCGATCAAGGTATTCACAAAGGCCAATTCACTCCTAGTTCTCCACAAAGTGTTTCCCAAGGGTGCAAATGAAATACATTACCTACGATATCAGATTTAAAAGACACAAATTATGCAAAATTGACATTTTTAACATGTTATAATGATGTTCCCTCATCAGAAACTAGGGATAGGGCGATATGGAATTTTTTGAGCCGATACCAATAAACGATATTCGTCTTGCTGCTGTTGCCGATATTTGCGGATACGGATATTTAGATTTTAAAGTTCAGCAAGGCCCACAAATCTTTTCGGAGTTGAAGTAAAGTTCACAATTAGCTTTTCACTTTATAATAAATAATAACACATAACCAAAATAAAACCGGAATGTATTTATGTGAGATACATATTATTTGTTGCATGAACATATAAACATCTGACTTCTTTTTCCATTGGTATTCATTAGTCTGTTCAAAAGCCTACTCACCTGTCCTGGGACTGCAGATGGAGAGTAGCAGTAGCTAAATCTGGTGCAGATCATCTTTTCTTTTGTAAGATAAATAATTTGTACACGGTCCCTGACAAGTAAAGACTAAACTCAATTAAACTAAGTCTGGAAAAATAATAGTGCCAAATATCTGCCGTTCCACACTCCCCGATATCGACCAAGACTGAGGTTGCAGAACATCTGTCCATATCGGCTAATAACAATACTGGAACTGGATCTATCGCCCATCCCCATCATAAACACAATTGGAGTTGTATCATTTCATTCACACTTAATTCCTGTTTACGAGCATCACAAAACACTCAGTTTCAAATTAGCCAAATTTGAGATGTCAGAGGTAGAGCTCCCAAGATCTCCTGTGCCGTTTTAAACTCCAGACTCGTTCTTAACATAAAAGGTACTCAAGGGCATGTTTAAAGGCTAAAAATAATACAACAAATGCATTATTTTTTTCCTGTAATAAAACAACGCATCTGGTTCCAAGCTTTGAGAAAAACAATGTTATGAATTTTTTACCAAATCACCTTCCACTAATGTTAGCTAAAATGCTTACCACTGATGAAAACCTTAATGCATGCTTTTACTTTAACAGTCTACATGTTATGGGACCTCCCTACACACCCAATTAACCAGTTTCATTAACCAGCCAAAGTGCCTCGTTCTGAATTCATTTGGCTGTGTGCGAATATGCCCGCTCAGAGCCAAATAAACCCGGCGCATAGAAAGCTGACACTAATCACGGCCAAATAAATGGCAGACATTAGCTGGACATTTCATGCTCTATGTCGACGCATTCGTTTTCTCATTTTCCGAGCGGCTTCTTTTGGCGGCTAATCTGCGCCTCATCTTGTTCAATGACTGGTGTAAGTAGCTCCTCTCTGTGTAATCAGTGCGCCACAGCCCAGCGCTTTGTTAATGTCGGAAAAGTTCACTCTGCGTCTGTCTGAGGAGAGAGACTGGCTGTCAGAACGGGCCTCGAAACTCAGGATCTGAAGCTAAACGTACCTGGGTTTGGTTTGTTCGGGGCTACGACAACCAGCTAATTTGATCGAATCATTGAATCCGTTTTAGCAAAGAAACAACGGAGAAATCATTGACTAGGGCTGGGCGATATGGCAAAAATGTACTATCACGATTTTCTTGGGGCCATATCATGATTTTGATTTCATTCCTGTTCATTTGGATATTTTTCCCAAATCGTGCAGCTCTATTGTAAGCAATAGAAAAATACATATTGTGATTTTTCTGACCAGTGTGATTGTCATTAGATTTGTGATTTATGTTTTAATAATAGGATTGTGTTCAAATTCACATTCTAAACACAATTTTGTCGCTTTTAGTCGTGTTTTTGTCATAATCAGTCATGTTTTTGGTGCTTTTCATTGCATTTTTGTCACATTGAGGAGCGTTTTTGCCACATTCGGTCCAATTTTTGGCGCTTTTGGTTGCATTTTTGTCACATTCAGTCGCGTTGTTGGTGCTTTTAGTCACGTTTTGGTGCATTAAGTCGAATTTGTAGGTGCGTTTTTGTCACTTTTGAACACATTTCTGACGCTTTTAGTTGCACTTTTGTGTTTGCACAAATCCAAACTACAATGTTAAAGGTTTATAATCAAATCAACGCAAGATATTTTGTTGTTTGAGGAAGAAATGATTGCACTTCAAAAATCGCAGCCATTAAAATTGCGATTTTGTGTCGATTTGGTTTAATTGTGCAGCTCTGGCCTTTAAGAAGTAAATAAAGTCATCTGCTCAGAGGCTAAACAACAGGAGAAAAAGTGTGTTTGAACAGACAGCTGCATTAAAGAG
Organism: Rhinogobius similis; assembly: GCA_019453435.1. Lineage (NCBI taxonomy): Eukaryota > Metazoa > Chordata > Actinopteri > Gobiiformes > Gobiidae > Rhinogobius > Rhinogobius similis. The sequence goes on along the minus strand of CM033621.1, from coordinate 4,423,174 downwards.
ACAAACAGTGAATCACGATAAGACAATTTCACAAAAACAGCAGATTGTCACAGGGACGAGCTCACGATTCGATTTTTATCACCGGATCGCCCAGACCTGATTGAAACTAAATTGGATAATGTTTTATGGATGCCAAATCTGCTAAGCCTTTCTAAAGTCAACAAATACCGATTACAAGCTCAAAGAAAACCTCAATTCCCTCCTTTAAAATAGTATTCCTCCCACACTTCACGGCGTATTTTAAAACTTGGCAACGACAACTGTGGAGATGGCACTTTTCCATGATGTGAAGATGGCTTAAGAGTCTTGCGATTTGATAAGCACTTAACACCTCTGCTCTTCATCAAAGGCCGATACCGAGAGAATACGTAAGGATGCCATTTGGAACCTCAAAGAAAACATATTATTCTTCATTTTAAACAAGACACATTCATATTTTTGCGTGAAAAGGCTTCTTTGAGCAGCTTCTTTCAAATGGCTGGGATATTACTTATTGTCTGCACCTTCTGTGAGTAACAGTGAGAGAAAGACTTTCAGGAGGAGTTGCAACACAATTTTGGCCACAGGTTTCAGGGCTGCAATAAGCTAATCATAACTAATCAAATACTGATATAATTGTCTAATCGAACAATCGTCAACAAATTCAGTAATGGAATTATCCTTGACACATGCATACAAAGGCTTAAAACCTCTAATGAGTGGCAAAAATTAAGCAAAACCCCGTCTTGTCTGTAAATTTACTCCAAGACGTCCTCGAGTGGCTTCACTTCAGCTTCATCTGGTCAAATTTAGTTGAAATCACATATTCACAGGCTTTTGCATTCTAGACGACAAACCAGTAAATGGAAAGTCTTATTGCTAGATTATTCAACAAGCACAATAATTGTTCGTTATAAAACCATAATTTGTAGCTTATAGTTGTATTTGTTGCAGAACAAGACCAGACGCTGTTCAGAAGGAGATGAGCTCGGCAAATAGACCACTCAAACATCAATGAATAAAACTAAAAACTCCTGGAAAGCAACTGATGAAAAAAAAAAAGGTTAAAAGGAGACATATTACACTTTTTTTCGGCTACTTAGAGCTATAAGTAGATCGTCATGACAATATCTAAAAAGGTTAAGTAATAGAAACAGTTCCATCCACTTCCTGTTCAAAACTGCAGAACTGATAAGAACTGTGATTGTGATTAAATTTACGGTTCATGTTTTCATAAATCTGATTCTGCTCAAAGTTTCACATTTAAACGACACACAATACATTTAAATGCGTCCAGGAGAAGTGACGAAAAGACTAAAATATGAATTGATCTTTAGCCACATAAAAATAGCTATTTTGTCTTTTATGGAGAAAATTATAGCGCTTCAAAAATAAATTTACTTTCATCCATTCAAATTAGTCTAGTGAAACTATTATTTCTATTGGTGGCTTTCAGATTCTAGAATGTGATGATGTCATACGCCCAAATGGGGGGCAGGAGCTAGTTTTTCCCATTGATTACATTGAAGTTTGGCGTGAAATTTTCAAAATGTACATTCACAAAATTTACCTGATAATTTATGTAAGTGACCCAAGAACTTGCTGTATTACGACAAAAATATTAATTTTAACAATACATATTTTAGCTCCCCCCCATTTGTAGTGAGTATCATTATAGAACGCTGTGATGTCATCTGCAACCCAGCATTGTATATTTAAACTTTTAAAGACATTATCAGCCAAATAAAAGTTGAAGTATGATGACTGAAGTCCTCTAGGTAGAGAATATTTATGAATATATATTATTTAAAAAAATCTGCAATAATCGATTCTTTTTTGACATTTCGATGCAATAATATCACAGTATTTTGTTATAAAAGTGTATAAAATGTGTTTTAGTTTGTATAGTTCAGTTCAGAATCAGAAGCGGTTTATTGCCATTGTCAGTGAATTCACAAACATAGGAATTTGCTTCGGCGTAGGTGCAACATAAAGCAATGAGTAAAATATATAAAAAGGCATGCATAAAAATTAAGAATAAAATAGACTAAGATAGACTATATACAGAATGTACAGTTGGCAGACAGTGCCATGTGCAAATGTGTAGTGCAAATAGATTGTTCTTATATAATATATTGTTAAAGTGGCAGGTGTTACAAAGTGTTCATGAGTCCAACGGCAGAGGGAAAGAAACTGTTCTTGTGGCGGGAGGTTCTGGTCCGGATGGACCGTAGCCTCCTGCCCGAGGGGAGTGGCTCAAATAGTCCGTGTCCAGGGTGAGAAGTGTCAGCTGTGATCCGACCTGCTCGTCCCCGAGTCCTGGAGACGTACAGGTCCTGGACAGATAGAAGGCTGCAGCCGATCACCTTCTCAGCAGAGCGCACAATGCGCTGTAGTCTCTGTTTGTCCCTGGCTGTGGCTCCAGCACCACACGGTGATGGAGGAGGTGAGGATGGACTCAATGATGGCCGTGTAGAACTGCACCATCATCTGCGCTGGCAGCTTGGCTTTCCTCAGCTGCCGCAGGAAGTACATCCTCTGCTGGGCCTTCTTGATGATGGAGCTGATGGTCGGCTCCCACTTGAGGTCCTGAGTGATGGTGGTGCCGAGGAAGCGGAAAGAGTCCACGGTGGTGATGGGAGAGTCTGTCAGGGCGAGGGTGGGCAGGGGGGCTGAGACTTTCCTGAAGTCCACGATCATCTCCACTGTCTTCTGGGCGTTGAGCTCCAGGTTGTTATCGCTGCACCAGGACACCAGCCGGTCCACCTCCCTCCTGTAGACAGACTCATCGCCGTCCGAGATGAGTCCGATGAGGGTGGTGTCGTCTGCAAACTTGATCAGTTTTACAGAGTCGTGGCTGGAGTTGCAGCAGTTGGTGTCACAGGGAGAAGAGCAGAGGAGAAAGTACACAGCCCTGTGGAGTTCCTGTGTTGATAGTCCGAGTCTCTGAGACATTCTTCCCCAGCCGCACGCACTGCCTCCGGTCCGTCAGGAAGTCAGTGATCCACCTGCAGATGGAGTCAGGCACGTTGAGCTGAGAGAGCTTGTCCTGGAGCAGAGCAGGGATGATGGTGTTGAATGCAGAGCTGAAGTCCACGAACAGGATCCTGGCATAGGTTCCCGGGGAGTCCAGATGCTGCAGGATGAAGTGGAGCAGGATAAAGGTCCCATAACATGCAAAATCGACTTTTCAGAGGTTTTAACCTTCCTACGGTGCTATTTGGGCCTCGTATGTTGTGCCCAAAGTGGTTTTTTGATTGATTCCCGCATGTTTTCGCTAGAGAACTGTCTTTTCCGTCCCCCTCGGCTGAGCAGCAGACGGGGGCTCCTCACTAAGATGACGCGGCTTCACTAGGATGACACAGCGCTCAAGCCACGCCTCCAGGAAGCACGCAGCCGCAAGAATAAAAACAGCTAATGCTAATGCTACACAGTAATTACACGATGGATACGAGAGATAGAAGAGTTAGCTTGTTATTTACCAAACGGCAACGTCCGTTGACTGCATCTGCGTCAAACTCCAGGTCAGATCCAGGACGTAGGACTCAGCACGACGCACCGTCAGGACGGATAAAAGGTTTATTCCCGTGTTTGTGTATCGCTGTTTACCGGAGCACACGGCGCATGCGCACCATCTCCGCTCTAGGCTTCGTCACGGGTTGGGAGGGGGAGGCGCACGAGTTGGGCGGGGGAGGCAGCCTGCTCTCTGTTCGGGAGGGTCGGATCTCAGAGTGAGCCGTTTGCTTTTGCAAGGAGGGGGGCCAGTCCAAGAAATGGGTGTTTTTTGGAAACTGTTATGTTATGGATATTACACAACGCAAAATTTTATCAACAAAGCCCTTAGAATAGACTGTGTAAAGGGGAAAATAGCAGAATATGGGACCTTTAACGATGAGTCAATTATCAAATTTTATAGTCATATTTTTAGTCGACAAATAATGATTAGTTGATTAATTATTGCAGCCAAAGTGAAAACTAAAACATATGAACAGGCTGATCTTGCATAACACAGTATTTCACCTCATAGAAGTTGATTTTGCACATTAGCTCGCCTTAAAAGACTGAAAACTTAAATAGCACACATTGAAGAATAGTGGGCCAGATCTGGAGTATGGCTCTAATTGGGCTACACCACAATCTGTTTAGGCCATATTACCTTGTCGGGGCTTAGAACAATCCTTTTCGGAGGATTAAGAGGCGGCCGCTGGAATAGCATTAATTTGTCCGGCGGGCAGAGCTCCACGCGGCAGACGGATGGAGAGGGTCAGGGGTAGAACAGCAGCACCAGATAATGAAAGACACACAAATAGTGCCATTTGTCTGAAGTCCATTCCGCTGTGGCCTGAGGGGGCAGTGGAGCGGGTCGTCAGGCCATCAGGACCAGAGGAGCCAAGCCTGGCCCTGTGGCGCTGCACCAGGAGCAGATATTATGGTTAGTTTTCTGACCATTATAGCACATACTGTTGTTTTTGTGATATATTTTAAATCTCTTATTGTGCGTAGGGATGCAATAAAGGATTATTTTAGTAGTCAACCAGTCACTAGTCAAACGATTGTTTATATTGCACATTGAGACTTTATCTTCTATTGTACATTTAGACTAGTGCTGGGTGATAAAAACAGAATCATGAGTCCCTGTGACAATCTGCTATTTTTGGGCGCAACTAAAAGCGATAAAAATGTGTTCAAAAGCGACAGAAACGTACCTACAAACAACAAACGTGACTCAATGCACCAAAACATGACTAAAAGCGACAAAAACCCAACTAAAAACAACGAAGACACGTTTACATATGACAAACACAACTGAACGTGACAGAAACAAGACAAAAAATGTGTGAATTTGAACAGAATCCTATTATGAAAGCATAAATCACAAATCTAATAACAATCGCACTGGTCAGAAAAATCACAATTAGACATTTTTGCTAAATCATGCAGCTGTATTATAGGTAATAGAAAAATATAAAGCGAACATAAATCGTGATTAAATCAAACTCATGATCTGATTTTAAGAAAATCGTGATAATAATACTGACAACCTTTGAGCATGAAGACTAGCATGAATTTAACGCCAAAATCATCCACAGATTTGCCTCTACATGGAACTTCTCATGACCAGCGCTCTAATTACTGCATCTATCAACTAGTGCTGCACAATAAATTACAATGGACTCAATATCGCAGTTTTAATCAGCGCAATTATCAAATCCTGAAGGCTGCAATTAAAAAGATAATAAAATGTTCTCAGCAAAGATATCCTGTCCTTTAATCTGGTGGTACCTGTGGTATAGACTTCTACAAACATGTTCTGAAATGCATGGGATTCTTCTAGAAGTTTGTCATTTCATATTTTAGTCTTCTCTTCTTCTTTTAAGCTCCTGGAGTAGTTTACAATGTGCACAAAATCCTACTTTTTAAATATATATTGCGAATCTAACATCAGAAAAAAAGCAATAAGATTTCTTTCAAACATTGTGCAACCTTACTATTGGTATTAAACCAAAAACTGTCCAAATTTCAATGTTGTTTTTTCCCTCCAGCATCTCAAAGATGTGTTGTTTTAACAGAAATATTACCTCCACTGCCTTTGCTCTTTAAGTTAAACGATTCATGTCTGTCTTGTGCCCACAGCGCGTTGACCAGACGGCCGTTTCCGGGGAAACAGTAACCCGGTCACCTCTGCTCAACCCTGATACACCACAGCCCTATATTTATCGCGGAGCTGCTCGGCTCAGGCCAATAACTTATTAATATCACGCTGTTGAAAGCTGATTTGCTTAGGTGTTAAAGTGATCCGGGAAGCCTGTCCGCCCTGACAGTCCGAGTGAATCATTGCAGCCGTATGCACTGACTGAGAGCGAGGTCTCTGCACACATGCAAGAAACGGCCAGCAATGCAGGGTTTTTTAATGATCTTAAATGTCCGATCACAAGCATTTGAAATAAATATGGTGCAGTGTTTCCTGAAGCGACATGCAGCATTAGTGTTTCATTCATTTTCCATTACTAAGATACTCCAACAACAGAGATATTCATTTTTGTCAGTATCGCCCACCCCTAGTTCACATGACTATTCCTATTCAAGATCATTCCTACAGACGCATAAATTTGGGGTAGAAATGGCCTAAAATCTGACTATACCAGGTCTAAATGCCACTTAAACCATGGCCAAGTTAGTCCTAAATCTCTCTAATCAAAACAAAAACTGAAATTACAGAGGGCCTTGTGTAACTCCAGAGGAACCCCCCGTACCATGGTGCCTATGGATGTTGTGGCCCAATTTATCATGACCTTCTCTGCAATTATTGGGCCATGAAACTAAAACGTGCGCAATGTTCAGTGTTGTTTTGTTGCTAAAGTGTTGCTAAAGTGTCAGTAAAATGTGACTCTACTCAAACAGGCTCACATATAGTCAGCTACAACATAAAGAGTCTGTCCATTCTATTCAGAGTGATGAAAATCTAGCATGTTGCCACAGTAATCAACTATTTTAAAAAATGAAATGGGCAAAAGTCTTCAAAATATCACCTATAAGCAGGAAACTGAAACCAATGAATAGCAAGCGTATCTAGACCTATATCAGCCTCATACATTACTTCTGGCCTCTGCCCCCAATCTGCGTTGCCGTTCTAAAATCGGATCTCAATAAGATTAAAAATTCTGTCTTTCTGATCTCAAGCTTGTTCAACGTAGCAACAGTAAGAAGGAAGCGTGCGCCGCAGAGTTGAGAAATGGCCAATTGTGTGAGTCTTAATGAGGTCATAGCAAGAAGCCTGCAGTTAATCATTCATTCATTTCTCAATCTGTATTCCAACTGATGGAAGAGAGACGAAACGGTCAGCCTTGCCTTCCTCGGCCATGCAATCATCACCGAATTTCCTCTTCATAAAGGGCATATTTAACTACGTAAGTGGCTCCCCTCTGCGCTCGGATTGACAGCCTTTGTGGCCCCACTGCTGCGGTCTGGTGAAACCCGTTCTTGGATACGACCAGGCTGATGCCCAGATGCCGAGAGGCCGCGTTCAAAGTTCTCAAAGCCCTCTCAAACGGGAGCTTTAGACAACTTGTTTGGCTTCGGATGAAACGGAAAGACGATGAGCGATCAGAAGCCTCAGCGATGCGGAGGCTCTTTAAACGCCATAGGTGGTCGGGAGAGTTCTGCTCGCTTAAAACTGCTGTAGTGTTAGAAATATTACAAGTTAAATTGGGTTGTAGTAGCTTGGTGGAAGTCCCAAAACACACAAACACATTTTTCGCACTAAAGAGATGAAAAAATGCCTGCTTTAGGGCTGCAACAAGTGAATCGATTAATTGCAACTAATCAATGATAGAAACATCTAAAGATAGAAATCATTAACAGGTCTATACACAGACTCTAAAATACGCCATGAGCTGAGAGAAGCGGTTTTATGACTCAGACAGAGCAGGAATCACACAAATGACACGGGGAATGTGTAAATTGAGTGTTTTTGATTTAAAGAAAAAACATCCTCTCGTCTCTAAATATTCTCCACCAGGTCGTCCTTAAACGGCTTCAGTTCAGCTTCATGTGGGTAAAATGTATTTAAAAAACCTCATATTCATGGACTGCAATTTAACCAACTAATCAATTACCAAAATAATCATTGGTTGCAGCCCTATTTAGTACAACATCTAACAACATCAACAAAAAGACAAAAGATAAAATGTATGTTTTTATGAGCACAGAAAATACTGCCAAAAAGTTCATTTAGTTTGCCTAAAATAAGTGTTAAAGGGAATTATGTATGACATTTTCTTCAAGTGCCTTTAAATCTATGTAAAATATGTAAGTCCACTTAAGTAAAAACATTTCAATCAAAAGTCTAATTGAGTCTAAGCATATTATATAATTAAAGGCTGTATTCCTTAAGTTTAATTCGATGGTGTTGTAGTCTAAATTTATGAGGATTTCTATGGACCAAAAAGGAGAAGACACTCAGTGGAGATTTTGGAGTTTAATCTGACTTCTTACACAGTATAAATGACTTTTGAGTGCAGTTTGGGTCAGTGATAATGAATAGTTTTGAGAGCTTTTGCCGCAGCCTTTTGTTAGCTGACTAATTGATCGGCAGAGCAAGGTCTTAAGTCGACCAACAATTTCTTTAACCGATTGCAGCCCAACAAATTTGATTCCTTACATCTTAGTATAAGTACGGGACAGGCCATCTTTTGTTAGACTATTAGCTTCACCATTAGCGTCGTAAACACCCGCCGTATACATCTCGCTGAAAGAGATGTGGCACCTATTAGACTCCGCTGTGACACAGACAATAGTGCCGGACAGCGGAGCAAAGACGGAGCGGTCTATTTGCTGGCCTGCCTTTTACAGGAGCCTTGTTTGGAGCTTGATGATGAATAAATCATTCCAATATGGCTGCGGTGGAAGGTCCAATTAGCGGCTGCAGCTTGAGGCTAATCAAATCGGGGGCTTTCTCCTCGTCCCCGGCGTCCATTAGAAAGGCCAGGATGACACTAAGTACAAGCCGCCTCTGTGTTCCTGGAGCCAGTGTCAGAGCCCTGTGGCTGCAACATTTACTGCCAGAGTGATGGCTGTGAAAACAGGTTGGAAAGGGACATTTGTTATGCTTTTACGGTTTGTAACTTTTAATACGTTGTATGCAAGTAAAATGAACGATTTGATTAGCTGTGGGATGCGCTCGGCTGGTGAAATGGACAGTGAATCCTGGTCAGGTGAGGAGTTTTATTTTTCAACCGATGCGAATAGTTTATACTGCTGTGGCCGATAACTGATGTCGTCAATATTTTACACGAGTGGCAAGGCACACAAGTTGTAGTTAAGTTGTTCAGAAGGAGTCAAAGTCTTTAGAAAGGATTAGGGCTGCAGGATTAATCGCAATCGAATCACATTTTTAATGGATACAACTAATAAATCACAAAGACTATAATTTCCTACACAAATGACAAAATAACCTTTCAAATTCTGTATAAAATCTGCCAAACCTGTAGTTTAGATCAGTACAAACATATTCTGAAACACATGGGAATCTCTTAATAGTTCATTAGTTCAGAGGCTGATTTCAGACTATTTGTCAAAATGTTTAAAATGTGAACTTTTAATAAGATTCTGTTCAAACATAATCCAAAATCTAACCGCAATCGCAAATCACAAGTAGACACACTAATCGTACAGCCCTAAAAAGGTCTACTTGATCATGAGGAAAGAGACAAAACACAACCTTTGTATTTGATGAGGGAACAGTTATAAAACATTAAATCTGACCATAAGTAATTACAAGTGGTGAGACGAGACATGAGACTGGGTCAACGAGACTGAGAATGACATTTAGATAACTTCATTTATCTCCAGGGCCAATTCATTTGAGCAGCATCAGAGAGGAAAAATCAGCTTAAACAAATCCCACAACTCACAAACATGGTGGAGCCCATTCATAAATGCATGGTACGATATAGAAGACCTCTTGCAATAGTGCATAATATAGAGAGCCTCAAGGCCTATCAAGAGTTCAACAGTCTAACGGCTGTCGGAGTAAAGGCTTTTGAGCGATGGCAAGGCGACTATATAACATAATGGCAGTGAGTACAGCTCTTCTCTCAAACATGGTCTGATGATGCTAATGTGACACTGGCCTTCCTTATGATCAGCTGGATACAGAAAGCAGACAAGTCCCTTTGCTGAACTCCGATGATGATTAGATGATTTTTTTTTTTAGCACATTTTTACAGATCAATCAAGGCTGTTTTTGTCTTTGAGTTTAACGTTTAAAGAGCAAGCAGATGAAAGAAAAAACACAAAAGGCTATCAATAAGTCCTAAAAAACCAAACCAAGAGATAAAACCAAGAGCTCACAGTACTGCCCAATTCAAAGTTCGCCGTGATTATGGAATTAAATTTACTCACTTTTTAGATTTCGAATTTTTTCAAATCGACTTTTAGAAAAATTCAAATATTAAAGGACACATATTCTGCTACTGTGACGTTTTTCAGCTTTAAACCATGCTTTAACAATGTTCCGTCATCAAAAACACACCTGAAGAAGCATTCAGTTACATTCACGCTGTTTTGAGGAATGTTTATTAGAAAATCCTCTCCCTCCAAGTGTCAAACACACGTCCTGCTGAACTCCCTCAATTCAGGACATATTTCATCTACGTCACAACTTTTTGATTTAGCTTACTTTTTTAGGTCACTGTAGCCATTGTAGGTTTTTTTTTTTTTAACTACAGCTTCAGTGTTTCTACAATTACCAGTCCAACAGAACCTGATTCTACACTAACAGTCCCTCACAAAGATCAACACTGCATTCTGTCATTGAAACCTGCCACGTCAGTAGATCTGATGGAGGAATGCAGTCCACTGCGTTGGTCCAAGCAGCGCAAACGTAGGAAAGCCAGACGTCATTGACAAGCCTCTGGAGATGTTGGGAAAGCATTTTGCAGCTCACCAACTGGAACAAGAGTGAGCTCACACCGTCCCTGGAGGCCAATCAAACCTAGTCCATCGCAGACACGCTTCTGTGGGTTCTTTTTGTTTTCCACCATCATCTGGAGGAACTCGCCTGCTTTTACAGTACCTGTAATACTGAGCAGGGAGCAACAATTGGATACTTTTACTTCTTCAGGTATCAGAACACTGATTGCAAATGTGTTTTATATAGACATATATTATAACTCTTCTACTGTGGAGATGTTAGTTTGGAGTTCAGGAGAGCCATAATCTCTAGAAGTATTAATATGCTTTAAGTAATTGAAAAGCTGGGAAAAGTTTTTTTTGTTTTTTAAAGGCAGGTCTAACAATAAAAGTGAGCAGAGAAACCAAACTAAAAATATGAATTAAACCATCTTACAGACAGGACAGAAACAAATTCCTTCATTTATTACACATTATTGATTATGTGAAAAAAAAATCTAATTTTTTGACAAATTTTTTGTATGCCTTTCGCAATCCAAACAAACTGATAAATCAAAAGAATAATTGCTGTACTACCAAATGAATCATTAGTTGCCGCCTGATGTACGTAGTTTTCAGGTGCAGGGCCCACCACCTGCTTAGCTTCATGGATATTTTATTGCTTTCCTGGAATATTCCACAGTATGGCATTAAACTTGCCGTGACTCCAGGCCAAGTTACAGGTCCGATTTGTGCAGAGGCGAGCCCACTGAAGTGAAACTATCCAACAATTTAGATATGCTACAACACATGGTGACATCCTCAAAATGGCGACCAAAAAAAAAAAAAAAGTCACGTGACAGATAAACATGTCATAAATCTGAACATTCCAGCTACAACCTCAATCGATCAACCGCACGGAGACGAGCAGGTGCTGAAGATCAGTTTTTCTGTATAGATCTGGCCCCCTAAGGATTCTGGCCGAGCCTCAGAGGAGCAGGTGTGTGGGAGCGGAGCAGATCGTGGTGTGGACCTGCTCACGCCTGCACGGGACAGAGGACAGAGAATCAATGAGAGTGACAGACACACTGGACCTTTCTTCACCATCAGCTCCTCCTATGCAGACGATCAATATTTCAGACTGATGCCGCCTGTGTGTACTGTACGTGTTCATTCTATGTGCATATGTCTCCTCACTCCTCCCCCAGCCCCACGCCGAGTCCGCCCGGTCAGCTCCCACCCTCTCAATTATTTATCCGGGCCCCATCGCAGTGTGTCAGCCGCTCGGTGGGATGAAATGATATTTATGGAGCCCCCTGGGCAAGGGTGTGGAGGACAGGCACACAGAACGAGGGGCGCACCCGCTAAAACACACATACTAATGTATATCGGAGCGGTCTCAGGAGGAGCAGGCGGACAGGCAACAGGACGACCAGAGGAGGGAGGGAACAACAAGTGAGGCCAGAGCTGGGTCGTAATGATGGGGACGACTGAGGAGGACGCTTACAGGCAGAGGAGATGTGTGCATGGAAATATATATCGTATGAATAATTGGGAATGGAAATGTTGTTGAAAAATGTGGATTTTTTGGGGGGTAATGAATATCTTCTAATAAAACTATAGGGTTTAATTTCACAGCTGACACAAGGTACGAAACCCCATGTAGCCCAACACTGTGGCGATATACGCTCAATCAATCAACAATAAATTACATTATGCAAATGAGCCTCAATAATTACATAAAATCAGAAAAGATAAAGAGAAGATAAAGGTGAACAGAGTTTGTTTTGGGATGTGTATCAAAGGGAATGGTAACAAATGTGGAAAATTGTGCTGTCCTTTATACCAGAACCTGCTTTGCTTCGGTGCAGCCAACATTAAAACGTTCTTCCATATTTAAGCAGGGGAGTAGACAGGGGGACAAAGGGATCAAATGTCTCCAGCCTTAGGGTTTTAGGGGCCCAGAATTGGACCGTCTTCCCATTGATTTGTGTTAGAGGGGGCCCATGTGAGGCGCCTTGCCCCCGCTGTATTTGAGAACATAAGGTCAAGATTATAGGGTGCTGTCTGTTAGCTTTACCGTGACAATAAACTCTGCTCTGGGCTCTGAAAGTTCTGAAAAGTGCAAAGTTACATTGAACATGTTCTGTTTTGCATGTTTTTAAATATTTGAAAAGCAGGTACAGCACCTTTAAGGTTAAGGTGCACTTTATTGTATCATGAAATAATAAAAGGCTCGTCAGGGCCTTTCTACAACACTGTTGGCCGCCAAAACATCCATTTATTTTCTCACATTCTTTTTGTGTTCACTTCTTGACAGAATCCAATTCACCTGCAGTCGGTATTTGGTGCCAAATTATGATAAGACTGAAGTGGGTTTCTGGCAATGGCACTGGAGAAAATGGAGCCTTAATGTGAGATTTATTTATTTATTTTTATAAGAACTCTAGATTATGAGTGGAAAAAATGGACCATGGGGTGATGTCGGGAGTGACGGGGCTGGGATGGTGGGTGGAAGGTGGAGTACACAAATAAACTCCAATAATAAAATCAAATGTTAATCTCAAAACACCTCCAAGAACTATTTCAATAAAATATTCCACGGTGAGGCTTTATCAGCAGAACAGAATACATTACATCCTCACTGAGCTTGACTGGCTTCCTTCAACACATTTCGATTAATAGAAAAAAGAACGCAGCTCTAGTTGTTTACTCCTAATTAAAACCTTAACAGCACAGACACGAGCTCATTTCCTCTAACCTTATACCTCCTACTTAAAAACACTCTGCCAAAGCAAAACGCATCGCAAGCTTTTCCAATTGCTCGGGGGCAGAAAGAGAAAGCTACGCAGAACTGAAGAAGCAGCGACCAGGCTCCGGGTTTAAGGATGGAAAATCAATTAGTCACTGAAACAACAAACTGCGCTGTTCAATTTCAACTCGGAGCAAGGGGAGCGAGAAACAAGTCAAGTTTCGAGTCCTCCCCACCCTCCAGACGGGACGGAGAGAGAAAAGTCAACATTTTGGTGAAGGAAACGGGGTCAGGTTTCTTTGTGTGTGTCCACCGTTTGCTCTGCGACGGATCGATGTGCACAAAAAGAGCTGCGTCCCGTCACAAGGGCCAGAGGAGCGCGGCAGGAGGGATGGCTCTATTCCACACAAAGGAACAGGGAGATACAAAGAAGGAGGCCGATAAATCAAGGCTGGTGCACAGTGTTTCCACAAGTGACACATTAACAGGCAAGAGAGGAGATTTCAAATTCCACTGATAAGGAAGAGAGAGGTCGGTAAGAACATGGGTCAGTAGTAAAAGAGACGATGAAGAAGTTTAAACATGGTGCTGGATAATTTAAGAAAATGAAACTCTGATAAATAGTGAAATTGTGATTCGATCTGTTCTAGTTAAAGTTAAGATTTAGTTTGCAGTTTGCACATTTTAAAAACACCTCCAGGAGCATTAAGATTTGACCTGGGACACCAAAATATAGACTGCAAAACTGACAACAAAACATATGTATAAACCTTTTTTGCCAGTCACTTTGAGTTTGAAAAATCCAGCCATTTGTGAGAATTACCAGTCAGTCAACTACTGAATGAAAATGATGTTATCATATCAATCCAGAGTACACTGGTGCAATAAAACAAAACAATAACATTTTATTGCCACATTTGTAATACAGTGATCCCTCGTTTATCGCGGGAGTTGCGTTCCAAAAATAACACGCGAAAAGTGAAATCCGTGAAGTAGTCACAGCTTTATTTTTTATTATTTTACAATGCAATACTGAACTATGGAATGAAACCAAAAAACAAAACCCGTTTTAAAGCCCAAAATGTGTTTAAAACAATAATTTTGATATAGTAATACAAGGTTGTAAACATTGTCACTCGCGTATTTCACAGTCTGTGCCTCTTCGTCCTGACTCCGCTCCGCTGTAGCGTCTGTTTCTACTGAAGGCGCAGGAGTCTTTCTCCGAGAGAAGAACATTGTTATGGGTAGTTGTTGGCGCTCTTTTTCTGAGCAAGAAGATTTTTATAAACGGATATGCCACCTTCGATTATCTTTGAGAACTAGACAACAGTAAAGCCCCTGAGCCAATCAGGATTCAGAGCACAATGAACTGTAAAAATATCCGCACTGTAAAAAAAAAAAATCAGTGAAGCAGCGAAGCCGTGAAAGATGAAACGCGATATAGCGAGGGGTCACTGTAAATGTAAACGTCTCATTTAGTCAATTAATCAGTCTTAGTTGACCAAAAAGTTTAATTATTATGTTTTCTCACTGTTGGAACCTTTTTCTGCTCCTGGAACTTCTTTTAGTTCCAGTTCCCATTTGATTTGACTTTCAGGACAACTTTGAATGATTGTATTTAATGTTTAACTTGATTGTTTGTTTGAGCTTTTTGTGCAGTCTCTGGTACACAGGCGAGCGTCAGAAACACCACCAGACAATGTCAATGTTTCGCGTCATAAAACACAAGCCTTCCACCTCTGAGACCTCGACGGCACGAGCTGAGGGTGAAAGGTCGTGCAGGCTCCGAGGCTCAGCTCCATCAGTGGGATGTAAGCACTGTTCCATGCTGTGTACATGTGTGCTGGGGTGTGCTAGCCTCCAAGACACGGCTTCTGCTGCGGCTGCTTCTGACCAGGAGAAAAGCCATCGAGTTAATGACTAAATGAATTGAAGCCCTGACGCCAGCAGTTACTGATAAGGCTGTCTGCGTGTGCGCTCAGCCATGTGTGGACGCAAACCTGTTGTTCAGACTGCAGGGCTGCACAATTAATCGAAATCAAATCGAAATTTGAATACACGCAATCAGCCAACTGTAACGTAACAAAATGTTTTATTCTGCATAAAAACTGCTAACCCTGTTGGTTAGATTTGTTAAAACATGTTCTGAAACAAGCGTATGAAATAAAGTCAAAAACTAAAGGCAACAAAATCCGAACTAAAAACGTCAAAAGCACAACTAAAAGCGACAAAAGCGCATCTGAAATGGACCAAAATACGACAAAACGAAATACGATAAAACGAAATTTGAAAAAACATGACTTAAATTGACAATTGACATGACTAACAGTGACAAAAACATGACTAAAACTGACAAAAACACAACTCAAAATACCAAAATTGTGACACAAAGCAATAAAAATGCAATTAAAACGTGACAAAAAAGTGATAAAAATGTTCTGAAACAGAGGATTATTTTGTTAGTTTGTCCTCCTGATTGCGTTAAAGACGTGAACTTTGAACGGAATCCCATCATTAAAATAGCAAAACTGGTTAGAAAAACCGCTGTTAGATATTTTTCTCGTATCGTGCAGCTCTATCGACGTTTCTTATGCTTTAAGAAAATACATTCGTGTCTATAGAACGTCCCCAGACACTCTCTACGATTCATTATTTATTTTTATGTGGCGAGGGTGGGAGCAAAGACGGTAGCGATGGCAGGAGCCAGACTGATTGGAATGAGCCGGTGCAGATGTGTGCCTGTGAGACCGGGTGCTGCACCTTTGGGTGACAGACGCCTTACAGTGAGCCGGTGTGCCTCGGGATAATAATGCCTCCTCAGCAGAAGGTACCGTCAGCTCACACCGTCAGGATTATGACAGCACGGAGTCTGAGCAACAGTGGACACACAGGGCACAATCACACGTAACAAGCGTCATATGGGACACACTGTGCTTCAACATGGCCCTCAGTCCAAGGCGTCCAAAGTGTCCCGTACAGAGCGCACAGACGACATCACAGCGTTCTGAACTTAAGCAGTGAGTGGCAAAAACACATGAGTCAATGGTGCTAGAAACTGCTACAGTCTGATGACAAAAAAAGTCTACAGCTCTGATAAACATTTAGCTTGCAACAGAAGGAAAAAACTAAATCAAGTCACATTTACCACTGATAGACTTTGTTACTTTACAGAAATGAACTGATCACCTTTCTGTCCTTAAATAACATGCTTCTAAGTCCAGGTGTTGAGGAAATGAATTGTTGTGCAGCAGCTGAAGTGTCCTAAATCTCCAACTGCAATTAGTAAAAAGAAGCTCTGCACAGTCGGAGCAACAACGGAGAAACTACTTTCATTTTGCCAAATAAGGTTCATTTGGGAAAAACAATAGCTGCACGGATAAAAAATAAGCCAAAAAAAATGAAAGAAACACATTTTATCAGTCTGGTATGAATTAGCTTTTTCAGATTCGATACCGATTTCGATACATGTGCCATCTACCGATACCCGATATTAACCGATACCTCTGCAAAGACTGAAAATAGTATTTATTTTCTTAAAACAAGAATAACGTGTGACAAAACTAATCCAAATGCAACTATTCTTTATCTTTCAAATGACAAAACCTCAAACATCATGATGTTATGGACCAACAAGGGCTAATAGTCTTAATAAATCAATTTAAAGGCACAACCAGGACATCGGCTGAACTGATATTCTGAAGCCGATATCCGATTCATATCAGTGCATCCGTAGTATGAATATGGCGGTGTCCAACAGACAAAAAAAGTCAGTATAAACCAATATCCATTGCTGTAACTAGATGGTAACCGGTTCAGACTTTTCCCAAGCACTAAAACTATAGCATTGTGGATGATACTTGTGTGTTGTCCATCAGTGCTGTGGTTCTTTTAGAGCCTTAGATGATTTTGAGCCTAAATACTGAGGATATTCTAGTTCAGCCACACTTCCAGGGCATCGAAGTCGCCAACGTTAGCCGCTTACCTTAGCTTGAGCCGTTCGATCGTCTTCCATCTCAGGCAAGAAGCGGAATAATCCAGTCTGTTTGGATGTTTAACGTGAGATCCATGTTGACTACAACTTGTAAGATTAATAAGAGTCTATAAACATGTCAGACGGATTGGATCGATATTTATTACAAAAATCTATTTTTTGCCGTGTCCGAATTGCTGTGTGAATGAGTGCACTAGAGTCTGCTAAAGTGTGAGGCTATGTGGAGAATGAAGAGTTAGCTGTGACGGAACTAAAATAAATCCAAAGATTGCACCACCATCAAAGCTTTAGACATTATTTTTACATGGGGGAACTCTGATGACAACAACAGAGTACACTGAAAATGCATTATACATCAAAAAAACATATTTGGCTCAAAGTGCTAATCACAGGGTTATCGTACCGGTGGAACAAAATAAGTGAAGCATCTTTTCCAGAGACAGCAGTGTAAAGCTCCAGGCTGATCGACAGTGGAGCTTGTCAGACTGAAGGATGGGGCAACAAGCTTTGTCTGAGTGCCACTCATTGTTCTGGTGTGTGCGTACAGCAGCGAGCTCCGACAGGGCAGCTCCCAAATGCTGTTTACTGTGGATGTGCCCACTCAACTGTCTTTGTGTTGTGTCTATAGGACAGAGAGAACGCCAGACAAAGAGAGAGAGAGACAGGAAAAAGAGAGGCGACTGGGAGAGAGAGTGGGAGGACTGGGAGTTTGGTCAGCGGCCACTTCAAAGCCTGCGAGAGCGCCTGATTGGCTGGCAGGCGAATCCCCCGAGCACCAGCAGAGCTCCGATTTGATTAAAACCAATAATGTGAGTGAATATAGGCATGTGAACAGCGCACAACTTGATTAGACAAATGATTGACTTAGCCGTGTCCAGAGCGACAACTGTCCCCAGCAGAGTGAGAGGCGGACAGCAGGAAATCGGGTGTTATACTATAAAGGTAATATGTTTTACAAAATTATAATCCATTTTCTAATTTTGCGTATTATAACTACTTTGATTATCTTGAATAGATTCTGGTCCACATATATATTAGATTGTCCAGCATTATTTTAAGGAGACAGTGAATTCTAAACTGGGTAAGAAGGCACACCAGAAACAGACAACAGGCAGTCCAATCACACTTGACATTCAAAATAACAATGCCAACTATACAACATCAACCCAGCAGTAGCTCTTACCAAGCACACTTGACAAAACCTAACACAACACAATTTTCTCATACAAATCCATATATTTGCATACTGTACATGCATATTGCACATTAAAAGAGCAAATGCACAGCAAATAACAAAAACACTAAAAGTACAAAATTAGGTAGCTGCTGCACTAGTACCCATTAATTAATAACTAAGTTCATTAGGTTAAGTTCCATTAGGGGAGTGCAAAAATATCAAAATAACAATATATTGTGATACTGAATTTGGTGATACAGTATTAATATAATGAGTTGATGTATCAATATACTTTTGGTATACTTTACAAAATTATTTTGTGACAGAGCTACAATTTTGTTGCCTGCACAGTTTTGATGATTAAAATTAGTGTATTTATTCCATTAAAAGTTTTAGCCAGTCACAAGTTAATAAAGAATACTGCTGATGACAAGTCTTTGGTTCATAATAAATAGTGATTTATAGCATATCAATTATTGTATGCACTGCAAAGATTGTGATAAAATCATAAAGCACCCTGTGATTCCCAGCCCTAATCTCCGTACGTCTGTGTAATAAACAAGTGTATCATATTCTAGCTTTCAGAAATACCAAATCCAAAATGTAACCCCGTCACCCCCGCCATAGCCCCCCTCCCCCTCTGCCACAGTGACATTTGGTGGGAGTGAACTCGTGCGCTTCGTCAGGCTCCGCTCCCCAGCCTGTTGGGATGAGCTTTAATTACCATGGAACGGGGCTCGCTAATGGCAGTCTGCGCGGCCCCCATCGCTCGCTCACTCTCTCCCCCCTCCTTCCCCCGCCTTCCAGGTCTCCATGGCGACCTGTAGCTGAGTGGCTGGCGGCCGCGCACCGGGAAATGGCCGCGTGGAATGATTGGAAGGCGGGCCCGACCCCAGTGCTATCGGTGCCACTTGACTAGGCATAGTGGTTATTAATGGACACTCTCTCTGGCACCTCACAAAGGGCCGCGCCACTAACAAGTTCAGCGCAGTCCACAAATCTGCCCCGCTGTCCCCTATAAAAAGCAAATAAAAGAGTATTTAAGGGAACATTGGATAAACATGACGTAAATTCTCCAAATGGACTTGAATGGGTTTTAGTCTCTGGTCAGACTGTAAATGTCTTCTTTCTTTTAGCAGTTGTTTATGAGCACTTCGGCTGAGGCAAAAAAAAAGGAAAATCAAATTAAAAACTGTATTACGCTCTACGATCAAAACATAAGCACGTTTAGGTCAACAGGTCTACGTCGAAATTGGTTCCAGAGAAAAAATGTGCGGCTATATTTGTCTGTCGAATTAAAATGGGCTTTTTCTATGAATGGAAGGTTACGGCGTGTCAAAAATCATTCACAGTTCCAATTTCTGCTGTTGTGTCTCTGGCAAAAACACTCCTCCCATCTGGAATGAATATGGTGTGGTCAGACAGACTAAAAAACTCAATATAATCCATAATCTATTGCTGTAACCAGAAAGCAACCGATTCAGACATTTCCCAAGTACATCAACTGTTGTACTGTCTGATACTTCACCTAGATTAGCACTAAAGCCATGGTACAAGTGGTAAAAAGAACACTGCAAATCAGCGAATGTATGATTCCGATATTTATCTTGTAAATAGGGTTAAAGTCGGCTAAAGAAACTCTACTAAAGACATGCCTTATTCATGAACAGTGGTACAAAACTGGTAAAAGCTCTCAACTTCACAGTATCTTGATGATCTGTCCATGTATCTGACACAAACTGCACTCACAGGAGCACAGCCGCATGGGAGTTTATGCAAAAACGACTCTTTATGATGAAAAGTAACAGCAAACAGTTTATATACAAGTAAAAGTCAGATTAAATTCATGAGTTGCTCTCAAATCTTCAGCTACCTCGCTCCAAACCATCTCCTTCCTGCTGTCGTCTCAGAAACACAATAACACAAATTTAGGTCGACTAAGACACCACTGAGTCAGTCAATCTTTGTGACAAGATCAGACTCCTGCACTCTGTCTGCATCAATGTGTAAAACATTTCATTGTTCACAAACCCAGAATAAAGAGCAGTTTGCGTCGCCACACATTGGAATGAACGCTGATTGGTTCTGCAAGGGTGGTCCACTCACATGTTATTCTGTAAAAAAAGCAGATCTAAAGCTGTGCATGTGACCAATAAATCATGAATGTAAATAATAACGATGTGCCAGAGGGTTTGTGCGAGCTTGGAACTAGTTCGATTAAAATACCCATTTCCTTCTCTCACGGTTAGAAAGTCAAATATCCCAGCTTTAATGTGACTGCCCAGTGTACCTTAAAGCTGGTTTATTGCTGGAATACAAGAATACAGTGAAAATTGAAAACTATAAAACATCCTTTGCGAAATCAATTGAATCTGGTATCATAAATTCAACATGAGACAAGGCTCAACAATCGTCTGTTTGCGCACGCTCTGATTTGATGTAACATTTACCAAAACCGGAGCGGGGTCTTTGCTCTTCTTATCTCATCACTTTAAACAAACACGAGAGGGATGTGCTCAGCTGACGACTGCGATGGTATCCCATGACAACGGCGGGCGGCATATGGCACACAACAAATTCAATATCGATGTAAATGAAGTGCAAATTAAAATAAAACAGTGCGTTGGAAAACAGACTGCCGGGGAGCTTTGCAAAGGTATCAATCTGAGCCAAACGCCTATCTGCGACTGTGAAGGAGCGGTGTTTGCGGAGATAGCGGGGTGGTGGCATTCTCTACATCACATCATACATTCAATTTACCAGCACCACTTGACACGCAGAGATTAGAATTTGTGGTTTTTGCAACATCCTTTTGAAAGATTTGAGTTGTATGTGATTATGTTCCAAAATCTCGAGCCAGCAGTTCGTCCTGTGAAGGTTTCGTCGAAATCTAGCAACGCGTTTGTAAAGGCAGACCATAAGAGGAGGCGATAGGAGTAGGACGAGACATAAATCCAACAAGACATGATATGTAGTACACAAGAGAACAAGCCGTGACGAGATACAGAAGTAAACGCATGCATTTTTGCTTTTTATAATAATGCTTTCAGAGAATCATCAGGTTGCAGATTTGTGGCAAAAGTAAAGGCGCGCTATGTAACATTTCTGGTGTTTGTGCCGCTGTTGGAAATGGCATTGCTTTCCCTGGAATGTTTCACGTTAAAACTATGCATTTATCCATCCATTTATCGTTTTTATTGCTCAAAAATACCTTGAGGAACATTCTTTCTGTGAGTGAGCATGCTTCTTCGTAGATCTGACCTGCTTGTCTCCATGGAGATAGATATGTTCAGTGCCATATAGTGGAAAGCAAAGGTAGCTTCATGGGAACAGTGAGAGTTGGCGAACACTCCACTAAAAATGATCCTCCAGAGCAACGAAAATGTTGTTGTGGCATTTTTGTGGCAGTCACAATATTTCGATTGTAACCGGCTTTTATACTGCCTTCAAGCCCTTCAGAGAGTCCACACTTCACTGTGATCGGCTAGATCAAGCTTTTATCACTTGAGAGTACGATCAATTCATGGATTTCAGCAAGAGATAGATGTTGTTTTGTTGTAGTTACGTTGTCTATTGTCAGCTTAAAAAGTCCTCCAAAAGATCCAGAAATGTCTAGTATACTCTCTCAAGCGAGATTATAATGTGATTTTTCTGCCCTTTTGTGGTAAATTGTACAGTCCATTCATGTTTTTTACGATACTTGAAACTCAACCATGAGATCACGGGCACATTTAAGCACAGTCTTGAGGTCTTGTTAAAATATCGTCCGTTTATTTTATCCAGATAATCCCTGTCCAAAAGAAATTAATAACACATTTCTATATCTATATCGCCCATCCATAGATTCATCTTCCAGTTTATAGGCGACATTTTGAAGACCATTCACCATTTTTAAGTAAGTGTGGCAAGGTAGGCAGCTTGAGAATAGACCGGCACTAAATCCACAGCTCCATTGATTGGCGGACCATCACAAGGTTGTGCCAGTTCAACATAATATCTTTACAGTGCCCAACCCTAGGAGACTGCAATATGGACTTGAAAATCTAATCCTACATGAATCATTCCTTTTTGCCATTTTCACTCGCAACGTCGAACCGCTTCCATTCTCCCATCTCGGAGCCAGTGGCCTCTTCCCCATATTAATGAGTGAGGAGCAGATCAATAGCATGACAGGCAGACAGATTGCCCGGCGCGGGGGGTTGGGGAGGGGTTCGGCGCTCCCCGGAGGAAAGAAAAAACAAATTCCGATGGGCAACGCTCCGTACAGCCGTGTGAAGCTTCAAAGGCGCGCACGCTTGCCAGATCCTCCTGCTCTCGCTCGGCCTGACAAACCCGAGCTGGTGTTATGGGTGGAGATGTTCCTCGCTGGTTGTGTTACTCGAGCGGACACATGTCTCTGAAGAAAAATTGACTCGAGAGGCTCAATAACCAATATAGCGTTGGCAGATTTCAAGACGGATTTGAGCACGCTTTTTATGGTTTGATCATTTCAGCACCTATCCGTTAGCATCTGTCCATTAGCATCATGTTGACAATATTTACCTGTTGCAAATTGGTAATTTCAGGTTGCCATACAAATCAGATACTTAATTCAAACAATGGAAGGGAAAGTGAACAACGAAAAATACGGAAAATCTGTACTAAAAACATGTCAAAACATAAAAACTCCAATGAATTTGAAAAATCCATAAAAGTATTTAGGCCTAATATGGATTGACACCAAATATATGTATATATATCGATGCATTTAATACCAGGATTATAATACATTTTTGAAATATATTTAACTTTTGGATCAGTTCGAGCTGGCGTGGTGCAAAGAAAATCATCAAATAGGACAAATTCTTTACAGTAAGGGATGTTTCAATGCATTTTAGTAAAAAACTCACTGGTATCATTTCAATATTGCAATACATGTCATTGCATTGCTTAACGGTATCGGATCAAAACAAAAATCAGAGGTATTGCCGATCAAAATGACTTCTTTTAATTGGAATTGGAAGCTATTGAACAGAGCAGTCCTTGATTCTGCATCGTCTCCCGAACGCCGCGTAGATGGACACAGTTAATGACACATAATATAATAGACGCGCTGAAATCGGACACTCCTCTGCGGCTGTAACCTGTCCTTAATCTGTCAGCTGGGGCCCATTCCGCTCCTTGTTTCTATTGATTTCTCTGTTTTTATTGTGCTCTGGTCTGACTGTGATCATGCGCAACGACTGGGGACAATGTCATGTGTGTGTGGAAGGTGACTGAAAACAAAATCCAAAAACTCATACAGATTCAGTCGCTCTCAGAAACGCAGCAATTTGCCAGATTGTTGTCCAAACGTTCTGAAAAGACTTGAGTGGTCAAATGGGGGTTATTTTGAAAAACAACAGTATGGTCAGTGCTAGATAGTCGGGTCCGGAGGGATGCAAATGCTCTGGTTGCCATGGTAATGAGTTAACTTCTGTTAAACTGGCCGAAATGGTTTGTGTGACTGGTTTGTGTGTTGTTCTAGAACATGAGATTAGATCATATTGTTTTATTTTCTGTTTAAATGTTAACCAATATTCCTAACCTAAACCCAAACCTAACCATTTTCCTAGCCTTACCCACTACTCTAACCTAGGGCTATTCAACTTCATTTTCTTGAGGGCCAGATTTTTCGGAGGACCATTGTCTATGCATGCAAGGTGCACGACATGGCACAACTTCATACAATTTGGGGTTGCACAAAATATCTCCAACACTAGATCTGTTTCAGAAAATATAATGAAAATAACTGTTGCTATGTTAAGATTTCTTGTGGAAACATAAAATACAAAATGCTTTCCAAACACTGATCGGCAATAACTGCCACTCCAGAACTGAACCAGAACTAACTAGGACTAAATACCAACTGGATCTGAACCAGGACTATCCCAAAAAACCGGTATAAACCAGGACCAAATCAGGTCTAAAGTAGTACTACGTCAGAAAATATATATTTTTGGTCGTGGACTGGATCAGATTGTTTGGAGGGCCTGATCTGGCTCCAGGGCCTTAAATTGTATAGGTTTAACCTTACCCATTAGCCTAACCATTTTCCTAACCCTAACATTACCCATTACCCTAACCACTTTCCTAACCTTGCCAATTACCCTAATACTTTCCCAAACATTGCTCTTTCATCTAACCTTGCCCAACAGCCACAAACACTTTTACTAAACTTACCCTTTACGCTAACCCTTCATAATCTTACCGATGACCCTAAACTTCATAACTCTGAATGACCGATCACAGCAGACAATATTTAGGATATGAACCTAATGAACCTTACAGTTCCCAGGCAATGTTTCCAGCCAAACTGAGTCTTGATTTTAAAAATGCACTGTTAATCATTTCACAGATAGAAAAATAATCTCATGCATTTCAGAGAACGTTTGAAAAGGTCTAAACTACAAGGTTATCAGCTTTAGACATGAAATACAGAGAACATTAAATCACCAAAATAAAAAAAACATTGCCTTAGAAATGTGTTCAAATGTGCGACATTTCAAATAACGACTTTCATTTGAATTCAAAAAGTAATTGAAACTAATAAGGAGGCACTGCAAAACAAGAATTGTAACTCTTCACTCAATTAATGATGAATACCAGTCAAAATATGGGAAGTTTAGAATTTCCCAACTGCCATATTGACAAATCGGCCTCAATACCTCAACAGGAGGTTTTTGCATAGCATGACGGTCTCCGGATGGATTACGTTGCACTTTTGAGCCCATTTCACCCGTATACATTACATTTGGCATGAGGGGGGGATTAGGGGGCATTATCTGGACTGTCAAATGCAGTGTTTATGTCGATCTGATCCCCGATGAGCGCAGCACGTGATTAGCAGTGTCACATGGATCTGCGCTTAGTACAAGAGCGGTCAACGTGGCAGTGATATTGTTCATCTAATGCAAGTTTTAATCCGGTGACATGTGCTTGGCCTCTTTAAAGTCTTATGTGCAATATGGAAACATGCATTATAGGTTTAAGTGCAGCTCCGGATATCGGCCGCACGTGGCTCGAGTTCTTTCATTTTTGGAACTACTTTTGAACAGAAATGTTGTTTTGTTTGTGTATAAGCAAGTACTCGTGAGTTACATACAAAATGTTAGCCAGCAAAATGTACAAGTTTTAAAATACTTTACAAATAGTGCGGTCTCCACAATTTCAGATTCGCTGATAAACCAATCAGAGAAAAGCATCGCCTGTTGGTTTAGAAAAAAGACAAAACAACTAGAAAATGCATGCATTTGATAAGAGCTGGGGCAAATCATATCGTTCATGATACATCGTCATTTCTTTCGGGGCAATATGCAACTGGGAAAATGGCGATATAATTCTGCGTACGCTGCAGCAGATTTTCGTCATAGTTTCAAAGTAATTCCGATATTGCAGCTAATTGCGAACGCTAACGGCTAGAGATGCATTAAAAATAAACGCTGAGGCGAGGAGTGAAAGCAAAATTTTAACAACTGAATACATATTGAGCATCCTTAAAGGTTCTACGCTCTATAATTATACAGATAGGCAGCACACAGAGGTGTTATTTTGACCCAAATAGATGCTTTTAGAACATATCTGTGCTGAGGCAGAACTGGTTTTAGTTTCTTACCGGAAAAAAATTGGTAAAGCACCTTTAAACAACTCAAATATTGGTGTCATTGTTAAGTATTTAGTCTATTTAATTTATTTGGTCATTTATATCGTCAATTATACCGTTTTCTTTTATATAATGATAAAAATGTCTGGCCATATCGCCCTGCCCTACATGCGATGGATAGATTTAATCACCTACTTCCTCCTTTCAGGGTTTGGAAATCGGATAATGTCGCTTTAAAGTTAAAATACAGGTGAAGACGTATGGACTTTATGGATTTAGAAGAGAACTTTCTGAATTACCATCCCACAGGACTGCTCCGGATATGAGGGGATTTAACATCGTTTTTTGTCCTTGAGTTCCCTTTACAGCGGTAGACTGATGGGACTCCTTGGACTGAATCCATATAGTGCCGGAGTTTATGAAAAATGAGCAGATTGTGTTATGACCCGACGTCTCAAACCTTTGCGCAGAGGGAGAGAGAGACTGATGGTCCAGGGACACACCCCTCTCATTTGGGGCGTGTGCAAATGTGTAAATGACTTGATAGAGAACTGTACAATCTAGTTTAGGTTATTTTTTACCCTTTCTCAATTTTAAATGATCCTGTACTACACTTCAGAAGTAAAATTTGTATATGCAGCCTTTTATAAACATGGCACTTTCATCGGCCAGTCATTGTTTTGTTTTGGAAGCTAGATTAGAAATCCAAGTGCAGAGGCTAAGGTTCTGCTAAGATTTCCATGGCTGTAGTGAGTAATGGTTTAGTCCTAATTTGGACCTGGCGAGCCCACATTTAACACCAATAGACCTGGTTAAGACCCAGTATTGTCCTGTTAGAGATCGTGTTCAGATCTTGTAGCACTGTTATAGATTTAATTTGGATTAAATCTGGTTGTAAAAAGAAAATAGGGCTGGGTGATGTTTGAAAAAAGAGAACAATGTTTTTCCCTCATTGATTGATTTGGGTTTTCAATTTGATTTTCTCTTTTCTTTTTTGCCTATTCAAAACTAATAAAAATGGCCTTCTGCTTACATTGCCTGAACATAAACAATACATACTTTTATCTTTTAAACATATATCATAAAAGTTGTCATTTTTTTCCCTCCAAACTCAACTCTGCTCCAAATCACATGCTTTTAGTGACAAATTATTGGCTTTTTATTAAAGGCCCTGTACCTGATTTTTACAGTTTGAAAACATGAAAAACAGAACTAGTTGATCTTTCCATCAGTCACATGACCGCCATGACTTTAGCAGCACTTTTCACCAGTGTCTGAGCCCAGAGCGTTACAGACCTTCACGGGTAAAGCTAACAAACATTAGCATGCTAACAGCTCACTTCCTTCTTCTCTTGTAGGATAAAAGGCTCTATAAATAGATGCAGAGAAAACTTTGGTCTCATTTTCACCCAAATAGATGCTTTTACAATATATCTGTGCTGGAACTAATTTTACTTGCAAAAAAATGGTAAACATGGACTAGTTCATTTTTTCCTGTTTCACAACAGTAAATATCAGGTACAGCCCCATTAAATGAGCAAAGCGCTGACGATTAGAAATTTCAACCACGAAAAAAACTTTCAATTTATTGAAAAAGCTCCACCAGATAGAACGTAAATATAAAAAGTCACATTCAAAAGCACTGAGGCATGTATTATAAGTTTAA
Source organism: Rhinogobius similis (assembly GCA_019453435.1). Classification (NCBI taxonomy): domain Eukaryota; kingdom Metazoa; phylum Chordata; class Actinopteri; order Gobiiformes; family Gobiidae; genus Rhinogobius; species Rhinogobius similis. The sequence goes on along the minus strand of CM033621.1, from coordinate 4,395,596 downwards.
AAAAGCATTTGTTAATTACGACAATCAAAATCCCACTATAAAGCTGGCAACTTATTCCCATGTTGTTCATTTACGCTTGCAAAGATTCTGTGCCAGGAATGCAGATGTATTTGGCTGTTATTTGTGCACCTCAAAAGTGTTTACTGAATTGAGAACTAAGAGAGTCGTGTTGCTTTTGAGCGCTCTGGTTTAATCTCCATTCACCTTCACGCGCGTCATTCATTTGTCCTTGTCTGTGATGGAAGGCAGCGCTGGCTCGTGGTGTTTTCCTGAGTGAGTAAAAGTGGCGGCGGCGCCGGGATCCGGGCGGGCGTCTCCATCGCTCCCTGTGAGTGTTTGGCTGCCGCGGGCTGTGTGTGGCCATAGCGGCGAGCGGTGATGTATGCACACCTGCTACAGCTGACGCGGCGGGGGAGGGGAGAGGTACGGGGAGGGAGGAGCGGGGGGACGTCAGGGGGGAGGGGGAGCCAAAAGAGACCAGAAAGCAGTATCCATTATTAATGTCAGTTTGGCGTGTGGAGAAAGAGAGCTAATGTGTCCGTCAAGGTTGCACAGTTATTCTTAGCCATTAGCCATCCATACATTTACTTTACCTCACAGAGGTCATACGAACCGCTGTGACGAGTTCTTTGTCAATATTAGCATTTCTAACTCAATTCTGATACAATATACCATGATAAAATAGAATTATAAACTCAAAATTACCTCTGTCATGGTAACAAAGTTCCAAAATGACTACTTTATGGCACTTTAAAGCCGCAGAATCATAATTAATCCCTTTTCATAATGTATAATGTACAATATCTTTGGAAAAAAGCTGAATGAAAGGAAAGATGACATTATAATTGGAAACATTGAGCGATAAATCAATAAAGTAATTATTGTGACTGGCCTACTCAAATGAAGGGAAGTTTCTTAAATATTACCAATTAGTCTTTTACTAGTCCTGATATAGATTAAGACCATTCTAAAACTATATGTCCTATTGTGTGTGTGTTTTTACGCCCAGTATCGATAACAGTTCAAATGAGTATCTAGTTTCAGTACTTTTTATTATTATGATTGGGTAATATTGACTAAAATGAATATCTTCATATTTTTTGGGATCATCTTGGTAACAAAATTCAGAAATCATTTTGCATTGCACTAGGGATGTTGTAATTTGGTATATTTTGCTTTTTTATTATCATTATTCATAGTTTCGTAAATGTATTGTTTACTTAAGCACATTTCCAGTTTGTGAAAGCTTTTCTGACTCCAATTCTGCTTAATCAAAAGAACAGAAATATCAGTTTACCCTTATTTAACAACACTAGATGTCTTTTTGACCAACAGTGTTATCGAATTCAGCTAATATCACTAATGCCATTACACTATGCTGTCAACAAAGCCTCTTAAGACGCCCTTTCCGCACGCTTCCCGTTCTCAGAGAAGATTTCCTCAGCATTAGCAAAACAAGCCATCGACTGGAGATTAGCCACAGGTTGCACGTAAAAGCCTAATGGCACAGAAATGGGCGCTAATTAGCCAACCGGAGGATTTCATAGAGTGAGAGGAGTTGATGCAAAAGTGAGATCTGGCCTGTCGAAATATTTCCATTAGCGTACTATTATTATCCTCTTTATTATAGGATAGTGACGCTGGCTGCCTTCCCATTCAGACGCTATTAGACAAATGGATCCGTCCTTGTGTATGCTTTTTGTATGCCGCTTCGAAAAGGTGCTTATTAAACACTCAACATTGAACATTCGGCTGAGTATTGGAGGGCGCGCGAACTACGAGAATATCAAGTGTGCCGCTTTTCTGTGACGGACGGAGCGGCCCTCTCAAATCGGGCTGCGTTCACTCCGCGACAAAAGCTTTGTGCAGTGGCTGGGATTGCTGCAAAAAACAAGCGAACTGGGAAATGAATATTCTCACGGTGATCTGATTAGACATTTTGTGAATCGTAATATGAGATAAATAGAGCTGCACAGCATATCGAAATTTGAGTTGGTGCAATTATCAACTCGTAAATGCTGCTTAGATAAAAGAATGTAGAAATCTTATACTTGTAGCTTAGACCTCTATAAACCTGAATGTTCTAAAACGCATGTTATTCTTGTATTAGTTCAGCAGATCAGATGCAGTCTTTTTTGCTTTTACAATGTGCACTTTGAACTAAGGTCGTCAAAAGTATAGAAAATCAGATACTAATAAATTCTAAAACTAGTATTGAAACTAGACACTCATTTGAACAAGTATCAATGCATGAAAAATCTCTTTTACTGGACAAAAATGTGACCTTTCATGAATAGTTTGAGAATGATCTTGAGCTTTATCAGAACTAGTATGTTTAATAAAGAAAGTACTCTTATTTGGTGTTGAAAATGTCCATCTTCTGTCCAAAACCTTGACCTAGTTATCCACGTGGTATCGGGAACAGAGTGTATTTCTTAGTATTGAATAGAGTTTGAAATTTTAGCACGGTGACAACACTACTACAGAACAGAATCCTCCTCAAATCATAATTAGACTTTTGCCCAAAATCGTGCAGCACTCGTATTAAAACATGCTAAAATATATCGTTCAAACGTTTTCTGAAAAGCATGGAATTTGTACATTAATCTAGCAATTCATAGTTAAGTATAAGTGATAGCTGACCCGTGATTTATAAAGTAGCATCAAAGACACACGACATCATCAATGAAACCTGGGTCGAGACAACAAAAGGGACTCACAAAAGCCGCTGGGGCCATTGACGCGCCAACACCTCCGCCATAATGAAATAAATGTCAACTTAATGACGCTAAATTTATTGATGTATAGAATTATGTGCGGCCCTTTGGTCCTGTAGCTGGCGGGGCGGGCCACAACAACACGCCGCCATGACCAATCTAATACAATTACCCAGAAAGAGGTGTTGGGGGGTCGACAGAGAGCGATGGAGCCGGCTTCAAACGGCCGTGATGAATGGACAGGCTGGAGCGCCGCGGCAGTCTCCGGGAGGCGGTTATTGATTGTACTGCCTGTGTTCTCCTGTAGGGCAGCACTTAGAGCACCCGAGCCCCCCGAGAGCACCCCCAAACACCCCTCCATCGGTCACGTTGCGCATGTGATTGACACGCACAACCAGTTACAGCAAGCCGGCGCAGTTTTGGGCCCCTCCCCCGCTAATAAACAGCACAATGCATCCCGGGCTGATTGAAATTCAAAGGCAGGTCGTGAATGCCACAGGCAGAGCAGGCAGGAGGCTGAGGGGTAAAGGGGGGCCAGCGGGGGAGGGAGGGGGGGTCACCGGGGCCCTATAAAAACACACCAGAAATCACTTAACTACTACGAGATTGGTAGCCGTGAATTCGCGAGGATGAGGAGCTAACGGTCCATTGAACGTGGACGAGGAGAGGCTACAATTCAAAGCTTCAGTTGGTGGAGGGTATCACATGATAAAATGGTCAGATTTACAAACTGCTTTTCAGGCTTCAAGGCACTCAAAGCCTTTACATCAAGAAGCCACTCACCCATTCACACACAGAGTACGCAGACAACGGGGCAAGAAGGGTTCCGTGTCTTGCCCAAGGACTAAATGACAATATTCACCTGAGGGAGCTGGAATCACACCTGTGACCTTGTTGAGAGCTGGATTCAAACAAATTCCGAGGATGAGCACTTTACCAACTGAACTCCGGCTCACTACTTTATTCTAAAACATTCTTACATTAGACTTTTTACCGTTGGTTATAAGGATGTCTTTGGTCGATGTAAACCCTCATTCGTCCAGGTGTGGTCGTAAAAACCTTTCTACGAAGGATGTCTTTGGTTAATCAAAGGATTATTCAGGTCACAATATCATAATTTGCAATAACTAATACTTAATTTTAGAAGCAACATTCACTCAATTCAATATATACTGAAAAATGCTTCTTACCTGCCTGTTTGTGTCACATTAATATGACTTTATTATTCTGAAAGTTTGATTTCAAAGAGCTGGTCACATTTTATAGGAATGGTGATCTAAGCAATCTTTTTGGTCATGGTGTCAATGTGAAATATATAACTGATTTGTCTTCTCATAAAACTTCTTACCTCTTAACTTAAAACAATAGAAGATTTTAATCAAGAATTTACTTAAAGTCCCCGCAGCTACAGTAACATTATTGCCTGCAACCCTTCTGAGCAAATCTGTCTGTCCTTTTATCACCAAAACATCCCTAATCAACTCCAGCACGACCAGGACAAGCAGCAGATACCTGGCCACAACGACGTGCGTCTCACCCAGTCCGAGGCTCCCGCAGATGTATCACTCCTCCTGATCTCATTTCCTTTTTCATATGCCGCTAAATCCCAGGTAAGACATACGCTACGGGGACGGCGCTAGGAGGGCGGTCAGCCTGCTCCGCTTGGACTCCTAGAATTAATCTGTGAAAATCCTCAACGCTAACCTGCTTAGTCGCTGCCTAATCTGGGGGGGAAACCAAATATCAATTACACTAAGCGCGAAATGTAGGCCAGTCCATGGGTGATCTGGACTAAGCAGCACTAAGGACACCGGCAAAGCCACCAGGTGAGCTTAGTGTCAGACGCAGAGGTGACTTTCAGTGACCCTCACAGGCCGCCGTAGATGTAGGCCAAATGAGGGAAAAAACAATTTGGGTGATGTGAAAAGTGAATGAAAGGTGTTAGGTAAGTAGAGCGTAGCCTTAATCCCAGGGACACGACCAATTTGGTGAATGCAGGTCAGAGCGGCGGCAGGTGACGGCGGCAGGGCGCAGCTGGATTCTGCACAGACGCTAGGCCCAGCGCTGCGGGAAAAACACAGGGAAGTGGACGGAGTAACGGCGGCTCTCAAGACAGGGCTGGCTTCAAACTGAGACGTACCAGATGTGGAAAGAGAAGGGTAAACTGCACTGGTAAACTGGCTATAAAATGTATGGATCTAAACTGAAGTATGAATAGATAATGTTACTAAATGACCTTTACAAACACATAGCTGTCACCTGATGTCTGAAAAGGGAGACGACCCAAATATGGATCACTCAAACATATGCAAATGACTCTAAATACAACAAAGGCACTGCAAAAAGAATATTAGGAGGTTGCGTGGGTGCTCTTTGGAGAGGGGTTACGTTTCAACTTGAATATACTGCAGTAGTTATCTGTAAGGTAAAAAAACAAAGTTTTAGAAAAGCTTAAAAAAGCTTTTAATCCATCTGGGCAATTAAACATTAACCCTTGCGCGCCAGCTTGCACAGCGACAAATCTTTTTAGGAAGGAAAGCAGCTTAATATGGTTAAAATGATTGTGAGTTTTAAATCTTACAGAATGTTTAAATGTTTATTTAGAACTAGAGGTGGTAGATATTTTAAAACATTGTATTTGTTGTTGTTGGAGATATTCAAATTTAGAATGCTGAGTACATTACCTGTAATTCAAACAATTAAAAATGACAGAAACTATTGTACTCTCCAAAACAATGTAATCCCTCATTCTTCCAGGAGTGGTTCATGCATTGTCTTTATTTTCAGACACAAAGGTGGTCCATATGAAAAGAAGACAAGACACTAAAAACACAAGAATCACTAGTCACAATTAGTCCATATTAGGGATGCGTGTTTTACATTTTTTCGTTAACCAATCGTTGGAGCCCTTCACATTCAATAATCGGTTAACCGGTAGCATTAACACAGCGCTTCTTTGTTGTACTTTTTTTTAACTGTACAAGTCAAAACAGACGTCAGTGCATTACGTCAGTGCATTACGTCGTAAACGCGGAGCCGCACAACAGCTACAGGTCGTTGAACTGCACACAAAATGACAGAATGAAAGCTCCTATAAATGCTGTTTTGACGCACTAATGTAGAGATAACGAATCAAGCACTCTTTTTTTTAAGACTCACATTGTTTTAGCAAGTTCCTATGTTTGTGAATTTTGATCACTGGCAATAAAGTCACTAACGCTTGCGCAGATAAAAGGTCGATTTCCATCTGAGGCAAAAAACCTGTCTGTTTTCTCCACCAACATGAAATCCAACTTAAATAAATCATGTAAGATTGATATTACTTCGTAAATACTGCAGTGACACTCAGGTTTGCGCTGTCTTTATGGGATAAATCCATACATTTGATGTTCTCAGCTAACTTGTTTTCTCTCAGAGACGGCTCTTTTGCATGAGGGTGCTCGCTCGGCGCTTTGTGGTGGTGCAAAAGTGTATTACAACACAGTAAATAAGGCAAAAACTGAACCTTGCCAGTTAACCGGGCAAGACGTCGTCACTCAGTTAAGCGTTTATTCACGGATAGTTGGCTGATCGGTTAACCATGAACACTCCTATTCCATACAATTCAATCATGTTTCAAGAGTCTCTGCTCAGTGTTTCCTCACAGCAGGAGCGGAGTGACATGACCTCATTTGAGGGTTGGTCAGGGTCATTATATTGACATTTTCAGACACCTACGGGTGCTGCATGACTTTGTATGTCAGAGCAGTGTCTCACAGGTGGACTTGAACATCCACAAACAATAGAAACCTAAAGACATCATTAAAGCCCATCGTGAGCCTATGGAAGGTCCCACGTCTATGGTTCCACCTGAACAAAAAGCCCTTCACAGCAGAGGAACACATGCTAAACTTTCTTACCAACAATGAATGCCAGGCCATACAGTTTATACTATTGTCTCTAAAAGTCTCCATTGTCACGCCAATCGATGGACACCATTTTAGGCTTCAACACTTCCATCGGAAAGTCTGTCAATCTGAAAGAAATGGTTTGAGCAGCAGCTTTTACATCCTCCTGAGCTCTGATTAGCCCTGCCTAAAGAGAGAAGGCAGGTGTTATAACTTGCCCTGTCCTTGTTTACAAGTCTGACAATCCCGCTTGGGTCATTAAGGACACCTCTTCCTAAGAGCTGCCATATTAGCCTTTGACTGGTTTGCCTTCTGCCCAGGTGTTATGAGGCTGTTGTAGACTGACAGGAGGTTGTATCTCTGTTCCAATTTAAAGAAGGCTTTTCTTTCTTATCAAAAACAGCCTCCTAATGTCAAATCAACCCTGCTACCTGCTTAAACCGTTTACCTCACCGTCTTCAAACGCGTGACAGGTAGTTTTCAGATGCTCGGCCAAAACAAGCCATAAGTATAAAGTGATATTTCTGCACTTTTTGTGGTTAATCTTATGATCAATTCACGTTTAGTCCAAGACTTAAACCTCAACGAATACATTCACAGACACGTTTTACACATTTTTGAAATATTCTCTGGTCAATATCGTCTGATCAATATTTCCTGCAATCTATTCCTGTCAATATCAACCATCCCCATTCAAAAGCTAGCAAAATTTGTGTCATCTAAAGTGTTTTATTGAAAGCGGGAGATCAACTGAAAGTAATCCGTTTACGGTTTGGGGACCTCCGAATTCGAGTTAACCATCTCAAATGCACTATTCACCATTAACATTCGACTGGATTGGTGCCGCTTTTGTTGCAGTTGCATGACCTCAGTGCCATCACATCCACATTAGCGTTGGCCTGTTCAGAGGATGAACTCTTCAAGCCAATCTCCACGGCATGACAACCATTTCGAGTATGACGCTAGCGCACTTCAGCATGGCAGCAGAGGATATTCACTTTAAAACCAACTGCAAATTCAGATTATAAGCTCTATTTTTAGAGAAAAGTGGGTCAGCCAAGTCCAGGAACCGAACAGAAATATAACATTATACAATAGCCTCTAATTACATTTGGGGCATACCCAGTCTAAGCTACCGTTGAGCTATATTTAGACTAACCAAAGACAAAGTGTTTCCTTTTTTTTTTACCAGCCTAATTGGTACAGGGGAAGTCAAGGTTTCACAGTTAATTTTGATAAACAATGTCACAATAATACTTGGACAATTCAAATGTTAAAAAAAGTACACAGTCTCATTAATCATGCAGAAAAAAAGAGACTGAACTTTTGTAGCATGTGTGTTTGATTTAAAATGTGGAAAATGTAGTGAAGAAGTTGTAGCTTTGTCCTAATGTAGCTAATGTTCCACAATATGACATTAAACTTGGCCATATTTCACATTCTTTGGGAGAGTAACGATATTTAGGCGATATTATGTCAACTCAAAGGAAATTGGGTAAAACTGTGTCTTTAAATGTATTTGTTGAGGTTTAAGTATCAGACAAATGGAAATTACTGTAAAATTACCCCCAAAAAAGTGCAAAAATATCTCTTTATACTCTTATTTGGAGGTTTACAACATAAGTTCGTTCCATTTTTTTCCATTTTTATAATGGCAAATAACAGTAAAAGTCTTGTGGTGCGACAGTGAGTATGCATGTATAATTGTATTCATTAGGGCTGTCAGCAGAGTGAGTTAATTTGAGATTTGGGCATGCACTTTTTTACAGATAAATAATGCTTTACTTGAAGTTTAATAGTTTTAATTGTGTGAACTCCTGCAGTCTTGTGGTCTTGACTGTATGGCTGCAACGATGAATGGTCTAATCGTTACAATAATCAATAATAATAAGCTTTACAGACTTTAAAACACACGTCAAAAGAAGTTTAATAACAAAGAAAACTACATTATTAATTAAAATGTCAAGAAAGAATAAACAATTCCTGGTATTCATCAATAATGCACCTGATTTATAAATATTCTTTCAACCTTGATTTGGTTGATGATGTTTTAAAAAAGTCTCATTGTACAATAGAAATAATCATTTGACAAGTCGACTAATCGAAAGAATAACTGCTGACTAATCGACTACTAAAATAACCGTTAGTGACAGTAGGGCTGGGCAATACGCCAAAAAATAATTATCATGATTCTCTTAGGGCCAGATCATGATTTCGATTCTATCAATGATTCATGTTCACTTTGTATTTTTCTATTGTCTTTAAAAGAGCTGCACGATTTAGGAAACAATCTAATTGCGATTTTTCTGACCAGTGCGATTGGGATTAGATTTGCAAGTTAGGTTTTAATAATAGAATTCTGTTCAAATTCACATTTTAAACACAATTTTGTGTCACGTTCAGTTGTGTCATATTTAAATATGTCTTTGTCAGCTTTTGTCTCGTCTTTGACGTTTTTAGTCACGTTTAGTTTCGTTGACTCACATTTGTTGTTTGTGGGCGTCTTTTTGTCGCTTTTGAATGCATTTTTTTTAATCACTTGTGGTCGTGCTTTTGTTACTTGTTTCAGAACATGTTTGTACAAATCCAAACTACAGTGTTAGCAGTTTTTATTAAAATCAAAGCAAAACAGTTTGTTGTTTGAAGAAGAAATAAGCCATTGTGATTTGCTAATTGCATCCATTAAAATTGTGATTGTGTTGTCGATTTGATTTCATTGTGCAGCTCTGGTTTATAGGAGGTAAATAAAGTCATCTGCTCAGCTGCTAAACAACAGGAGAAAAAGTGTGAACAGACAGCTGCATTACAGACACAAACAGTGAATCACGATATGACAATTTCCCAAAAATAGCAGATTGTCACAGGGAGGAGCTCACCATTCAAGTTTTATCACCCAACCCTCAGTGACAGCACTACTTGACAGTGCACTTTGGATTTGATACATGGTCAGATCATCTATTCGTTTGTCTTTTTCAGTATTTTTCAGTCCTCTACAGCCCTAGCATTCATTCAGTGTGTCAATAATCCTGACACTTGCACAATCCCAATATTTCCTCTCACAGTAAAGGGCATATTACACTTTTGGACCACGCCGAAGACAAAAGGGCTGGTGTGAATACAGTGTTTCCTGCTCTTTATTGTTGGAGTGCTGCTTCTGCGAGGGGAGGGGAAGCCCAGACAGTATTTACTCAGCAGGACAGACACGCGGCCTGCCTTTCTAATGGCTTCCTGCGTTTCACACTATTGTTTCCCCTCAGGAAATCTTATCTGCGCCGAGTCAGACTGCTGCTGAGCCCGAGCGAGAGGAGCGCCGCACAGACACTGCTCGGTGATTAAACGAGTTTGAGCTAAAGGAAGGACTGTTTACGTCTGTGCAGTGTATGGCTTTAAAGCTTTGGTGTGTGAGATTCTTGTGGTTTCTGCGCCTGGACTTTTCTTTGGACAAGGAAACTGAGGAAGTACAAAATAGAAAAGAGAGTACCCGAGATTGCCCCTATTAACCTAAAACGTGCATAATAAACAGTTGGAAAATTGAGTTGTGTGTAAATTGTCCCAGTATTTAGGATGTAATGTAGCCTATTGATGACATCACAGAGGGATTCTGTTTTAGAACTCAGCTCTTCTTCCTATAATTTCCAACTTCTATTTTTTTATGTTTCTTCACAAAATGCAACTGCAATAAATATTTACGTTATTTATGTTCTATCTCGCCAAACTAAATAATGAGATTGGGACAAATTTACCATTTAATTCACACAAACTATTATTACGATTTAAATGTGATTATCTCATACTGCATGATCTCAACAAAACACAACAATATCATATACAAAAAAAATAGTAAATACGGCCTTTCAAATTCAACAATTTTAATCGCAGAGGACACAAAAGAGTTGGAAAAACGATTAGTTTTCCTCACTGGCACATAGAAACGGTGCCCTGAAGGCATCATGACAAACTCAGGAGTCAGAGGGTGTTGGGACTGTCCCAGAATGCTCTTGGTTCTGTCTCTGAAATTCACAGTTGAAGAAGTTCAATTTCAACTGAGAGCAGTTATTACTCGCTTATAATGCATTCCAAATATTCAAATTATTCAGATTAAAATTCTGTTTCATCAGAGGTATAGCATTTAAAATGGCTGTCATAGTAAAGCTAATAACAACTAGCATGCTAACAGCGCATTTCCTGCTATGAGGAGAATAAAACGTTCAGTAAGTAGATTCCGACAGTACACAGTGGGCTCATTATGACCTGAATAGATTCCTTTTTAATACATCTGTACAGGAACAAAACAGATTTCACTTAATTTCATGAACAAAATTGGGTACAGGCCAAACGTGACAATAACACGTTAACGCTACCGGTTCTAAAAAGTACTCTGAAAGTTATTTTTTCCCCCCTCGCATTAGCGGATCTCCCACGTCCACTGAAAGTCCTTTGCGTAACCATGTGTATACTGTACAAGGATTAAGCAGGCATTTTAACAGACTATGGCCGTACATCTGGCTACGACGACATTAGCTTAAACATAACACAACACAGCCTTATGTTCCTGCAGAAGAAACGCTGGGGGCCCGGGGCGAGCTGCTGGTGGCTAATGTTAGCGCACATGTGAGAAGGGGTTAAGCGAGCTAAGCTTCTACAGCATGCACTTGAACCGCAGGTATGTGTGGGACTAGCAGAAACACAGCCCATAAAGTCCACATGCAGCCCCCGTCCAGCACGTTAGGAATGTGGTGCACCAAGCCGCACGGAGCTGCCCCGGGACAGACTATCACAAGAGTTACGGAAGTCACATAACCATTTACTTCTACTATGAACTACTCATTCTTTAAAAAAAGCATATTTAAGCATAATTATGTCTTTTCCTTCCGTGGAAACTTTAGCACTGGAGTTTTTATGTTCCATTATAACAAAGTAGCTTCTATTGTGTGGAAAAAGAAGTTCAAAACAGTTGTTGCTGGCCTCAGCGTCAATATAATCAACAAACACTGAATTATAAGATGGTAATAACTTCATGAAAAAGGGTGTATACATGTCAGGTCTGGTTCTGCAGTGACAACAACAAACTGAAAACACATTCAAAAGTTTGTATTGTGTGAATGAGGAGAGCATAAACAAAATGTCAGCTCAGACTCTTGAGCTGCTCTGGCAGCGCTGATCACAGATGCCTCGCAGGCCATCCCATAATAAACATCTCATCCAGGGGCAGGCAGCGGGAGCACTGAGCCTCAGGCACTCTGGGGATTCTCTAATGGAGTTTGAGATACAATCATAGGAGGATGTATTAGTGCAACCAATAACAAAGTACAGCTAATTGAGAACCATTTTGTGGACAAGTTAGCATGAACGTTAGCATACACAGGAACAACAATTTAGTATTTTTCCAAATCACGACTGTCCTCCTCTAGGTCTGATAAAGGTCTTTTTGTTTGATGACATAAAGTTGGTTTTATGTCAGCTCATAAAACTAGTGACCTTCTCTAAAGGTCAAAGATGTCCACAACAAAATGTCATGCTATACGATTAAAAGGTTTGTTATTATCCTATACCAACTTTAGAGCTTTTAATCAGTTAAAAGGATGTATTATTTTAATCAAATTCAAATCAAATCAAAATGCATGAAGTTTTCATTTCAGGAAGTGTGTTCAATGTTCATTCACCACATCACTCATAAATACCATAATCTCTACTTAAAGGGGATTTACACGATTATTTTCATGTAATAAAGCTAAACCTGTGCGGGTACATATATTGTAAAAGCAGCTCTCTGGGTCAAAATGAGACCTCTGTGCTGTTTGCATCTAATTATTGAGCATTTCATCCTCCTTGAAGCAGGAAGTGCACTGTTACCGTGACTGTAAACTCTGGGCTGTGAAAGTTGTGAAAAGTGCTTATGAACTCATTGTGGTGAATAATAGGATGCTCAGAATTAGGAAAGTCAGCAATAACTTTTCACTGCTGCAAACATTTTTAAATTAACTAGTTAATGATTCTCTCCTCAGTGCTCAAACAAAAATTAGTTTTACTTTTACTTGAAGTAAAATACCAAAGCAATGTCTAAAAGGACTTGAATAAAACATATTCAAACAAGTCTTAAGATTTGAGTTTTGGAAACCTCTGCAGGTACTGTATAAAACTGTTTGTCTGTTTTTGTCCTGAAACATACAGATATCCCTGGTGACCCCTCCCTCTGCGGTTGTTTGGGAGCAGTAGGGGTGCGTGACACCGTCCTGGGCCGGGAATGCAGTAGCCCTGTGGGGGGAGATCAGGGGACAAAGGCGGGCAGAGGGGATCCACCCATTCAGCCTCACTGGGCCAGAGAGCAGCATTATCCAGACTCTGCAGGCTAGCACGGACCCAAAGGCACCAGCCAATAACTCAACTGTGCACGGGACGTCTGCCTTTGACTCCTCCATGAGAAGGCTCAGCTCTTTACAACAGCAGCTTCACACCATGGAGAGATCAAAGAGGGCAGAGTATGCAAAACAGACTTTTTGTTAAGCTTTGAAGCGTATTATAATGTTTCCTCATCAGAAATTTACCTGGGGACTTTTTCATGTCTAAACAATCCTACGTGCTGAGGTTGTCTCCGTCTGAGGAGACATAGACTAGGGCTGCAACTAATGATTGTTCTGGGCAGCAATTGTTTCAATTGGACATAGAGTTTAAAATACATATGGTGACTGAAGGCTTCTGGATAGAGAATATTTATGTATAAAGTGTATTATTGATTAAAATCCGAAATAGTTTATTCTTTTTGACATTTAGATTTAATAATGACACTTGTCTTTGTTATAAAAGGTCTTTTCATACATGTTGTAGAGTCTGTATTGTCTAAATCAGTGATTCAACATTTTTTGTCTCGAGGACCCCCAAAGCTTTGTCCTACACTCAGAGAACCCCTTAACTTGAGTTTCAGCCAAATAAATGGGTTTAAAAGTCGCATATTGTCAATTATTACACTTTTTAATCAGTACATTTCATCTTCTTTTAAAACCTCAAACCATTCCAATTCCCCCCTGGTAATCGCTCCTGCACCCCTTGGGGTCTCCGTACCCCTGGTTGGGAAACACTGGTCTAAATAACAGTTACGATTATAAAAATTAGGGCTTGGCAATATGACCAAAAAATAATAATATCCTAATTTTTTGGAGCCAGTTCAAGTTAACTTAGTGTTGTTAGACTGTTTATTCAAAAAAGTTCACACTTCATTGAAACGGGCTAAGAGTCTCACACAGCTGAAATGCATTAGTGCAAATATCCTCCTACCGGCCTTAAAGTCCCTCCATAGATAATTTGTCTAGCCCAAAAAAACCTGACTAAAGATGATACATGGTGCTTTGTTTGAACGCTTTAGTGCAGTATTAACTTCCGTCAGTGCAGCCCTCAGACCTATTCTTCTTGGCCCTCAGGCTTCCTAGTCAAATTGGACTTTTGGAGTTTAAAATCCTTTATAACTTTCATATCTAACATTTTGCCGTGGGACAGATCTGATATTAAGGTTCTGAGACTAAACTTCAAGCCTGGTTGGACTTTAAAACCTCAGATAAAGGCAACTTTTTTGAACGATTCCCAATACTGACCACCGGTTTGTAGTCCTCTGCTACGTGTACGTTTCAATATCTGTTCCTCAAAGAAAAAAGTTTGGACACCCCTGTCATAAGAAGATAAGCACTGCAGATACAAAATGTGAGCTAGGCTTGCAGAGACAGGACTGTGGATGTTTAAAAATGGATATATAAAAATGTCTTTATTAATAGACTTTTATTATACAGACTAACGCACTGTAACATAACTGGGTTCATAGTCATTTCGTACATTGAGAAAAATTCAACCCAATATATATCAAGATCAAAATATCGGTATAGATTATCGCCCATCGGTTGCTCTAGATTCTAAAACATTAGAAACTGCACCGGCGACAGAGGGAAAATACATATTGGTCGAGCTAAAATATGCAAGATATACTAAACTGGCAATTATGCACGCAAATAGCTCAATATAGTTTTGTTCTTTTTGCCTCCCAACTTGTTTTCCGTGCACTGTTGCCAGCAGAGGTCACGATCAAAACGTTCACAAGGACAGCCATTTTCCGCACTTCCGCAAACACTGTACAACGCACACGATATCTGAACATACAACATACAGTTCCAGTGCAAAAGGTGTTGAAAAGTATGTAAAGTCGCCCGAATAAAGCTCAACGAGCCTCCTGTAAGCAGCTTTCACACCTGCCTAATTGGATATCCTGGCTGGAGCGTTTTTGGCACTTCTGGCAGCAGACGCGCAGTATTTTTGGGATGCCGTCCTGCCCTGGTATGCGGCTGTTTGAGTGGATTCTCCGAGCAGGTGTCCTGAAAGCTGAATGCCATGCTTATGCACTCAGCACTAATTTAGAGCACTCCAAGTAAATCAAGTATGAAAGCAAGAGCGGGCGTCTGTGCGTCTTGTCGGAGCGCTCATTTGTGTGAAAAGGTTATCCGCAGACTGGGTGTCCTTCTCGGCACAGACGCATAAAGGCGCGGTGACTTTAGCGACTCTCCTTCACGAGGAACGGTGAGCTTTGATGAGCTGGGTAATGGGAGCGGGAAATGGAGAGGCCGCGCACGCACAGTTTAGTCATTTCTCTCATCATGGCATTTGTAAAGTCATTCGCGAAAGGTCAAAAGAGTCTAATGCGCCGAGCTGTCTTTTCAGTTTCTAAAGTTTAACACTGACCGTTTAAACTTCAGACGGGCGTCGGATTGTGAGTTGGCTTTTTCCACAGAATAAAACGTATCTGAGAAAAGGGAAAATGCTACACTGTGGTGATGCAATTAAGTTAATCAAAAAAATATCACTGAACACAACTGGAACTATGCAGTTAACAAAAATGGGTGAAATAACCATAAACATGTTAAAACATTTTAAATTCTTCAAAACCTCCACTGTTTGCTCCAATCAATTAGACTTTTGATTAATCTGTGTGTAGAACGCCAAATCCTCAAGACTTTTACTAAATCTGACAGAGATAAAGTGAAGATGACGCCACTTGAGGTCATCCTGATGAAGTACATCGACAGACAAAATAGGTATTTGGTCAAAAACACTAACTTTCCATGTTTTCAGTGTTTATGGACATAATTGCAGCTCTGTCTGAATCATAACACCTCTTTTGTAAGCTCTTTCTTGTAGTCTGGGTTTAGTTCAGATAATGATTATTCCATTACTAAATTATCTCAATAATGAATAAGCTATTCATCCATTAGTATCCATTCCTTTTAGTAGTTACAAAACAAAATAGAGTGAACATTAAGAAAAGTGTTCATACTTTGTTGTGTAGATTAAGACCATTCTAAAACTGTTCAAGAAAGGTTAACGTTTGTTCCATTTATATAGTTTTATATTGCAACTTCAAATAAGTATTTAGGTTTCAAACTAGTTTTTGTCTGGACTACTATCTAGGTTTTGATACTTGACACTTGAACACTATGCAATGAAATTGATAGAAAGCAATCGATTTCGATTTATTTTCTCAATCCATATACTTAAAGAGATAAACAAAGTCATCTGCTTCTTCTGAAAGTTTACAGTTTGGGCAGTGTTGGTTGGGAAACGTGTCTTTGTTTCAGCGTAGAGGAGCAATGAGGAAGAAATCTGTGAGCGACAATATAGCGGTTTTATTAAAATAGCATATCGTTAAAGGAGTGAGAGCAAAATTCGATTTGTATCACCGTCATGACAGGCCTATTCAACTTAAGGCCTGGGGGCCAGATCAGGCCCGCCAAACGAATTTCCCGTCCCATGACGCATCTTCAAACTCTTTAAACTTTTTCACTTGTTTACGGATTTAATTCTGGGTTAGCAGTAGTTTAGAACAGGTTTGCTCTTGGTTTAGTCTTAGTGTTGGCAAAGCATTTTTAATTTCATTTTTACACAGAAATCTAATATAGCACTTGTTATTTTATCCTTTTTGAAACAGGGCTAATGTTGTGGATTAAAGTGGTGTGTTGAATAGTTGAATAGCCTTGTCCTATGCTCTTGTTTCCACATTACCATCTAGTATTTTACAGTACAAGTTCTTCTGCTGTTCATGTTTTTTTTTCTACACCTGTTTGCAGAGCTAACATTTCCACTTTTCTACTTGAACAAATCCAGAGCACCGTGAACAAAGGCTAAACGCTAATGAAGAGCGCTCCGAAACCAAAATATGCCAGGACATCAGAGAGAGAGGGAGCGAGTGAGCCAGACAAACTCAGAGACAAGCCCTGACGGTGGCTCCTCGTCTCTGCCCCGAGATGGGACACCTCATTAGGAGCGTGTCTGCAGCAGCTGGCTCTCGCTCGGGCTCCATTACGGGGCCCGTCGTGCCAAACCTCTGCCCCTCCGCCCACCGCTCCCTCCCCCCCGGGCTAAAGCGCTCTCCCGGGTCTCGTGCGACATCTGTGTGCCGGGCGTCTGTGATGGAATGCCGGGGCTCTGCAGGTGCTCCCAGTTGGCAGGCGGCCATTTTACAGCCACCGCCGCTGTGGGCCCGCTGACCTGAGAAAGGGGGCAGAGGGGACGATGAAGAAGGAACACGGGGAAGATGATGCCGTCCGAGGCATTATAGGAGCCATTAAAGACCGCGCTGTCCCCCTGAAAAGCAATCAGTGTTCTTTTGAGAGCCATCGTATGAAACGGTTTCTCTTTTAGCCTGGCCAGCCTTTCGTTCTGGTTGGTGCTGGTGGTAGGCATGGACGTTTATAGATGCGAAAATCTCCGTGTCTGCCTTTGCCAATTGGCTTGTCCATGCTATGTGGCACAGTGGTTGAGTGGCTAGAACTCACACTTCACAGAGTCTACATGTTTCTCTGTGTCTGTTGAGTTTCCTCCTGGCTTCGGTTTCTTTCATCAACCCAAAACATGCATCAAATCCGCCAGCTAAGGTCCTGACCAAGATCTGGAGGTAGTATTTAAAGTCTTTAACGTGTTTCTTTGCTCTAATCATCAATAAACACATAAAAGAGGATGATGAATTCTTATTAGAAGCATAACATCACAAATCTCAACTTTGCAAATTAGTCTTTAGATCAGATTTCAGTTTTTACACACTCAACAAGGACTTTGACCTAAATGTGCTCGATGGGATAATAGCAGCCCAAACCCTCTGGATTATAAACAATTTGTGGCACCGGAGTCCCTCAAATCTCCCGGATTAGCCAAAAATGCTACGTGATCAATTTGATTAGGTTTTAGGTGCTCGTTTCCATTTTTCCAGCAATCCTTGCACAAAGAGACCTGATTTTAGTACACGGCGAATAATACAGAGTTTGAAATGCCCATACTCCTCTCTAAAAGTTTCAAAAGCGGAAATAACAATGAATAATAAATGCAATCTTCTGGCATTTGAAATCATTTGCAGATCATATTTAGAACGTAGCCCCACGAATACTGTAGCGCGAGGCATCGAGACACCGCTGTACGCTTAGGAGTCTGTGTATATTCCTGTGTGTATGGAAGCAGCTCTGTGTCCCCGCTCCCCACAGCTGTGCTCAGGAGTCAGGCAGAGGTTACATCTGTATTTAGACACGAGGCACAGGCTGAAGGCACAGGTGCAGCTCTGCAGAGAGAGGCTGCACTAAAACTCAGGGTGTTAATGCTCCTGGACGGGTTTAGAATGTCATTACACTGTGGATGATTCCAAAAAGAGTTCAGTAACCGCGCTTTATGTGGTCCACGTCGCCGTTTTAGCGTCCTGCCACTTCAAAACAAATGAGGTTTAGAAGTTTAGGTGCGTTTGTGCAATGTTTAACTGAAACAAGTTAATCGGTTAATAATAAGTAATTACTGAAATAATCCAATAATAAAGTCAGATAATCGGATTTTGGGCTATAAACAGACTCCAAATTGTGCAATGTGCTGAAAGAAAAGGTTTATGATTCAGACAGAGCAGAGAAATGAGACAAATGTGGGAAAGTTGTTAATTAAAACAAAACAAACAAACCAATCAGTTTTGTCTGGAACTGCACTTTAGCTTTACTTTAGGAAAAATGTCATATTCATGGGTTAGTAATCAATTAATCGAAAGAATTACAATGCAAGAATCATTTCGCAAAATAACCTTTAGTTACAAAAACAGACACAAACAAACAAACACAAAATAACCATACTTCCTATGTTAGTTTCTTAATGTTACTTTGTGGTCCTATATTAGTTCTGATAAAGCGCAAAATCAATTTAAAACTGTTCAGAAAAGGTCTAATTTTGTCTTGCATATGTCATTTTTCACTCAATGCTTATGCAAATGAGTCTCTACCTTTCGATATTAGTTTTAGAATCAATTTGATTTTTGATACTTTTGACATCCCTAGTTGCAGCCCAATCACAACCCAAGCCTTCAGATTATATTTCGTAAATCAATGTTGGTCAGTTGTGGCCAAAATACGGTCAGTTACGTAAGTGTGCATGTTTTTAGAATGACTTGCAGTATTTTGTTTTTATGTGGTCTCATAAAAGTGTTGATTTCCCCAAAAAGTCAAGCAAAAGTGACTGGGCTAAAAAGAATTCAAGTTCTTTTGAAATACCCCACTAAATTGTTACGAGAAACTGGGAGCACATTGTTTAAAGCTGCGTCCCTTTTTGCTGTAAAGGCAAAACCGCGTCAGCCTCGTCGGTGACATCAGGGCGGTGTTGGCTTAAGGCTTACAGCGGCGATTTCACAGTTTTCGCTTGCCTGTTTGACCTGGTTTAGCTTCACATGAGCGCTGAGGAAACGGCTCCAATAACATAAGGAGCTGGTGCATTGACTGGGGGCCCACGCCAAAAGGAGCCGCGCGGCACAAAGAGGGCTCTATCCGCGCGCGGGCCAAACACGCAGCAGAAACACAGGTTAGCATGGTTCTGTTCCACACCGTCGCCATAGCAGCCGGTAAATAAAAGGAAATGAGGAGGGAATTAGGGCCCGCCGTGGTGCTTAGACGACTCGCACACAGGCACAGGAAAACATTGTGCATTTGTGTACATGGGAAATGCTTCTGTAATGGGTTTCTATTAGGGTTGTAGTCGACTAAAGAAATTCTTGGTCGACTAAAGACCTGCCTTATCGACCAATTAATCAACTAAAAGGCGATATGGTAGAAATATATCAAAACCATGAAGTACTTCCATGTATCTAGCCCAAACTGAACTCAAAAGTAACCACAACTGCACATGAATTCATGCAAAAACAACTATTTTTACAGATAAGTACTAGGAAACTGTATTTATATGTTGGACTTCAGAATCTTCAGCAAACTCACTCCATACCTTCTTATTTTTGCTGTTTTTGCCATACACACCATTGACCGATTAATCGCCTAAACGACTAAAGATATACAGCTCTAGTTTCTATAATAACGCAATACAATACAATAATTGCTAAATTGACTTATCATTCAGTCTGTAGAAGATGAATGATACTCTTGGGGCTCAGTATTTATAGTCGTATATTATTTACGCTAGCAGGGTACTTTTTCTTTTTGTTCTTTTTTTGTTAAATTTGAGCTGTAGAGGGTAGAATAATGATATCTAGTACTTTTATTGGGGAAAAATGAACTTAAAGGGGACATAAAATGCAAAATCAACTTTAATGAGATTTTAACCTCATTAAAGCAGTGCTTCCTCATCATCATTGTCGAAGTTGTATTTTGATTGATTCCTACATATTTCATCTAATCCTGTATTGTTCAGAAACTGAGGCTCCAGCGCTGAGAAAATCTGGTTTTCAGCTTGCCCCTATCCCCGCCCACATCCCTGTATTTAGTTGTGGTCATACCTATAGACTTTTCAAAAACAAAAACACATAAATAACAATCTGCTGCTTGTTATAGTGAAATGTCACTACAAAGAGTTCTCAGTTCTGGAGTTTTGAACAGGAAGTCAATGAACCCGTTTCTGTTAATAAGCCATTTTAGATCAATGCTGAAGTTTACAATGAACAAAATGTAAAATGATGATCTACTTATGTTACAGTTCAATACAAAGTACCTGAAAAAAAACATAATGTCTCCTTTAAGTGTTTCATTGTGCCGTTTATTTATTGCAGGTGTTTCTTCTTCTTTACCAGATGGTTAAGAACTTTTTACAGCAATTTTTTTTAACAACATTTGTTATCGTGACAGGTCTAGGCTCAAAACGGTATGAACAAACTAGAGCTGGATTTGAATCACAAACCTCCGCTACAAACTAAACCATTGGAGTAGTATAGTTTTATAGTACTCTTGAGTAGAAAGCTTGGCTACATTTATAAGTCTAAATGTCACAAAAGCTCAGACAAATACTTCTACTTCAGTTGGATCACATCTTCTTGAGTAACATTTGAAAGTAACTACAATACTCTTGCTCAATTCTGTCCACATTTTGGTTATCCTGCACACCCAAATAAGGCGCAAGGATTTAGACTAGAGCATAGGACTTGCACAATGAAAAGCCTAAATGATCCGTGCTCAGCTCCAGTCTGAACCATCAGGAGAGCTCTGTGACATCTCATGCATGACGGCTTTCCATGGAAAAGTACTGATATAGGGCTAAAAACGACACCTTCTCCTCCACCGGCACAAACACACTACGCCTACTGTGAGGGAAAAATTCTGCGGTTTTCCAAGGATTTTCAATTCCGAAACCAGAAAAACCAGCTCCCACCCGGCGGCTGGTGAAAAAAAAAAAAAGTGAAAAAGAAAACCTGGCAAGTCCAAAACAACGCAGCTTTGGCGCAGACCGTGAAAGCACCAGCTCATTAACAGGCAGCACAAGCATTAACAGGAAACATGTGGAGCGGATTCTTCAGGTGTTCCTCCGGCTGACGCAAAACGCTACGTCCTGGCAACGTGCTCGGATTGAAAACATCTGCTTTTGTTTGGGCCGGTTCATGGGCTTAACCTATTTTTACCAAGTTGTTTACAAAGTTAGAGTTACAACTAGAGTGTGTCCTCTCACGGTAAGCAGGTAGGCCTTTTTGTATGGGGTTTACATGTTCTTCCTGTGTCTGGCAATACCCAATTCCCGTCTGACGAGAACAAAGACGAGATTGGGTCCACGAAAGACGAGATTTTGACTTAATTTATAATGAATGAATTGGGCGGTTCATAATTTTGGCCTCACAATTTTTACTTTACTTTATTTGAATTAATTTGCTGTGGTTGTAGCACTGCTTTTTGGAACTTCAGCTTCGCAAAATAATAAACTAAATAATGAATTTATGAGCAAGCCAAATGTAAACGCTTAACAAAAATATGCAGAGATTACTGCGTGTATTGTTGTATTCTGTGTGCACAATCTTGTCGCAGTTTTATCTGGTAATGAGCGGTATTTCGAATCCAGAAGAGGTACCTGCCAATATTGAAGGGTTTTTGCTGATCCTCAAATATTTGGCACCAATATTTCTTCGGCACTGCCTCAGTCTGTATGTGTCACTCCCAGTTTGTCCACAGTGCATCAGATTTGTCTTTTTGAACAGACAAAAGAGTAGAGAAGGAAACAGAAGTGAAATAATGAAAAGTAAATTTGTGATTTTTACTTCAACTTAAGACATTTGTGGGCCGTGCAATGGATTTTAAAATATCGTCCATCAGCCACAGCAGCAGAAGAAAATCCATATTGGACCATCCTTAATTTTATCTCGCAAGGTTGTGGCGCGATATCTCATCCCTAATACACAGAAAATTTTACTTCCAGCTAGGTTCGCCGAACAATGAACCTTACTCATGATTTGGAATTCCGGCAAAAGCGTTTCACCGTTTCTGTAGGTGTGCCCCAGCAGTGTTTAATTCAAGTCAACAAAACACTGATGAATACATGTGGAAACATTTCAGTCCACTCCTCAAGCTGCGCCAAGTAGCCAACCTCCAACAACTTCTTCCATCGCCTGAAGAACATTTGAAGTACTGGTTCAAAAGTTGTTGATAAAAGCAGCTGTTCTCCAGATGGGTGGCGCGGTCCCTTCCAAACGCCCACATGAACGCTAACAAAACTTCTCCCACCTCCCCAGCGCTGCCAAGAGCCACAGGCCGGGCCACAAGACGCTGGCAGGGAGCGCTGGAGAGATGAAGGTGGTACACAATCGTCTCTTTATACCCCCCATACCCCTCATACCCCCGGAACATCAACGGCGCCTTTGAGTGCAACGAGCCTCTTAGCCGCAGTGTGCAAAAAGTGTGCTTTCACAAACTCCAAAACACTGGCATACAATCGAGCCAAGCCGGACGTATCAGGGTCCCACACCAACCAGGTCAAGGGCGCAGAGGAACCGAACTGGACGTGACGTTTCAAAATATATAGGCATTCCGCTTTCTCATTCAAAGAACCAGAGGTCTCATTTATAAAAGCATGCGTATGTACAAAAATGTGACTTTTCATGTCAATTTTCCCGTTAGGAACAAGTGGGTGACTGGAACCTATTCCAGTGACTTTGGGCATTATGCGGGGTGCACCCTGGACAGGGGCCAACTCGTCTCAGGCCTAACGTTAAGTCATCTATAAAAAGATGTGGACGATGTGGAAATGAGAGAACTGGTCCAAAAATAGTGAATTTTGTACATCAGGGCTTTCAGAGATAAGGCAGAGGGTAATCTCTGCTTGGACAGATAAAAAGAAAACCCGTTTGAGGGCGTTTGAGTGGTGACCATTTGTACACTTCAAGTAAGAATTTCACGTCAAGTTTTATAAATGAGACACCAGAACCTCGATGTCCACATGTAAAACTACAACTAATTCAAGCAGAGTCACAGCTGAGTCTGAAAAATAGACAAACTGTAGATGTTAAAATACAGTAGCGCTAGCTTCGCAATAGC
The DNA here is from genome assembly GCA_019453435.1 of Rhinogobius similis. Lineage (NCBI taxonomy): Eukaryota > Metazoa > Chordata > Actinopteri > Gobiiformes > Gobiidae > Rhinogobius > Rhinogobius similis. The sequence goes on along the minus strand of CM033621.1, from coordinate 4,372,205 downwards.
ATTTAGTCTGCAGATAACATTAGCATTCTTGGATATGATACATATTTGGACAGTTCGACCACTTTATTCTTTGTCTTGGTGTCTGTATTTGTAACAATATAACTCTTGAACAGTGGGTGACAGAGCAATTCTTCTACATTAAACTGAATGGATAGTTTCCCCCATTCCCTCAGATGTCGACTGTATCTATGTGCCATTAACTGTTGTGGTTGTTATGATAAGATAACTAATCATCCAGGCATTGTTTGCGTAAGAGCGTATGACCCGGAGAGCAAAACTTTGGACAAACTTCCATCGGTAGCAATTAAAATCTCAACTAGGCAACAATTAATCCACTATAATTATGGCTGAATCGGGGCTTAGCCAGAACTGAACCGTCATAGCCTGAAGAACGATCCAGGCCTCCAGCAGAGCAAGGTCCCGATCATTCATCTCATGCTGGACGTCCTCCAAAAACTCAAGCCGAACACATGCGACCCCCAGCAGCAGGTACAGCGCTCACACCCAGGGCTAATCACTCTTCAGCAAACTACACCAGGATCCTCATTAACACCTCAATCAGACCACCTCCCGACGAATGCCGCGACGCTTTGAAAGGAGACCTGCTTTAATCTAGCTCATTTAAACACATTTTTGACACCGTCACATTGGAATTTCAAGTACTTTCATGTAAGTACTGTGAATCTGCATCGTCTCAATCCTGTCACCTTGAGTTTATACATTTATATAATAAGATGAATACATAAAAGTGCGGAGGACTAAAACTATATGGCATTCTGTGCATGTTTGAGATAAGCAACATTCTTTTAAAAACGCTTTATATCCAGTGAAGATGACTGACAGGAGCCCGTGTAATCAGTAAATAAGTTCAGGTGAAATCACCCTGCTTTAATTCTGTTTTTGTTATGATTCAGCTTCATGACTCATTTAGCACTTCTGAGATCCTTATTCACAGTGTCTGTCAGCATTATACCAGGACAGAATATCACCAGGAGTATTTAAAGCCCTATATAATGGTAGTGATATTACTTTTTAAATTTCCCCATAGAGAAAACATGTTTGGTTTCATTGACGCATGTTTGAGCAATCTATGTTAAGAGGTTATTTGCAAAAGAGATAAATGCCATTTTAAAAAGTCACCAGATGGACTGGAATCAAAATATTATTCCATCTATCCATGATAAAATCATGGATAGATATAATTTCCATTGACCATACTGTAACAACAATTTTAATACTTTGACTATTGTTCAAAACGGAGGTATTTGTTTTTACAATCGAACAACTTTTTTCCTGTCTTCTTCCCATGAGCTGAAAACAATCAGTCCACATAGTGATGTCATCAGGTGCTATGACCAGCTCAGATATCTTCATTTCAGTCATATTTTCAGTTCTGATTGCACAAAGCAGAACAAGAACTCGCACCCACTGTTGCCTCACTAAGATTCGAGACAGAAACACATATGACCCAGTAAAGTATGTTTTCTCCTTTTTCCTCTGCACCTTCGACCTTGTAGCTGTATGGGACATGTGTAGCCTGCTCGTATAGACACGTAGCATTGGCGCGTCTCCTCTGCCTGTATGCTAGCCGTGTGCGTCAGCTCCATAGAGACCAGAACACTGCTCTTGCAGAGGTTGTGAAGTTGACCCTTCGTTCCATCACGGTGCATCTATAGAACTGTCCAAACAGGCTCAGTCTCTAAAAAGCAACAGGGCAAAACTGGAAAAACATTTAACAGAATGTGTAAATATTGTGCTAGTAAGACTTTCCTGTCAAACGTATTGTCTGCTGCCCTCTGCTGGCAACAGTGGGGGAGTGAAGCATTAAGAAGATAAATTAGCAGCATGGCTTTTGTCGACATGACGCTTACAGTAATGGCAAGTTAAGACATGAAATGATCAGAACAAATTTAGTAACATTTGAAAATACAGAAGCACTTCCTAAAACTGTGCCAAAACAATTATTTAAAATGTGCATGACTAATGAAATTATAAATGCATGAGTCTAAACTTTTAAAACCTCAAAAATTGAACATAAAACATTTAAACTTCAAAATTTTCATATCATGGTTGAGACAATATGGACAGCTCTCTGCTCAATCATTCTTATTCAAACTTGTGCTAAGTTTTTGTCTTTTTTTCTTGCCAGTGTTTTGTACATGAAAGAGCAGGCAGCAGAGAGGAGCCGACAGGAGCCGACAGGAGCTGACGTCTTCCAGCAGCACAGCGGGGACAGTTTCTGAAGCCCAGAGAAGTTCAGCTTAAAAGACAAGCAGACATGAGTGAGCTCATGATTCACAACAAAGGACAGAAACACTGCACACCGTAACTGTACGTACACACATACACACTATACGTACACACTATACATACACACTACAACTAATGTACTACACCAGACAAACAGCCCGTGCTCTTGAAGATCTGAGGTAAAGTGAGGGAATGATAGACAAGTCATCTGTATCATCTTTTACATTTACAGACTTTTTACTGCTGGTCTTTAATGGCCACAGAGTGTAGGGGTGAACAAATGTGCAACAGTTACAGAATGCAACGTGGGTTCTAAGAATGTCTGGTTTTCTGGGCTGGGACATTAACTGTATTTCACAATTCGACTTGTTACAGAACATGTAGATGACAACAAAATCACTAAATGGGAAGATGGCAAAAGCTGAGTAGTATGTCACAAAACATGCTGCTCAATTAAAAAGTGGCTGTACAAACATTTTCTTTAAATATAGTAAATTATAAACGAAATCTTGAGACCACTGTGTGCCGTCTCCATCTAATTACAGAACGCATTTATTCTCTTATTCTTACTCGTCACTCACTTCTTATTCATACTTATCCTCTGTAAAGCAAGAGTTGTTAGCACGTTGTTGTTAGCTTTACCGCGTTCACATTTTTAAGATAGTCGTATCAGTCTGCAAGATTGACAATATATTGCCAAATACAGTATTCGACATTTTGTCACACCCCAAGTGTCCTCTCCTTTACACTGTTGCCAAGACAATGACAAACAAAGCTGTTCAGTTGATGGTACACTAGCTTTATTCCCATTACAGCAGCGTGCGTACATTAAAGTGGGTCACAGCTTTTCCTAAATGCAAAAAAGCCATTTTAGCAGCAATTTTTCCTTTCTACACAGAAGAATGTAGAAAATGCAGAGCCCGTACTATACCACCCAGCCTGCATGTCAATGAACACGCATGAAGCAACTCTTTTCTTAAGATAACAAATATAGCTCCTCCATAATTACCATCTGCCAGAACCTGCCTATTTGAGGATAATATTTCGACTTCTTCAAAATGTCTTCTCCCCGTTGCCCTGTGCTGCGTGTGCCATTGATGACAAGCCCAAAGCCACAGTATGAACTGCGTCAGGCAGGAAAAAACTCTGCACTCTCAAATGAAAAGCAGGGGGGAATATTGCTTAATGGAAAAGATGGAAATGTCATAGTGCTCTAAGAAATGCTTTCAAGGCCGTTGGAGTTGTGCTCACAGCGGAGGAGCAGAAAGGGCTGGAACACCGCGAAAGCAACCAGTCCACTGCACTTTTCTCACAACACCGGCGGACTCAGGAGAGGTCTGACAAACGGATTCTTTTTCTCATTTTGGAACATGATACAAGGCTGCAGCCAGGAGGTGGAGAGAGCCTTTTGACGATAACTTGGAACATTTTGGATTTTGTGTTGAGGGTTTTTTTGGCATTGAAAACACATTTATCAATTCTTTTTTCCCCCTCTGAATTATTACAGGGTTTTGGTTGACTTCATAGTATTCAATGGGACACAAACGTTAAATTCGACTTGCTAACAATGTGATATTTTGGATGAATATCTCTGAATTATAGATCTTGTCACCAACATCACATTCTTGATCAGGTTAAATAAAAGTTCCGTGCCCAATCTGAGAGAGGGACAGCACATTCTTACCCATCTATTTCACATTTTACGTGTTAAAGCAAAAAATGTTTTGTAGTACTGCATGATATCAAAGGAACATGGAATATGCCTTGCCATTTTTAAAAAAAACACCATTTTGGAAGAAGAAAATGCAAATTAATTGAAGAAATCTGGGACAAATTCAACTGGTGTTCAAACCATGTCATATTTTCATTTAGAAAGCTGTAGACTGGAGCGCTATCTTTTGATGTTGTGTGTGAAATGTCACATATTTGGGACTACCGTGACAGTTTTCATACAAGCAGTGATTCATGACACAGATAGTGAAGTTATGTTGCTTTGGTTCCACTTAATACGCTCAGGTCTTTTGAACTTGGAGTCATTAAAGTTTACTTTGCTCAGGGGGCTGCAACTTTACTTTTAGTGCATTAGAGCAATAAATATAAAAAATGCATAAAGAGCTGCAGTCAAATTCTAAACACACAAAAGCCATTTATCCTACTTGTAAAATTGAGAAATGTCTGGTCTAGTCACAATATGCAAATTTCAAACTAAGTTGCCAATCATACTGAAAGCACTTGACAGTAGTTCAAATTAAGGCTGTAACTAAAGAAATTCTTAGTCGACTAAAGACCTGCCCTGCTGATTGATTACTTACAGTGGTGTGAGGCGGCAAAAGCTCTCGAAACTATTCTGTATCTCTGATTTAACGGTGCATCTGATCCAAAATGCGCTCACAAACTAAAACTGCACGGGAGTTCAAACAGAAAAGTACTAGGAAACACTGTATTTAAAAGTTAAAAGGTCAGATTATACTCATGATTCACTCCATGCCTTCACTTTTCTGCCATTTTCCCGTAGAAATCATTGTAATCTAGATAAAATAATTAGTTGACGAAGACATAATCGCCAATACAGCTACAGCCCTATTCAAGAGAGTAGCTTTGACTAGGTTCTGGGTATCAATTCTTTGGAAAAGCCTATATTTTCAACTTAAAAGTCATTCATTTTTGCTTATCTACATTTCCAGAATTTGGCGACAGTTGGTAACATGTGAACGAACCAGTATTGAACGCAGGCCATTTTAGAACTGGTTTATCGGCGTTTGTAAATCACGGTTATTTACGCTCAGTTCTGATCTCACACCCGCAGACACAGATGACCAGATCATTGGGGGGAGTGAAATTAACAGGTTGGCTCTTTAACCACAATCGGCCAATGGATAATGACAGCCGTTGATTGCAGAGTCCCCACCACCAGAAGCTCCACGGGCAGATGTCAAAGCGTCCCATTCACCAGATATTGATCCGGTGGTGGCTGGTGGTGCTGTCGATTACGAGTGCTAAAACCCTGTCAGACCACCCCCCCGCCCTTCAGACCATTCTAATGATCACTTTCATTTGACCCCCACAAATCCTGGACAAACCAAACCTGCAGAAGACACGGTGGACAAAAGAAGAGCTGCTCATGGATCAATGGGGTTGCGGACAAATCGGAATATTTTTCTCTGAATTTTCTGCCGAATTTGGAGAAGATTTATGCGATTTTGGGTAGAGATTGGCCTTTTTGGCAAACAGCTTTACTTTTTGGCAATCAGCAAAGATTTTGGCGACCTGCTGCCTAAGGAATTTGCATAATACTTTATTTTAAGACTTTAGCGGGAAGAGGGCACTGTACAAAATGGGACTACACTAATCTTTTAAAGGTTAGCAGTAAAACAGCTGTGGGTCAGTTTCTAGTCAATTTAAATTAAAATCTAATCCAACTTTATTTGTAGAGCACTTTAAAAACAACAAAGTCAAACAATGTGATCTCGCAAATTAACCTAAGTCAATGTAAAACAACTCAACATTTCAAAAGTCCAAGCTGCGTTTTTAACGAAGACTTGAAATCAGAAAGTGACTCAATTTGTCTAAGGTGCATGGACAGCTCATTCCAGAGTTTGGGCCAGCAACAGAAAAAGTTTGGTCTGCCCTGGTTTTTCTATTTGTTCTTGGGACATAAAGTAAATGGTAAATAATTTGGAGAAAATAATATAAATCTGTCCAACATCTTGGAACAAAAATATTGGCAAAGCTTATTGACCATCAGTTTCTCCAGATTCTAATCTATCGGCTTGTATCTGTCAAACCCTACTTTTAGGCCACACGGTTGTTTTGACAGGTTTAATTTTTTTCCCCATTTCCACCCACCAAATACTGTATAATCTGCAAACTAGAAAGAAGAAAAAGGAGAAAACATTTCAAACTAGTCAATTATTTTATACACCGTCAGGGCTGGACAGTGTGATGTTGTCAGTGCTATTCTGTTAAACGCTCTTCCATTTCTAGACAAAGGCACTTTTCTCTTCCACTTGGTCAGCCTCTGATTGAGCGACAGGTGGATTTTACAATGAAGTGTGAACACTCAGAAGAAACACATGATTTAAGTTACTTCTTTAAAGCAATATAAAGATACTATGTGGTCATGAATTGTAATCTGGCTCTTAGGAAATTGTGATGTTACTTTTTGGCACATCACCCATCCTTACATACAGTATAAAAAATATACATTTAGATACAACTCAACATGGCAAAACTATTCAAATCAAGTTTAAATTCTGAATCAGTCTGTAAGTATGTTCCGACAGCAGGTGGCCTTCCCTATAGGAGACACCCACATTCTCCAACACGGTGACAGGCACATGTCAAAACCACACTATTTCAGTTCAAGACGGCTGTAAAAATACTCACGCAAATGGTTCAATTTTTATACATTTATGTTGATTTGTATACATTTCCAGGAGCCTTATTATATGGAATAAGAACTGCAAAATTAAGAATCACACACCATTCACGTTTGTGTGTTCTTATTTACAAGGTTTTCAAATATTTTCTGCTCTTTTGCCATTTCAGTGAGAATGCATCAAAACTTATAACACCAGATTTAAGTTCTTGACCAACGTTCCACAGTGATGCTTTTAGACGCTGAAAAGAAAACATGAGCTGTTTATACAGGAGCTGCTGGTGGTCCGAGCAGCCGAAAGCCCCGAGAGTGGTCTGGAGGAGTGGAGGCGCTTGTCAAATGTTTACACGTTTGCATTGTCCGCTGGGAGACAATCAGCGGCTGGTTCCCTCCTGCAGGATTAACCAGATAAGACGGGCCCCTAATGGACACTCCGCTCCCACACACACAGAGCTTATTCTGTGAAAGCAGCAACGAGTGGTGAGACAAGTGCTTCATTCCTAAACCGAAGACGTAGGAGTTTGAGTGTCTGAGCTACTCCGCGTTTTTAAGGTTCACACACTTCCCCACAGAGGAGCTACGGAGGTCCAAAGTGGATGCTAACATTTACCCAAACTTAAAACATAAAATAAAGTTTAAAAAACAACTTAAAATTTAAAGACTACTTCAGTTTGTTCAAACTCTATTTTGATACAAAGAAATATACTCGATTCTCAATACCACAATAATTAAAAATGTTTTTTTGTAGAAAATATTGACATTTTTAAACAAAAGCTTTATCAGACCACTGGGCTTAATCAAGTGCAAAATTTAAGATAATTCTAAAACTATTTTAGATAGGTCATATTTTTTGTCCCGTTTATGTGAGTAGCAAGTATCGATACTTGTACAAACGAGTACCTAGTTTTGATATTAGTTCTAGTATTGATTAATATGAATATTTTCGATACTTCTGACAACCATAATTTGTTCTTCTAATTTATTTTACTTTAATACTTCCTATTCCTCAAGATTAGCATAGGCGTTAGCACTGACACTCAAACGTATATCTTTATTAGGTGAAGTAGGCTACACCTCTTTGTATATTCTCAAATGTTAATGTTTTCAGTGAAATCCAGCCGTAGCTCACTGTTCACTGCGTAATCTCTCAGGATTTATTCATTTTAGCGCAACAAGGCAAAAAACCCAAATCAAATTGGACAGCAGTGACGCTAACAGCTGAGCGTTGTTGTGCACAAAGCAGCGACTGTCTAAAACATAATTTTACAATCAATCAGTTTTACAATGCACAACATTTCATCCAAACACGAGCTTTTATTTTCCAGCAGCGGGCAGAGTTACGAGTCCGGGCCGTGGAGAGGCGAGCCTGCTTACCACGAGGATGCATGTCTTTCAAGGCTTTTTTTGAGCCAAACAAAAGTGAAATAAAGACTTTTGTTTTCATATTTATTGGTTGAAATGTTTCAGAGTTGCCCTTTTAGCTACAAACTCCCCATTTCTTCACACTTGAACACTGACAATTTCAACATTTCTCTTCCACAGCGAAAGCACACTCAGACTCTGCAGTAACTTCGACAAAGACAAGCCCGCTCGTTCCCAAGAACCGGGAGAAATGTGGTTCAAATAAGCAGATATTTCTGGAGAGGGGCGCCCCATGATTAGTAACCTGACCCGCTGCTTGTGTGTGGGTCGCAGTCCAATTCTCTGGAACCAATCAAAGCTCCCACAGGAACTCCAGGTCCCCCCTAATCTGCTGCTTTATGACTTTCAGACAGTGAGGCCTGCTCTCCCTGCCCCCATCGCACTCCTTTGTACTGGGCCAAAAGCGAAGGAGGGGCCTGTTCCTTCTGCCTTTCTTTGCACTGCTCCAACTCACACAGGTTGGATTAGAACCAAAGCCTGACGGTGCCATTTAACTGAACTCTCGTCTGAAACTTGAACTAGAAATATGAGCTATACAGTAGGGATGTCACAATTTCAAGTTTTAGTGTTAGGATTGCGAGAAAAAAACAACATGACTTGACTTTTATTAATTGTTACTGAGACCATGACTAAGCAGCTGTGAAAGCTTTCATTTTCTTTCATTCCGATCATCTAACACTCTGTTATTCAAGTTTGTGATCAGATTTATGAAACTGAATGTTCTGAGATCACAAAAATAATAGGAATCCGTTTAGGTGTGTTTTTTTTACATCTTAACCAACCCTAACCCATAAAAATACTTCCTTTTGCTTTTTCAGTTGTCACAATTGTTGCATTTTAGTTATGCTTAGCAATTAACCCAATAATCTTGACATCACTAAATTAAAGGGGACCGTTTTTAACTAAATTACTTCATTTGTCATGACTACACATCTTAGATCATTTTTGTTGGCACTCAGGCTTCTTGACCATAACCAATATTTTTTATTGCAACTTTAGAAAACCTCCACTGTCTTATCCTCAGTATCTAACATTTTGATTCAAGACAGACCTCATATTTTGGTTCCAAGACTGAATAGGTTAATTTCTGCTTTGTCAATCCTTCTGCCAAACGCACAGATTTGGAAGAATCGCTGCAATGACCACCTGTCCAAGGATATTTTGATGAGTGTGATCACGCCTTAGAGATGTCATGTTTACAGGGAAGGACCAGTTATAAACAAAGTCTAACTGGATTAAACTAGGATTTCCCACGGACTAAAGTAGAACTAAACCAAAAACCACATCAAAAAAGGACTCAAACTAGGATTTATATAGGACTAACCTCATTCGAAGATTGTATGCATTTCAATATTTCAACAATGATCTTTAAATTGAATAAAAACTACACACATTTTTAGAAAACTTAACTACAATCATGTTGCATGCCCTGAGAACAAAACAACCAAATATTTCACCAGCAACACTGTGATACAAGAGGGAAGTGAGCAAGACCTAACTTTCCTGTATTTCTTTTGTTAACAGATGGCAAGGAAAGACAAGACACCCAGACGCACTGTATATTCTTTTCAAAAAAGTCAGATTTCTTCCTCTAAAGTCTGAACTCTGGTCCAAACCACATGCTCAGGGTTTGCCCAGGACTTTAAAATTTGATCAAGAGCACGACCCTAGTCACAATACATAGAAATATTGATAGCTGCAGCCATTCTAAAATCCGTCTTTGCATCCGTTTTCAGCTCTGCGACTTCTGCGTTTGATCAGTCTCCGTGTTTGCGCAGAGCCGTCAGCCGGAGCCATCGAAACCAGGACAACGTGCTTCCTCACAGAGTCGGCGAGCACATCACAGAAGGCGAGGCGGCTTCGTGATGGAGAGAAGTGGGTTATAGGCTTCGCCCGCTGCGTTCTACACCCTCGGCTCCCACACCGCAGGCCGTTGATAAGAGCGCGCGGTGCAGGAGATAAAGACCTGCCTCTGTCACGATGGGCGCGATGATAAAGTCCAGAGGTGAGACGGGTAATAGAGGTGCGCTGGTTTGGTGTGGTTGGTTTGCAAGAGGCGCAAGAATAGTTAGCGCTAGAAGTAGGGAAGGGCGATATGGGGAAAAATTTTTTTTGCTCATGTTGATCGATCACGATTCAACGTTTTATCATTTAATTTAATCAACATGCATCCATAGATTTCTCTTGGACATTGTAACTTCAAAGGCCGTTTTCTCCAAATGTATTTTTCTCCCAGAGACATAAAGATCAGTCTTAAAGTAGGTCCTACACACACCAAACTGTACAATCTTAAACTGAACGAGATTTTGACAGAACGAACAGAAGGATTTGTTGATATCTAATTCCAAGCCTGATCAATTACTTTTTAACTCCCAAAAATGTGGAAAAATTTGAATTTTTATGCAAATTTACACCAACATTTAGATTACTCAAACACTTAAAACAGATATATAAAAACACTTATCTAGTATGTCAACAAAATAAAGAAAGTTCAACCTGGATTTTCTATTTTTCAGATTTACACGTTCTAAATATGTCAACATTTCTACACAAAAAATGCCTTATTTCCCCTATTCAGCTGCACATTCTCGCTTACAAAAAAGGAAATTTTCTTCCTCCAAACTCTAAACTCTGGTATAAAACACATACTTTAACTGATAGAGAATTGGCTCATTGACAATAAGTGTTGGACGAATATCTCGATTGAAACTGGATGAATCGAACAGTCCGTCTTAGAACTTTCCCACAAGCAAATAATGACTCCTAAAGCTGATCTCGGCCAAACCATTTATAAAAAGTGTATTCTTAAAAGCAGATACAACCACTTTAAATCGCCTTCTTTTCCACTGGACACTTGATGCTCATACACACAGAGGCAAGCCATGTTAAGTGTCTTGCCCATGGACAAAGTGGCCGAATGCGTGTCGGTGCAAGGTTTCAACTAGCAACCTACAGTGGGCAAACACTCAACATTCCAAATAGATTAGGTATTGCTTAACTTTCGGCGCTGAACTGTGTCAACATTGCTTTTTCCTCACTAACTCTTGAACAGATCGTGAATATGTTCCTTAACCTTTCAGCGGTGCACAGAGCTCATCTCAGCTTTCATTCTTTCACCTTTTAGATTCATACAGAAATGAACGAATAAATAAAAGACACAAGAGAGACCAACGCGCTCCACTCTCACTAACTGGAATGAGCTGGATTTGTGCATTCCTTGTGTCTCCCGCTCCCAAACAATTAGCCGAGCCAAACAAACTGCTTGTGTTTACCCATCACCAAAACGAGTATTGACGCTCAGGTAATGGGGGAGTCTGCAGGACTGATGATAGTCGCTCTAAACGAACGAGCGTGTGCGCCGGCATTTTCCATTTTCCAATAGCTTCCACCACTGAACACAGCAGCAACAAAGAGCTAGTTACGGTAAAGGATTTCGGAAATGTGATTCTATTATTTTATTTTGCTATTCCTTAGTCTATAAGAGAGAGACAATAAATCAATGTCCACTTAAATATGCATTCACAAGAAAGAGCGTATCCATTCTGGAGCTGGAATTGGCCCAGGTTTAGCTTCTGGAAAATCCCGGAGGTGCTTGGAGTAAAAGAGCTGGGGGAAAAAATCGTGTAATAGCTTGCATAAGGTTTTGTAGCCACGTATTGTCCAGTTTAACTCTGGTCTACAAACTAGAAGGTGTTGCAGACAATACGATGGCTACATGAGATGGCTGTAATATAGAGCGCATATGGGAATACAGAAGCACAAATTCAACAAATGGTTAAATAGCAAAGCCTCCCTCTGCGCCCCGTCCACACACAGTCTACTATCGCAGAAACACAAGCAGCAGAGACGGCACACGTTTGAAGCGCACATTTAAAGGACACGTATTATGCCAAAACGATCGTGTTCCGACACCGTTCCTTCATCAAAAACGTGCCCGGAGTTGTATTTCGCTTCGTCCGCGCTTGTTTCAGCGATCTTGTTTACAAGGTTCTCTCTCTGAGCCTCACAAAGACGCTCGATCTGAAATTTCCCAGTTTTGTATCGTCAAAGGTAGAGCTCAAAGATCTTCCGCGCTGTTTTTAAGTCGCTAAATCGTCACCCGAGTCGTTCTGAGCATTTCTGGCGTCAAGCGCGTTCATTGCAACTGTATGGATTAATCAGCGTAAGGGAAAGCTAGTTTTTGTTTATTACCCCATGGCAAATCAACCTGCTGCCAGTAAACGAGTGCTAAGAAGAAGTGGGAACGTAGATTGAAAAATGTACAGTATCGCAGTGTTGTTTTGGATGTATTAGACCACCAAGAATATTGTCTCTAGAATTAAAACTATTAAAATGAGCACAAAAAGAATCAGAAACACGGCGCGTAATCACCCAAAAAAGGAGTTAAAGTGACATTTATGCACTTTTGTGGTTAAATGTGTGGACTATTCATGTTTTCTGTTAAAATTGATCCACAACCCAGATATTCAGACACATTTTAGCACATTCCTGATGCTTTGTGGGGGGAAAAAAATAATCAGAATTTTTGTTAGAGCTAATGCAAAAATAATAATTAATTTCTGTCAATTACTTCCACTCGTAGTGCCAACACAAATCCTGATGAGGGAACGCCTCACAGTCATAAAGTTCTAAAACAAGACACGCCGAAGCAAAGATAGTCTGTTTAACGGTCAACAACACTGCAAACAACACAAACGATGCATAATACGTGTCCTTTAAAGAGAAACGTGTCCAGCTCAAGTTGTGCAAAGACACGAGTTTAAGTCTAGCCTAGTTTGAAAGTTGCGTAAAGGCAACAAAACAGAGCGCCAGACCTGAACTCGCGCAGCAGCAGCACAATTAGCCGCCGAGCTCCATTTTCAGAGCCAACAGCCTGCTGCATTCCGCCCGGAGTGGACGCCGTGTTTCCCCACACCGAGAGGCGAGTTCACGAAACACACATGGAACGCACACGGGGGACGTCTGAGCGAACGGTCGGCCTTACCTTTGTCGACATGCCTGGCCGCCGCGCACTCCGAGCACAGAAAGGTGAGACAGAGGAGACAGAGGAGCCACAACAGAGCTCCCCGCTCGGCCATCACTTTTCACCAAGAAATCTTTGCAGCAGGCTTCGGGAAATCCAGGAGAAGCTGCTCAAATATAGAAATCCGTAAAATCCCAGCAAACCGCCTCCTGTAAAACGCACAAACGGAAAAGAAAAAAAAAAGTTCACAATCCTACAATCCGCCGTAAACAGGCACTTTTTGGACAGACCGGGGGAGACATGCAGCTCGAGAGGAGAGAGCGAGCCGCAGGTTACACTACGCGGACTGTTTTCGCAAGTTGGTCGGAGAAAATACTCCAAATCAATCCATTGGCACGGCGCTGACGAGGAGGTTTGCGTGTTTGTGGGCGATTACGCACCACCGCCGCCGCGCACACTTTGCCGCTCCCGTGCGTCGGTACGTGTCCCGCTCGCAAATCACGGCCGAGCTGAGCGGAGAGAGGGAAAAAAAGCCGATCCGAGGCGAGCAGAGGGGGAAATGTGCGCCGTGGCCGGGCTCTGTGCTGCCGCCGCTGCTCACGGACGGGACGTGGTGAGAGAGAGAGAGAGAGCGCGCCGTGAAAGGGCTGGATCTGCGCGGCGCCGCGGAAAACAGGGCGTGGACTCGGCCGGAGCGCAGGAGCCGCCATGTGTGCGGAGGAGAGAGGCAAAATGTGGTGTGGGGCCCGGGCCCGAGGAAGGAACGCTCTGCACAAGTGTTTGGTCGTGAATGGGGAGATTTCAGGCCAATCAATCTGTTGTTTAGTCGCTTGAGTAATAGATATTTTAAGCACTAATTGACTTTGGAAGACCCAATTATATTGTGACTTCACAAAGTGTTGGGCCTTTAACACTAAATGGTATTGGAATGTTACACATGGATCTGGGACGATACGCTTTTGTCACAGTCACATTACACAGGGCCTGATGTAATACATACTGTGATCACACAATACATTGTGAAAGGCTACTTATTAAGTAGCCTATTGCAATACTTTACCCATAATGAAAAAAAGTTTTTTGTAATACAATACACTAGTTTTACGGTTCAATATCATAAGGAACTGCAATAATTTCCCTGAATGAATTAAATATAATTCACAAGTAAAGTTTCTTAATATGAGAAACGAGCCATCTATCTATCAAAATAAATAATAGTGATACCAACACTGGCTTTACCTGTTACTGAGTCACAATATATACACACACACACACACATTCACAATATTTTGATAGTGTTTGACAGATCAGGTAGTATCGCTCCTAGAGAATTCACATGTCACTACAATATATTTGTGAAAGCAGTGAAACAGTTTTATTAAGATTTCATTAAAGTATTGTGATACATGGTTTTTAATACTATAAGTGTATCACAATTGACTGTGTGACAATATATTACAATACAATATATTGTCCCAGCCCTGATATTTAGATGTGGATCGTCACACATCACATCACTGTTAGCCCAATGTTGAATCAGTGGATTAACTGACATGTAACACTGATCAATAGTCTTTATTATCCGACTCACACTCAAGTGACAGTGATGTAGTGTGAGGAAATACATCGCAAGTGACTCAAATAGCTTATAAGCCACTACACGCTTAATTTATCAATTGTCACCATTATTAATGTAACTTTATTACTTGTCTATCCAAAAGTTTCAGAATGGGGAGAAATGAATAGCGATTAACAATTTAAAACAAAATATCACACCTGAAAAGTCCTCCACATAAAACAAGAAACTGAAGCCCAGAAGAGGCTAACTAGCTTACAAGCTAACCTCGAATGTGCACAGATCCAGTGCTTTCACTCATCAACTCAAAAGAATGATTACCTGCCCTTTTATCTGGAACAGCCTTGAAGTTTATGAAGAACAGTGTTTCATATTTCTGGAAGAGTTTTGCGTTTTAAAATGTGATAATCTGTTTAAGCACAGGACATGACAGCAGCACACCTGTCTGTCACACATTTAGCTCGGCCAGGCTACACTTCAGCCAAAACATCACAACCAAAGATCTTAACAGAAGGAATTAGAATAGTTGATTAAAAATGATTTCCGAATAAGTCACAAGTCACCCACTTAGTTGTGTAATGACATTAATATAAGTCAGTGTTTTTAGGGTAGAAACTGTGAAAAAATAATGGGGTGAATAGTCGATGCACTGAAGCTACACAGACCAACATCTCAGACACTGGTCCTTGTTAGGTCCAGGTTTGAGCCCAGTTTAGTCCAGATGTAGACTTTGTTTGGACCTGTCCTGGTCTAGTCCAGGATTCGTTCCACTTTTAGTCCCTTGTTTAGTTTAACCCTTGTGCTCTCTTCATTTGAGCTATGCACATTTGGTCAAAGAGCAATATATGTTTTCATATCAGGAAAAAATACTTATTACATTTTTTGCATAAATAGTATGTTATGTGATGTTTTGGACCACCCATGAAAGTTTCATAACGATTAAATAAAAAGTGAGGGGGGGTTAATCCCAATTTTGAACATGAAAATATGACTGCACCCTCAACCTACAATCTGATATTGTTCAGTTTCTAGAAGTTTCCCATTATGTTTGACCTGTTATCAGAAAATACTGATTGATCAGCATCATAACAAGTTTTTTATTAAAGTGATTAAAGTGCATCTGACAGATTAGACACATTTCACAAAAACATAGTGAACATGATTATATTTCAAATGTTACTAAACATCTTGCCTATTTGTCCCCAGTTTGACAGTTTTTGTGATGTTTCAAATGTTCTTCCTGGTTGGACATGAGCAGCAAATATGACATAAGGAGGTAATTCTACAACAGTTACCTAGCAACCAGACGGTAAACAAGGCCTAACATCCATATAAATTACACAATACTTAGAAACGGACAATAAATAATACCTGATAACACCTTTATTTTATTGAATGAGGATTTAAACTGTCAGAAAAAATGTGTCAGTTGCTGTAAATTGTCTTTGTATTTACAACAGTACGTCCCAGCACAGAAGGATTCTATTTTAGAACTCAGAACTACTTCCTGTCATTTTAAAGTTTTGATTTTCAACTTGCCCTGGAACTTCACAGATGTAAAATTATGATAAATATCTACCACAATTGCTGTCACCAAACTAAGTCATAATTAAAAAAACATGAGAACCTTCACATAAACTTTAAGCCTTTCCACATTCCACTCTGCTGCATTCCTTTATAAACTGTTTTGTGCTAAACAAATCTGAAATTGCTCTCGCGGAAAGCAATCAAGAAAAGGCAGAATGTTCTGATGAATTCAAGCTGATGATACAATTCGTTGTACATGTTGCATGAAGCTTATGAGCCTTCTCACACAGGCGAAGAGGAGTTCATTAAAGTCTATGACTGGTTCATGTTTTTCTAATTCTGACTTAGGGAGGGCACCTGTGGCAATTGTTTATCATAGTTTTACATCCGTGAAGTTGCAGTTTGTGAAGAAAGTCTGAAAAATAAAAGTTTAAAATTACAGGACATAGTGCTGAGTTCTAAAACAGAATGAATCCCTCTGTGACGTCAAACAGCAACACAAAAATACAATTTACACACAACTGACACAATTTTCTGACAGTTTAAAAGGTCATTCAACAAAATAGAGGTGTGATCAGGCATTTGTCAAATCAGAACTATTGTGCAATGTGTATTGACCTTATTCTGCCCCGCCCACTTTTGCCGTTTTTTGCACTTTTGTTGTAAACGCACTTCCATTTGACGAGAACTCCGTTAAAGCTAATGACGAACGAGGGAAAAGTCTCGCTGCTAAAATGTTACATAAAGTAGATTGATTTGTGTAAAATGTTTAATGAACACGAGCAACAACAAGTCAACAACGCACCGATTTTCAGGTCAGTCTGAAAACAGCTTTAGTCCATGTAGAACTTATTTTTTGTTGAGCTCATCAGCTCCGTGTAACTAATACAACAGAAACAAGACGGCGGCGCGTACGGCAACTTCAGGAATAAGGTGAATAGATTTTGGCCCTTGTTTTCAGTTAACAGTTGTTGAATTACCTTGAAATGTCATATTTACTGCTCATATCCAAACAGGAAATAACATCTTAAACATTAAGATTTTATGAAACATTTTGCACATTTGTCCCCAGTTTGACAGTTTTCTTAAAGTGCCTATAACAGGTTAGACTCATTTAACTAAAATGGAGTTATGATAAATATATTTAAAATTCTGCTAAAATCTTAACAAATTTTACTCCAGTTTAGCTTTTTTTTTTACTTCGTGGTTGTAAATGACGACATCATTGTTGAAAATTACAAAGAAACCATCCTGTACAGCGCAACAAAACTCAAATGTCAGATTTTTTATTTGACAAAGAAAAAGAAAAGAAGAAAAGACAAATACATGTGAACAATTTAATTTTGTTGAAGCAATGTTTAAAAGGGTCAAAAAACTTGTTTCGTTTGTGTAAATTCTGCATAACCTTTGTCTCCCCAGTGTGATGTCATCAATTTCTTTACTTCCTGTAATTTTCAGATTTTTCAACTTTTCTTCAAGCACAAACAGCAACCTGATTGACGTAAAACTAGAATTTAAGGTATTCATACACTGAATAAAGTAAAAATTTGAAAATAATAAAAACCTGCCATGTGCCCTTTAAATGTAACCATGTTCACTACATTTTACTGAAGGTTTCATATGATAACATGACTGAACATAGACAGATTTTCTATGACATTTCCTTGAGCTCACTCTGGCAGCAGCCCACAGTGAAAGGCAGTGGAGGCATGAAACAGCTCCCCCTGATGGTCAGAGTAAACCACAACAGACTGATGCTTCTGACAGATCTACAGAGGAGCATTTTACCCCAGGGCCACATTGACCTCCTTTCACCTGTCACACACTCCTTTAACTGATCACTTTGCCTTTAGCTATAGCACACTGTAAACGCCTGATGCACTCTGGGCCGTCATAAACATAATGACCGAGAAATACTATGTTCAATTTACACAAATGCACATGAAAGAAAGAGGGAGGGTGTTCTTGGCTCCAAACATGTGCGAGTATGTTTGTTTCCCGAATATTTATATCTAGAATGCAAACTTTAGTGTCCAGTGACAGTTTTAGTCCAAGATATGTTTCCATTTCCTGCAGAACTGAAGACCAGAATGAATCACTGGGCATGACCATATTAGGTGAGAATAGGTTCCTACTTCCTTTTTTACTGCACATTTGGGGTAGAATTTGATGCACGTGTCAGTTACTCCGAATTACAAGAGTTACATGCGATTTATTAATAATTTTATTCTTATTCTACAACTATTATTTTTGGTTTGTTTGATTTAGTGATCCGTTTTGTACTTTTTTCCACATGTGGTCATCCAGTGTAACAACAAGGTCTTGTTCAATATTAAAAGAACATGAATCTTATGTTATAGTTTTATCTTTTAATGTAGCTGCTTTTATCCAAAATATTTTCTAAAATGCTGGCTTTTGCATCATTTTTGTGATATGTAAGAGAATTAAGACGATTTCTTACTTGCAAATATTGGTAGAAGTGCTTTTGTGGGAGATTTAGTTGGTTTAGTCCTTGTTTTGACCTGGTTTAGTCCTGGTTTAGTGCTTGTTTTGACTTGGTTCAGTCCTTGCTTTGACCTGGTTTAGTCCTAGTTTAGACCTGGTTTAGTGCTAGTTTAGTCCTGGTTTAGTCCATGTTTTGACCTGCTTTAGACCTAGTTTAGTCCTGGTTCTGACCTAGTTTAGAGCTGGTTTAGTCCTAGTTTAGAGCTGGTTTAGTCCTAGTTTAGAGCTGGTTTAGACCTAGTTTAGACCTATTTTAGTCCTGGTTCAGTCCCGGTTCTGACCTGGTTTAGAGCTGGTTTAGTCCTAGTTTAGACCTAGTTTAGAGCTGGTTTAGACCTAGTTTAGTCCTGGTTCTGACCTGGTTTAGTTCTGGTTCAGTTTTGCAGATGTTAAACCCCCGAGGTCAAAACCATCTGAATAATCTGTCCCTCGGAGACACAGTATATTTTTTCATTCATTGAACTATAACATTGTGGATCATCATTTTACATTGTGTTCATTGTAAACAGCAGTATTGATTTAGATGGGCTTAACAACAGCTGCAGTTTTGACTTCCTGTTCAAAGCTGCAGAACTGATAAGCCCCACCTCTTCAGAGTGACATTCCACTGTAACAAGCAGCAGATTGTCATACACATGTTTTTATTTTTGTGTGTCCATGTGACGTTTCAGAACTCTGCATGTGTCACTCATAGAAACTTTTAAGTTCAGTTTAAAAGCACAATAAATTGATTAAAATATTATAAAGTAATAGCCTAAGCAGTAATATAAGTTATAAGTTAAATAAATAAGTTATTTTTGGTAAATTCATGTTCACTTATTTCACACTTTGACCTTACCTGAAAGTGCATGTAAAGAGGAACCTTTTATTTGTTCCACTTAAATGTTGTTGCTAAGGGGAAGGATTTATCCCTGCGCACTTCTGTCTGACAATAAAGAGCCACACGAGGCGCTGTTCTGTGGCGTCTGACAAAGTCTACAAAAACATACTGTAGTCTTTAAAGGGCCTCTGACAGGTTGGACACTCATTTGACTAAAATGCAGTTAAGATAAAAATATATTTTAAAGTTAGCTAAAATACTTTACAAATTTAATCCCGGTTTAGCAACTTTTTAGGGTTTCCATTTTACGTCCTGGTTGTAAATGATGACATCACACTAGGAATTGATCAAGAAACCACGCTGTACACTGGGCCAAAACTCATCTAATATCACAGATTATTTTATTTGATAAAGAAAAATACACCTTCATTTGTTGAATTAATGTTAAAAAGGGTCAAAATAGTAGTTTCAGTCCCAGAGAAATCTATGGATGAAGTGGATTCAATGAAAGAATAAAACATCTTGAGGAGCAGTTTGGACAAGTTTGTCGTTTCCACATGGAAGTCCATCTGTTGAACAAACAATTGAAAGTGTCTTGCTGTTGTGACGACTGGTGGATCAAAAATAATGCAGAATAGAAGAGTTCAAAAGTACAAGATTTATTCAGAAAACAGGACAGCTGGATACTGGACCAAGGAGCACAGGTGAGTACTGGAGTGGAGCAGACCGGACCGAGGAGCACAGGTGAGTACTGGAGTGGAGCAGACCGGACCGAGGAGCACAGGTGAGTACTGGAGTGGAGCAGACCGGACCGAGGAGCACAGGTGAGTCCTGGAGTGGAGCAGACCGGACCGAGGAGCACAGGTGAGTCCTGGAGTGGAGCAGACCGGACCGAGGAGCACAGGTGAGTACTGGAGTGGAGCAGACCGGACCGAGGAGCACAGGTGAGTACTGGAGTGGAGCAGACCGGACCGAGGAGCACAGGTGAGTCCTGGAGTGGAGCAGACCCGGACCGAGGGAGCACAGGTGAGTACTGGAGTGGAGCAGACCGGACCGAGGAGCACAGGTGAGTCCTGGAGTGGAGCAGACAGGACCGAGGAGCACAGGTGAGTACTGGAGTGGAGCAGACCGGACCGAGGAGCACAGGTGAGTCCTGGAGTGGAGCAGACCGGACCGAGGAGCACAGGTGAGTCCTGGAGTGGAGCAGACCGGACCGAGGAGCACAGGTGAGTACTGGAGTGGAGCAGACCGGACCGAGGAGCACAGGTGAGTACTGGAGTGGAGCAGACTGGACCGAGGAGCACAGGTGAGTCCTGGAGTGGAGCAGACCGGACCGAGGAGCACAGGTGAGTCCTGGAGTGGAGCAGACCGGACCGAGGAGCACAGGTGAGTACTGGAGTGGAGCAGACCGGACCGAGGAGCACAGGTGAGTCCTGGAGTGGAGCAGACCGGACCGAGGAGCACAGGTGAGTACTGGAGTGGAGCAGACCGGACCGAGGAGCACAGGTGAGTCCTGGAGTGGAGCAGACCGGACCGAGGAGCACAGGTGAGTCCTGGAGTGGAGCAGACCGGACCGAGGAGCACAGGTGTGTACTGGAGTGGCGGAGTGGAGCAGACCGGACCGAGGAGCACAGGTGAGTACTGGAGTGGAGCAGACTGGACTGAGGAGCACAGGTGAGTCCTGGAGTGGAGCAGACCGGACCGAGGAGCACAGGTGAGTCCTGGAGTGGAGCAGACTGGACTGAGGAGCACAGGTGAGTACTGGAGTGGAGCAGACCGGACCGAGGAGCACAGGTGAGTACTGGAGTGGCGGAGTGGCGCAGACCGGACTGAGGAGCACAGGTGAGTACTGGAGTGGAGCAGACTGGACTGAGGAGCACTGGAAAAAACAGACAATCCTAGATGAGAAATATCCATTGGGAACATCACTGGAAAATAGTGATGTGACGCTCAGAGTCAAGGCTTCGAAGCGTGTGCCGAGTAGGGGAGGTGGTGTTTCCGCGTTGCGCGATTCGAGGCTTGCTTTGTTCAGGGGAGGAGCCAAAAACGATGACAGCCGAAGCTTCGCGCTCCGGCGGAAGTCAGTCACGTGGTACAGCCGAAGCTTCACGCTCCGGCTGTACCACGTGACTGATTCAGGGAGGGATTCGAATTTTTTCCGCGAGTTTTGACCCTTGGCGCGCTATTCAATATGTGGGTGTTTGATGGAGAGTTGCAGTTAGTGAGAGTTTGGAGACAGGTTGGAGATAGAAAAGTGAGGAGAGACAGCTAGGAAAGAATGGAACCAGCTAGAAAGAGAAGGGTGTCCCCTGTGTGGAAACACTTTGATCCCATTGCTCCCAACAAAGTATGTACAATAATGTTTCTATAGAATATTTCTTTTACATTTACAATAAACATTGATTTTGCAATGCAGTTTCTCTTCATCTGTCTGTATTTTTGTACAAGGTGAAGTGTTTGTTATGTGCCAGGGAACTGGGCTATGACAACAACACCTCATCCTTGCTTAGGCATTACAGAGCTCTGCATGAGAATAAAGATAAGAGTGAATGTGGCCTAACACCAGGTGAGTTATCAAAAATGCAATGACAAAAGCAATCAGTGTGACATTAAATATTATACAAGTGCAATAACCTGAGAGTGATATTTATGTTTGTACTTTGTTTTATTTTTCCTCAGGAGAAAAATCTCAAATAAAAGACCTGGTTAGGATGGTGATTGAGGACACCCAGCCTTTCAGTATTGTGGAGGATAAAGGATTCAAAAGATTTGTTAAATCTTTAAATCCTACCTATATTCTCCCCACTAAGAAGGTTATAAAAAGGTTAAATATGGTGTTTACTGAATTAAACCATTAACATCATAGACTGTAGGAGTGAGGCTCGAACTATCAGTCACAGCCACACGACACACTGCATCAGCTACTCACTTTAAACTTCATGTTTTTTCTTCAGGCTCTAAAGGCCATGGTGGAAGCAAGGTACCAGGACATGAAGGAGAAAGCCAAGGCCAGCATTGAGAAAGCAGCGGCTGTGAGTCTGACCTCCGACATGTGGACCTCTATTAATACTGTGGCGTCGATTGGATGACTGTGTAAGGCAAACACAAACACAAAATGTGACTGCTGATGCTTATGTTGAAGTGCAACGATATTTGATGGAGCCAAATATTGGAAGGCTGGAGGACCCTCTTCAATACTGGAACAGACAAAAATCTGTATATCCTCATCTGTACAAATTAGCCAAGTGTTATCTGTGCACACCTGCTTCATCTGTGCCCTGTGAACGGGTATTTTCAAAAGCAGGAGAGATCTTGTCCAAAAAAGAAATAGCCTAAAACCTGCCATAGTTGAGAAACTATTGTTTTTAAATAAAAAACAACGATCGCAGACAAACACAAATCTACATCTTTTTTAAACATGATTTTATTCATCAGCTCTCCACACACTAGTGATGGGTCCAGCGACACTGAAGCGCCGGCGCATGTGTCGAGCTTATAGAGCGAAGCCCCGTATCGATGCGCGTATCACTTTAAGACAAAGTCACGTGACCGATACTGCTGCTGTTTCGCTCCTCACCGACGCGCCAAACTGTGTTTAAAAGGAACCGCATCTGCATCTGTCAACGGGATGAATCACTGTCAAAAGAAGAAACATACCGTTCCAAATATAAAAAAAAAACCACCTCCTTTTCTACACCATCAAAATGGAGCCCGAAAGAAAAAGAAAACATTCTTTCTTTCTTTTCTTTCTTTACAGTTTTTATGTACCCCAGCTTCATCGGTGCCCTGTGAAAGAGTATTTTCAAAAGCTGGGGAAATATTATCAAAAAAACGCAATAGAATGAAACCAAAAACTTTGGAACATAAGATATAAATTAATACCATAGGAAATACAATAACTTAAATAATAGTCTGTATACAAGTGTGACCAGGCCATTGATTCAGAGTGTGTGTCTTCAGAGTGAGTGTCTTGCGAGTCTCAACTAAGTTGCCTGCAACGATGTATACCTTCCAGCAGGTGTCAGTGTAGAGCAACACAGCGACGCTGTATCGGCACAGTATCAATACAGTTCGGAGAATGTGCCGAAACGCCTCATGAGGCCTCATCTACCCATCACTACCACACACTTTACATTCATGCCAACATATATTTTTCCATCCAGTAGATGTCCTACTAGAGCAAACGAGGCTTTGAGGGGCTTTGCGCTGGGGTGAACCAATTTGATGAAAGGCTTCAACGCTTCATAAACTTCATCTGCACATCACTAAAAACAAACAATCCTAGATGAGAAATATCCACTGGGAAAATCACAGAACAAAAAGGCCTGGCTGTTGACCACGAATGTAGACTGAACGATCTGGCAGGGTGTGGATGAATGAGCCGAGTCTTTGTACTGCAGAGGTGTATGCTTGATTGAAGATGGGTTGCAGGTGAGTAGTGGGAGGAGCCATTGAAGGCGGTGCAGCATGTGTACTCTCCACCCAGCTCCAGACAACACAGACGGGAGGGGGAGAACGCAGGAGGCTTGACACTTGCACTAAAAGCAAAGCACGATTTGAGCTCGGGTAAACTCATCATTTTTCAAATATTCACACTAAATACAGGATGTGGGCGGGGATAGAGGATAGGTAAAAAAACGGGATTTTCCGAGCACTCAGTTGAGGACAATACAGGATTAACTCAAACATGAAGGAATCAATCAAAATACAACATTGAGTAAACTGTGAGGAAACAGTGACGTGTCAAGGTTAAAAGATCATCAAAGTATATGTCCCGTTTTAAATGTATTGTTTAATTGTGGAATGAAGGATTACATCAGGCATGTCCAAACTAAGGCCCGGGGGCCAAAAGCGGCCTGCAGACCAATTTTTCTTGGCCCTCAAGCTTCCTGGTGAATTGGCCCACATTGTCCTTAGACATACTTTTTATGGCAAATTTCAGATTTTCTACTATTAAAACCTAAATAACTAACATTTTGGTGCGATACAGACCTGATATTAAAGCATTGAGACTGAATTTAGATGTGGTGGCGCTTTAAAAATCAGATTAATGCAACTTTTTTGAACGTTTCTTGATTTAATTGTGGCCCTCCGCTTGGTCTAAATTTCAGTATGTGGCCCTCGATGGAAAAAGTTTGGACACCCCTGGATTACACCGACTGGTTTATGTAATTGCATTGCACTGTTAATGAAGAATACAGAATATTGCACAAAAATATTGGACATGGATTAAGATTAACATTAAATTCTACATCTTCAGAACTAAGTATATGGGGCTCAAAACTCCTGCCATGGCCTCGGCGAATGGATATTTTTTAAACATACTTTTGGCTGCTGGAAAAAGGCGATCATGAAAAAACTGCACCAACAATCAAAGACTGGACCATTATTGTGATGGACATTTGCATAATGGAAAAAAAAATACATTGGGACTTAATTTGAAGATGGACCTTTTTGACAGACTTTTGACCAAATGGGACCAAAATGTGCCATCATTTTATTGGAGTCTGTTATGTGTTTTTTCTTTTCTTTTCTTTGCTCAGTCTCTCTGTGATGTTCTGACACTTGTGTGATAAATGTCATTTCAAATATTCTGCCTACGGACCTGCGCACGAATAAAGTCATTCGTGACCTGGAAATGAGCATGTGTGAGCCTGATAATCCCTGCATCTGCTCGCACGTCTGGAGTCTCAGAGAACATTTAAAACATGCTATGATATCACACAGAAGCTGCTCGTGCTAAATGAATCCACAGAGCAGTAATCTCCCAAGAGTTTCCTGGAACACATTAAACCTCCGCACGACTGCCTCCTAATGCTCTCAGTCCCACGCCACAGCTTCTCCAGCACTGTTCACCTGTGAATAGTGGCCACTTTGACACGTTGGTATCAAAACACATCAGAATACTTTTGAATGAATGATAAGTTTAGTATTCAGCATCGTTAAAACCCCTTTCAACTCTGACCTGTTTTTCCTAAAACATCGACAACGACTAAAATGTGCCTCATTTCAAACTGAAGCTGTTCTTGAACCCTTTGGACACAAACTATTGTCTGGACTCTTTGTGAAGCTGACACTCTGTAGTTTTTGGTCTCTGGAGTCTGATTTGCTCTATTTACACTTGGAAACCAGCTCTACACAGAGGAAAACCAAAATTTAAATTCCGTTGAGATTTTCTTTGTTAAAGCAGCAGTAGCAGAGCCTGATTCAGATTCAGAAAACTTTATTGATCCCAGAGGGCAATTCATTTACAGCATTTCTCAGAGCAGTTCACGCACAGACACTCAAAACACACTGCGTGAGTCCATTTCACAGTTAGAATACTGTTAAGTTGTTCTCAACAATACACAACAATATCATATGCTATGGCTGTAGTCGAATAAAGAAATTCTTGGTCGAGTAAAGACCAGCCCAATCGACCAATTAATTGACTAAAATATAGTATATCTAAATAAATATACCAAAACTATAAAGTATCTCCATGTATTTGAGCCAAACTGCACTCAAAAGACCAAAACTGCACAAGAGTTCATGCTAAAACAACTATTTGTACAGAAAAGTAATAGGAAACAGAGTATTTATATGTTAGACTCCAAAACGTTCGGCTAACTCACTCCATAGCTTTTCATTTTTGCCTCCATCGACTCCATTGACCGACTAATCGACTAAACGGCTAAAGTATTACAGCCCAAGTAAAGACTTTACAAGCTGTACTAAGAATGTACAATTATCTCTGTAAACTGAATAAGTCAAATGATGAAATCCTGTTGTGGCTCAATACCGTCCAGTATGTGGAGACTAGGGCTGTGGTCGACTAAAGAAATTCTTGGTCGACTAAGGACCGAGTAATCGACTAAAAAGGCGTGTGGCAAAACTATGAAGTATCTCTCTGTATCTGACCCAAACTGCACTGCAAAAAACACAACTGCACTGCAAAAAACATATACCAGAATAGAACCAGAATAGTAGTAGTAGTACCAAATATTGTATTTATATGTTAGATATACAGTATAAAAATTAGAATGAACTCGTGATTCACTCCAAAAACTTTAGCTGATTACTTCTTCACGTTTTCAGTATTTTTGTCATATAAATACTTCTAATTGTTATGGCTGGTTGTGGACGTGTGCCTTGTTCCCTCCTCCCTTTGTGTTTTTGTTCAGGGCATGTCAGTGGCAGGGGGCGTGGCCGGCTTGTCCCCAGTGAGGCAGACGAGGCACACCTGCCATCCATCACCTAATCTACCTGCAGTATCTCAGACTGGTCTACTCACCGTCACTCTGCCAGATTATTCCGTCATGTTCGGTAGCCTTCTCCTGTCTTGTGAAGTTGTGATTTTTTTCCTTGCCTTGTGTTTTTTGGATACACACTTACTTGCTCCTCCTTTTTTGTAAAATAAACTGTTAAACCTTCCTGGACTCTGCTTTGGGATTCACCTTAATTTCACTACAATAATCGAAATACTACAATTAGTCGACTAATACACCATCGACCGATTAATCGACTAGAAGACCACAGCCCTGTCATATACAATAAAATTAACAAATACGCACTTTAAAATTCAACAATTTAATCGCAGAGGGCACAAAAGAGTTGGAAAAATGATTAATTGTCCTCTCTGGCACATAGAAATGGCGCCCTGAAGGCATCATGACAAACTCGGAGCCGGAGTGTTGGGGCTGATTGATTCTAGTTTGGGTTTCCGTTGGTTTTAACAATTCCTCTTTCAAAGCTGAAGCTAATTTAACAAAAAAATAGTTTTAGGGACTTTTAATAAATTAAATTAAAACATTTCCAGGCGGAATCCATATAAATTCCTATTCAATTTTTTCTGAATTTTAATGTAATTTTTTTAATTTGTGCTTTTGGAGTAAAAACTGACTCTAATTCATCCCAGAACGAAGAGGGTTTCTTTTCATGTATAACATGTCCAGCAGCTTGAGAGTTTCCTTTTATCAGATGTGGATAAAGAGGAATAAATTAACAAATAGTCCAGCGGGAACAGTTTAAAATCTTTTTTTTTTTTTTTTTTTTTTACATTAGGCTAAGTGAATGTGTGTGACGAGCTCTGTACATTTCTTAACTCCTCGTTGTGCTTGTGCTACTCATTATTCATTTACTCCACACTTTATGGAGGTGAACCCCTTCTGTAGCCGCAGCTGCCCTGGAGTGGACCGATGAAAGCGAGGCTGCCAATATGTGCATTTGTTCACAGATGGATATCTGGTCACTGGTGTCATCTCAGCAAGTTCAGATGGGTGTGACCCCCAAAGCGAAATGAAAATGACAGTAGCAATAAGTGTCAAAGCGTGTTAAATCAGGTTTAATATTGTTTATTTGAATACTTTATTGTCTTATTGGACCCTGTTTCACTAAAAGATGCTGTTTTTGATTTAAAAATAGAGCAAATACAATGTCAAATTGCGGGCTTGCATGGTCCATCCGTATCAAAACAATGAGGGAAAAAGTCTGATTTGCAGAACTACAGAATCAACACAACTCGTTCATATGACGAATAAGACGTTTGGCTTGGTTCTGAATTATGTCCAATGAGCTTCTCTTTTCCTGTGTCATGTAAATAAATGAATCGGATTACACAGTTCTGTTTGAGTTCGGCTCAGTGCAGAGGGAGTGGTGACCAGACTCACTGAGTAAAGCACTGGAGAAGTGTGTCCCACCACCAGTAACTAAGAATTGTGCTTTATTTATTTCCATTTTGTCCACCATGTGATAAAAGAAAACTATCACGCTCTTGGGAAGGTAAATAAAAGGAGCACTGTAACCCACTTATTTTTAATCATATCAATCATTCTGGGATGAATCCGGATCTGTTTGTTCAACAAACCCACACAACAAAATGAAACGACCTTCAGCAGGCATTCCACCAGACTTTTAAACTTTATAACAAGTCAATGAATCTCATTTTACTCGTATTGGCTTCAGCTCTGAAACGGGAAATGTCAAAACCCAACAAAGTCTCAGTGATCTCCCAACGGCAGCTTTACACCCAATTATATTTACAAAAATAGACAGGATTTAAACTGTCTAAATATTCAGAGCTTATTTGTACTTATAATTAGAGTAAATCAAGCATAATTTTACTGTTCTGTTATTATTATTCATTGTTAAATGTTACACTTTACCGCCAAAATAAGAATTTGTGCACCGACAATGGCATTAAAATCCTTTCTGATTCTGATCCGAGGCCAAAACCAAACAGTGTCAGCTTCACAAACAGTCCAGACATTTGTTTAAACTCAAAAGGCCTCAGAAACGGCTTCAGTTGTGGCTCATTTCAGTCAGACTTTTTAGAGAAAATCAGCCCAAATGATCTGCTCCACTCGCTCACACTTCACATACATGAAAGTCCGGTTTGAACAACAGCTACAGCATGCACCGGTTGGCTCTGGCATTGAACCCCGACCTTCATCCTTGACTTTGGAACAGCTGCTCCAACTTTTGAAGAACCGTTCTTCCTCCAGTCTATGATATTTATCCACAAGTGTGCTCAGATAAAGTGGTTTAAAGTGGTGCGGTGTGTGATCTGAGCTCTGGTGTTAATGAGATGTGATCAGCGTGTGGTGATGAGCCAGGATTAGCACCGCGCTCTGCACTCTCATCCCAGCAGGAGGCGCCTCGCAAGGGCCAGATTAAGAAGCGCAAACACGCTTTTCTTTGATAGGACTGGTTGGGTCCATACACAGGAATAATGGAGCATCAAATACAGATATAAAGTTATCACAGTATTTCACGCAGATGAAAGGTAATGAGACAGACAAACGGATGAGATGCGATTATTAAATGGATAAACTTTGGGGTTTAAAGCGCAGCAAATAGAAATGATTTGTGATGAAGTGACGGCGAAGAGCAGAGATGATAGAGAGATACAATTACTACACTGCTCGGCCGAAAAAAAGTTGTCTAATATTTTTCTTGAACCGCATTTAGCTTTGATTACAGCTCACGGTCTCTGTGCCATTGTTTGCATAAGCTTCTGCAAGGTCAGAAATGTCTTTAAAAACCCACTGTTTCATTAGCTTTTCAACAAAATCCTGTTGAGGAAGCCAAAGCCTTCCCAAAGGGGTTCAGGTGTGGACTCTGTGGAGGTCGACCCATGAAAACCATGCCTCCTGCCACCACAGCCCCTCCTCCAAGACGATGGTTCCCCACGATCCTTCCAGGTTTTAATAATGCATCGCCAATGCCACTTTTAGAAGTTTCTCCTTTCTCTTGACTCTTCTCAAACACACTGACATCTTTTCCATGATCACAGGATTCGTCTTTCCACATGGTTTCAGAAATGAAGAGCCACTCACTGCATTAGTTGGGTTTAAGTACTGTGTTGCAGCTGATAGACAGTCACTCATGAAACAATTATCCAACAGGAGGATCATACCTATTTGAATTCAGGGGGAGACTTTATTTTTTTGGCCAGCGGTGCATTCACAAAGTTGTAGTTCAAGAAATTATAAATAAGAGTAGCTTTCTGTCACACTGAAAAATACATCAGTCGAGTAGGATTGAAAGTATGGTTTCTGAGAAGTACTATTTAGTTTAAAAAGTACTTAGTGTATTCTGCAGAGAGGATGGAGAGGCTAACAGTTCTGCTGCTGCGTTGGAGATGGGGCAAAGGTTGTAAAGCGATGGAAAGTTCCCGGTAAAATGGTCAAAAGGCTTATAAAACATAATAGTTTTGAAGATTTTGCAGAACCCATTATTAATATTAATAATATTTCAATTCAAATGTATTTATACAGCACTTATAACAACAAGGTTGACCAAAATGCTGCACATATCAAGATCACAGTTTTTGATGTTGATGTCGCTACATTTCTGGAAGTTTCAAACAATCACAGCCGAGAGAGAAACAGCTGTGATTGTTTGAAACTTCCAGAAATGTAGCGACATCAACATCAAAAACACATTTAAAACAAAAACAAACAAAAAGGTAAAAAAAAAAACATTAATGAGGCAACAACATTCATTCTTAACTAAAAGTCAAAGAGAAAATGTGACTTTTCTGAGCTTTAAACCCTGTTCTAAAAATGTTCCATCATCAAAAACACACCTGGAGAAGCATTCAGCTGCATTCACGCTGTTTTGAGGAATGTTTATTAGAAAATCCTCTCCCTCCGAGCGTCAAACATAGGTCCTGCTTCATACTTCATACGTCACTTATCCGAGAATCTTCCACTGTTTTAAGTCCTTAAATCATTGCTAAACTCGTTCCGAGCATTTCTGCCTCTAAACACGATAACTGCTGCAGCAAATCCACTTCATAACTTCTTTTCAGCGCTAACTTCATTAGATTGTATATAGCACTGGCGCCATCTGCTGGCTGGATGCACTCAGTGTCATTTCATAGTGAGTGATAACACAGGTCATAGAATGAAAAAGAACCTTTTTTTTGTTTTAAAACATGAGATGCAAATTTAAGGCACTCAGGCATGTTTAAAGGCTAACAGCAATATGAAAAATGCTGAATATTTTTCCTTTAAAAGCATTTAGTGAATCAGCTTGTCTTACATACAAAGGTAGGCCGAGGACCAGCGCCTAAAGAAGCTCGATCACCTTTGTTTCCTCTTGGTGTGTGGCACAGCCAGGATCTGCTGATCAGCCTAAGAGCACGAGAATGAGGGCACGGCTGGATCAAGTCAGACAGATATTGAGGAGCAAGACCAGTTGAAGATTTATAAAGAAATAAAAGAAATTTGAAATCCATTGGAAATCGTGCATGCAGCCAGTGTAGAGGTGCTAAAATGGCAGAAATGTGAGCGTGCTCACAGGTGCCAGGTAATAGTCGTGCAGCTGCATTCTGTACAAGCCGCAGACGCCTGAGGGCAGCCTGACTGACACCAGCATACAGACCATTACAATAGTCCAGACGGGCTGGAATAAAAGCACGGATCAACCTTTCACAGTGACGCTTAGAAACAATGGGCTTAACCTTTGCCAACTGCCGAAGCTGAAAAAAGCCTGACTTTACCACAGCTCGGATCTGGGTTTCAAGTTTAAAATCATTATCCATTTTCACTCCCAGGTTTGTGATTGTGGGTTTCACTGTCTCATTTAAAGGGCCTAAATCAACCAGGGAGTGGTCAGGAAAGCCAAACAACATAAACTGTTTTTTTCTCATTAAAGTGTAAGCAATAGAGGGACATCCATGCTCTGATATCTTTCAGTGATTTGGCACAAAAAGGTGAAACAAACTATGAAAACACTATTGAATATAAAAGGTGACCTGGAACAAGAAAATATGCTGGGTATAAACATGGACAACAAAATAAAACATAAAAGCCACAATTTAACATTTAATATTAAGAATAACTGACATTAAACAGGTGACCAGGTCATGGAAAGTCACCCAAACACCCGGGTTAAACTCAACCCTTCAAAATCTATTCGATATGGAAAAATCAACTTTTGTTATACAGGATAAAGCAGACTGTAATATGATAAATGTTTACAATCAAAACACTTAAATTAAAACTATATTAGGAAACAATGGACACTGATTTGAAAGATAAATAAGGGATTAAATCAAGGTTAAAGCAAAGTCATTTAAGGTCCAGATGTAAGGATAAAAAATTCTGTTAATATTATCCTTTTTATTTTTATTTTATTTTACTTTTTTCTCTTTATTGTGTTATCATGAATATTAATTTATAATATATTTTATATATAATTTCTTGTTTTTTTTATATATTGCACTTATTCAGATGTGTCTGGGTCTGCATATATGAATGTGTACAAATCTGTATGTATGTATGCGCGTTTATGTGTGACAATTTAATTTTGAGAAAAGTGAGCAATGAGTTAAAAGAATGACTCTAAAATAATAAAGAAAACATTGCAATAAAGTATTTTTAAAATGATATTACACAAAACACATCCCATGCTTCTTAAAAATTCTTAAGAGTTTTTTTTTGTTGTCTTATAACCCCCTGCCCCATTCGATTAACAATGAATACAATAAGGGCCCCATTCCACCATTAGGTCCCATTAACCTTCTGAACTGTTCATGTTGGTGTTTGTGAAGTTATCAAACTGTCGCTGAACAAGTCTATGTCCTTAAATGACACGACTGTTGGCCTGGTGCCCGTCAAGCTCGAGATCATGGCAATTTTTTGATGCTGTTTCTCTCTCGGCTGTGATTGTTTGAAACTTCCAGAAATGTAGCGACGCTAGACAGAGGAGAACGGCCGCAGACACTACAAGAGTCTGTCTGTCAGTGTCTGTCCAAATCAAAGGGGTAAACACAGACTGACAGGGAGGATTTTTTTCCTTGCAATTTTTAGTAACAGCTATGGGAGCCATGCAGGGACACACTTATGGAAATATGTCAGATTTGATGTGATTTCATTATAAATCTCAAACAAAAACTGTGCTAGAATAAAAATACACTTGGCTATACCTCTGGGTAACTTTGTCCTCACTGAGCTGCCGTAGGAACACGAAAATCTACTTTTGATCTAAAATTCTATCTTTGTTCTTGAGCTTTCTAATAATTCAATCGAAAACTTTCAAATATATGACATGTTCTTGAAGTGAACACACAGAGCCGTACCGACGCACAGGAAGTACAGAAGATAGATCTTGCATGTTGAGGCTCTTGCTTCCACTTGTCTATGTCATAGGGTGAGAATCCAGGAGGTACTGCGTGTATTTAAAGTTTAACTCAAACAACATTGATGTTTATATCTGTTTTGATTGGTACATGTCATGTGGCAAATACATACAACAGACAGACCGTAGTTAAAGGGGCTGTACCTGATTTTTACTGTTGTGAAACGGGAAAATAGAGCTAGTCCATGTTCCCCATTTTTTGCATGTAATAAAATAAAATCTATGTTGCTCCAGCACAGATATGATGTAAAAGCATCTATTCGGGTGAAATAGACTGCAACGTTTTCTTTACAGCTATTTGTAGAGTGTTTTATCCTACGAGAAGCAGGAAGTGTGCGATTAGCATAATTTTTATTAGCTTTACCTGGAACACCCGTGACGTTCTGGGCTCAGAGACGGGTGAAAAGTGCTTCTAAACTCATGACGATGAATATTTCGGATGCTGGGACTGCATTAGGAAAGTGTGATACGTGTGACTGATGTGAAGACTTTGACATGAACTGGTTCTGTTTTTCACAAATCAAAACAATAATAATCAGGGATAAGGCCTTTAAAGGTTAGCTGTGAAACGCAGGTTATAAAAGTGTACATTTCACAGGCCTCTGGACACTCGCCCTGTCAGCTCCAGGCGCTCCGTGTTTTTGACCTGCTCTGGTGACACAAAGGATCCTGGTCAGCTTCATCATCAGGTGTTTGACTCTCATTAAATAAAGAGCTGGTTACTTGTTAATGGATGGATCACCTCCTGCTGCTCATCAGCACATGTGCACATTTGAACTGTCCGTTATTTCTTCAGGCATTAGTGATGACTTTATGAATTCAAACTGTCAGGAGGCATGACGGTGTGCCAGACACTGTGCCACCAGCTCACTCCTGCTTTGCCTGGAGTCAAAGTTTCTGTTACTCAAGATGATTCCTTTTAAATGGTTTGGTTTATGGACCGTGAACCATTTACTGCTGTTCAGTTGTATTTATTAAGTGCTAAAAACAACCACAAAGTGAAACGTGAAGCTGTTGTTTAATGACTTCATGACTGAGGACTTGTTAATCAAATTTGTGAAAATATACTGTATTAACTGCAGAACCTGTTACACCCAGTGAACCTGTGCTCCTCATTCAAACCTGCATCATGTGTGGATGGTGTTTGAGACTAAATCTATGACCCCAAAATAGCACCCAGCTACATAACTTTTCTGCCACCTGCTGGTCGTACAGATACCATTGCTTTGCCTGAAATGTTTCACAATATGGCATTGAACATATTTATGCTGCATTTATCCAGTGTTTCTCAAAAATACCTTGACAAACATGCATTCCTTCTGAGAGCAGGCTCCCCTCTCCACAGATCTCACCTATAACTTGGTCTGGTTCAAGATAGATGAATTAATACCATACTTTTGGTACATTTAGGACCACAAAAGTCCCACAGTGACTCTTCAGAGGAGACATCAGACATCATTCATCATCATTGCCCAAAGTCTTGATTGATTACTGTATGTTTGAGGTAATGCTGTATTGCAGTAGTGGCTGGTGGTATATTTTTTGGGGGTGCGCCATTATAATTTTTTGTAATGTTTATCCAAAAAAAAAAAAAGAAAAAGAAAAGTGAGCTGCCATCCCTCTCCCACATGTAAGGCGAACACTTCTTCTTGATAAACTATACTTCCACCCTCAGTAATGTGTTCTAATGTTATTCACAGCTCAGTCCAGATCCTCCACAGACGAGCCTTAAACAGCCCCGATCAATGGTTTAAGACCAGCTGAATAAATGGACAAAGTCACATTTTCATGGTTGAATCTTAACAAGGTTTCAAGTAGAGCTTCACTGTGCAACAAGAAATGGGAGTGAGAAAAGTTTGAGTAAACAAACAATTAAACTGGCTGTTCTGCGTCTGAAAATAGCTACGCAATTATGATGATCATGATCAGAGGGTAGAGATGCTGAACGAGTCTGACGAGGATTTATGGACTTAAAAACAGGACAAGAGGCACGTCATCAAAAGATCACAGACCGAGAAAACACCACACATCGAGAAAACATCAAAACGTCACACGTCGAGAAAAGATCACACATCGAGAAAACATCAAAACGTCACACGTCGAGAAAACATCAACATCGAGAAAACATCAAAACGTCACACGTCGAGAAAACGTCACACATCGAGAAAACGTCACACATCGAGAAAACATCAAAACACCACACATCGAGAAAATGTTTTCTTGATGTGTGATCTTTTGACGTCACACATTGAGAAAACGACACACATCAAGAAAATGTCACACATCGAGAAAACGTCACACATCAAGAAAATGTCACACATCGAGAAAATGTCACACATCGAGAAAACACCAAAATGTCACACATCGAGAAAACACCAAAACGTCACACATCAAGAAAATGTCACACATCGAGAAAACACCAAAATGTCACACATCTAGAAAACACCACACATTGAGAAAACATGAAAAGAACACACATCGAGAAAACGTCACACATCGAGAAAACATCAAAACGTCACACATCGGGAAAACGTCACACATCGAGAAAACATCAAAACACCACACATCGAGAAAATGTCAAAAGATCACACATCAAGAAAACGTCACACATCAAGAAAAAGTCACACATCGAGAAAACACCAAAATGTCACACATCAAAACACCACACATCGAGAAAATGTCAAAAGATCACACATCAAGAAAACGTCACACATCAAGAAAATGTCACACATCGAGAAAACACCAAAATGTCACACATCGAGAAAACACCACACATTGAGAAAACATGAAAAGAACACACATCGAGAAAACGTCACACATCCAAAAAACGTCACACATCGAGAAAACGTCACACATCAAGAAAACAAAGCGTCACACATCGAGAAAACATCAAAATGTCACACATCGAGAAAACACCACACATTGAGAAAACATGAAAAGAACACACATCGAGAAAACGTCACACATCCAAAAAACGTCACACATCCAAAAAACGTCACACATCGAGAAAACGTCACACATCGAGAAAACATCAAAATGTCACACATCGAGAAAACACCACACATTAAGAAAACATGAAAAGAACACACATCGAGAAAACGTCACACATCCAAAAAACGTCACACATCGAGAAAACAAAGCGTCACACATCGAGAAAACACCAAAATGTCACACATCGAGAAAACACCACACATTGAGAAAACATGAAAAGAACACACATCGAGAAAACGTCACACATCAAGAAAACAAAGCGTCACACATCGAGAAAACATCAAAATGTCACACATCGAGAAAACACCACACATTGAGAAAACATCAAAAGATCACACATCGAGAAAAAGTCAAAACGTCACATCGAGAAAACGTCACACATCCAGAAAATGCCACCCATCTGAGGGCTGTTGACGGTCTGAAGAGAACTTTCTAACCAGGATTCCTCAAACCATTGTGAATGAAGCTAATTACAACTCCAGGTGTGTTTTTGATGAGGAACCATGTTAAAAAGCTAAAAAAAAAGTAATTTTAGCATAATATCTCTCCTTCAACCCTCGGCTTTCTTAACGTCACACACTTGGATGATAATATACCAGCAGCAGCAGACCCCAGCAGCCGCTCCTCGCCCCGGCCCCAGCTCCAGCTCTGTGTCTGGGCTCGAGGCGGCGTCGGCGCACACGAGGCCTGGACGCTCTCGGAGCTCCTGCCGCCACCTCCACGTCGCCGCTGCTGCTGGCCTCGCACACGTCAGCACTTTAGCCGTCTGTCCGCAGCAGCTTTCTGGTAATCATGTTTCTAATTAGCCTCCTGTGCCGGCTGGAGTTTGGCAGCGGACGAGCGCGCCAGGCCTGACGACTGTTGGAGCGAGCAGCAGGGATGGACCGCAGCAGATACTCGTGTTCAGGAGCGCAATCAGTGTCAGTCAGAATCAAACGAGGTTAAGAGATTTTTTTGACTGTTTCGTGTGTGATTTTGATAAGACAGAGCATGGTTGGAAATGGGCTGCAGCTCGGTCGTCGAGAAAATCAGCTTTTATTGTTAGATTTAGGTTTAAGGTGAGACACTACAGGTGAACAGGAAAAAATCTTAAACTTAAAGACATCAATTGTAAACTTCTCCTGTAGTTTACTCACATAAATGTAAGAAAAAATATTTTTTTATTATAAGTTTTTCATCATGTAAAGTTTTCATGTCGAAATAAGGCATTTTATGTGTAAAAATGGCCAAAAATACACATACTGGGGACATTTCAATCTAAAAAAGTTGTTGCTCAAAGTTGTTATTTATCATCTGTGCATTTAGCTTTAATCATGGTAAACGAGGGGCGGGGTCTGCTGACCAGGTTTAAATTTCTTTGTACATTTTTTTTTGTAAGTAACATGTTACAAAATGAACTGAGGGGATTTTGAATTTCTTATTTAGTTTTTAAGTAAACTAGATCTGACTGAAAATTGTCCTGAAATTTCAAATTTTGACTTTTTCCTTTTCTTGACTTAAAACGTCAATAAATCAGTTTTAGAATTCGATATCAAAAAATCCTTCCATAGGTTTTGTCAGAATCTTGTTGAGTCCAGATTGTACAGTTTGGTGTGGGATCTACTTTAAGGCTGATCTTTATGTCTCGAGGGAGAAAAATGCATTTTAAGAAAACGGCCTTTGAAGCTACAATGTTCTATGAAATCTATGGATGAAGTGGATTCAATGGAAGAATAAAACATTTTTAAGAGCAGATTGGACAAGTTTGTTGTTTCCACATAAAAGCCGATATGTTGAGAGAACAAACTGACCAAAAAAACGAAAATTTAAAAAAAGGAGTTTTGCCTGTAGAGTCTCGCCCTAAATGAGTTCTAGATAGCAGTACATATGTCTTCATTGTGCTCCTCCGTTTATCGTTAAGCTGGTTCTGAACCCTTTGGAGTCTGAAACAAATGTCTGAGACTCTTTTGTTTTGGCCTCTGAGGTGCTGAGTGGCTAAAAATTTTACTTTGTTACTTCTTAATAAGATTATGTAGAAAGTATTGGTTCAGAAATTACTCAAATAAGAGGAGAAAAGTATTTAGGGAAACTACTACTAAAGTAAAATTAACTTTAAATCCATATGCTGTGAAAATAGACTTTTGTGAGCTTTTAACCTTCTATTAGTGTCACCTGCACCTCAAAACAAGCCTCAAAGTTGTAATTTATCATCCGTGCATTTAGCTTTAATCATGGTAAACGAGGGGCGGGGCCTGCTCCCTCGGTGTGACAAATGACCTGATTACGCCATGTCTCAATCATTAAGCTGGCCCTAAACAGTATCTTACCCACAGAGCTAGAAATGGCACTGAATCTGAAATCAATCCAAAATTTCTCATCTTTATCTAAGCAGTCTTTCCAGAAATGATCTTTTTTTAAACTCTGAGGTCAACCCAGGTCCTTTAGTCTAAACATTTGTGAGGGAATATTTGATTTGGAGAAGTTACAAATCGTTGGAGCTGTATCTATCCCTTTCTCTCTCCTCTTGCTCTTCCTTCCCTCCATCTTGTGAAGGCAGCCTCTTCCCTATCATCCCAGCAGGGGCCCGGAGCCCAGAGACGCCAAGCTAACAAACCGAGCGGCGTAAACAGCTTCAAAACGAATACGGGATGTGGCGCGGATCAGGACGGGCTTTGAGTTACGGCCATTGAAACGTGCTTTAAAAGCGACCGACTGCGAGGCCCGGCATTGGATTCGCTTCGATAAGTAAATATTTGGAGGACTTAGAGGGTCCCCCGCTGGTACAGTAACATGAAAGATGTACAGTCTGTTGTGAAGGAAAAGTACATTCTGACCGTAAAGAGATGAAAAGAAGCACTGGCAGATTTGGGTTAGCACAAAGAGGTGTGTTATGTAACTTAATGCTTTGGACGCACCAGAAGGACTCATGAAATTAGATTGAAATTTAATTTGAGGAGGCACAAATGCAAAAGAAGTCATGTGTGTTAAGGTAGGCCACACCGTGTGAAGGGGCCACCAATGGTTTTGTCTTAAAGCAAGACACTACAGGCATAACCAACATATTGGCTTTCACGTGGAACAAACTTTTCCAATTTGCTCCTAAAGATATATTACTTCTTTGAATTCATCTATAGATTTCTCTTAAAATATATTTTTCTTCCACTGAACATAAAGATCAGCCTTAAAAGACACATATTCTGCTACAGTGACTTTTTTGAGCTTTAAACCATGTTCTAACAATGTTCCGTCATCAAAAACACACCTGGAGTAGCATTCAGCTGCATTCACGCTGTTTTGAGGGATGTTTATTAGAAACTCCTCCCCCCTGTGAGCGTCAAACACACTTCCAGTGAACTCCGTCTAACCAAGGCGTATTTTCGGATCATCTACATCACTTATCCGAGAATCTCCCGCTGTTTTCAGTCCTTAAATAATCGCTAAATTCGGTCCTTAAATAATCGCTAAACTCATTCTGAGCATTTCTGCCTCTAAACACAATAACTGATGCGGCAAATCCACACCATAACATATTTTCAGCGCCAATTTCACTAGATTGTATATATAGGGCTGGTGCCATCTGCTGGCTGGATGCAGTGTAATTTCATAATACCTTTTTTTTTTTTTTTAAAGAAGAGATGGCAAATTTAAGGCACTCAAGAGCATGTTTAAAGGCTAACAGCAATATGAAAAATGCAGAATATTTTTTCCTTTAAAGTAGTTCCTACACACAGAAAACTGTACAATCTTGGACTCAACAAGAGTTTGATGAAACGTACAGAAGGATTAAAGGTGTCTCACCTTATTGGAGATGTTATCACTTTATTTTTCGACTGGCTATGACCTCACAGACTGATTTGTTTTGGAGAGCTTTGGAGTGGTTCTTTAAATGCTGAAGTGTGTCTCCGTGTTTGAACAGGATCATGTAAATGTGTAAATGTGTAAATGAGAGGACTGTAACTGTTAAAATGTAATAAATCAATTTGACTTTCTAATCATAAGGCTGATTTCTGCGATTCACAAAAATATGTTAAGTAATTCCAAGGTTGTGGCTGTGGGACGTGGCTAAAGCTAACATAAACAGGAAACTACTTCCCGTTTCTCCTCGGCTTTTTCTGCATTGGTTTCATTTCTCTCCAAAGCCTCTACACCGCGTTGTAACATTTTGGGTCTAATGATGATCTAATATGAAGAATACAATTACAATCACACAAGCCAACAACGACACAAAAACTTGCAAGCTGCGTGATCGCTCCCTCAAAGCATCATGGGTGATTGTCGTCACACGGCAAGATCTCCAACAGTCCAATATGAACCCCTTAAACAGATTGTGTGGTTCACCTGAGACAGTGGAGGCGCTTTCATGCTGTTTCGATCCGCTCCAACGGGAAGCAGTGGATCCAAGCTGTCTGGAATGTGCGGACATGGAAATAAAGTTATCTATCTCAAGGTCATTTGAAGTCACGGTCAGATCTGTGGAAAGGTGACCCAGCTCGATAGTAAGAATCTTCTGCAGCTGTCCTTTTTGTCCCAGGTCCAGCCAGTCAGAGGTCGTCAATCATTTCAGACAGAAGTGTGCGAACCTGTGACACACAATCGTCGTGTCTGTAAAAGACTGGATGTCATAGCCGAGTGTTGGGATGTCGGATCATCACAAGTCTCTTTAGTCCAGGTTAAGTCCGTGAAACCGGAGGATTGGACCTGCTTCTGTGTCCAGCCAAACCAAAGAGCACGTGAGCGAGGGCTCGCTCTGGGACGAACAGCACTCAAGGACTGATGAGCAAAGCAGAGGAAACCTGGAAAGCATTTGAGCAAATCATTCCATTTAGAAACAAAAGTCTTTTCCAGAAACTATTAATAACGAGGAAGCAGAGAGGAGCTTTGGCAGCTGCAAAAGAAAAATAAAAGCAAACAATCTGGACCTGAGCGGAACGTGGAGTTTAAACCAAAAATATATTTGTTGAAGACATTAATTAAAAACCAATGGCACTGACATTAAATAGCCTCCCTTGGAGCAGAGGGTTGCTGGTTCAAATCCCTCCAGGCATCACACATCACTCTGTTCGGATGTATTTTAAGCATTTATAATACGTTTAGATTTAATGTTTGTTGAGTACAAAACTAGAAAAGTTAGAGAGCTAGAGCTAGATAGAATAAACTAGAAAAGTTTCCCAAACAGATTGATTCCCTTGTTAATGGAAGTAACTCTGGAAAGACATATTTTAAATAACACAAAAACATGTATGAATTACTGAAAGCTGGTTAGAATCATGTTTTTGAGTCGGTGAGGAATACATTAATGCAAATGAGGAGAGATGGGCACATATTTTGAGTTTGCACTGAAATGAAAATATTTGTCCTTGGCGCTCTGTTTAGTTTAGTGTAGCATCATTTTCTTTAAAAATGTAAATATTCTCACACAAAAATATGAAGGTGAAAGGGTCAAAGGCTTTTGTATGCGAGGAAAATTTAAAGGAGGACAATGTGGCAGTCTGTTCCACCAGCCTGTCTCTCATGATAACACCTCTGTAACATATACAGAATACTGTGTAATCAAAATTTCCCTTCTCCCCCTCCGCGGGTGCCTCATCCATCTCTGAGTTCAG
This sequence comes from Rhinogobius similis, assembly GCA_019453435.1. NCBI lineage: Eukaryota > Metazoa > Chordata > Actinopteri > Gobiiformes > Gobiidae > Rhinogobius > Rhinogobius similis. Next base: position 4,330,565 of record CM033621.1, on the reverse strand, counting down.
GTCCTCTACCAAAGGCCCGGGAGCTCGAGGGTTCAGTATCGTTGCTGTTCCTGCACTTTTCTGGACTGAGATGTCTGATGTTCCTCCAGGGATCTGCTGGAGACTCCTCCAGTTTGGGGGTCACTGCCCCGAGTGCTCCGATCACCACGGGCTCCACTTTGACCTTCACCTTCCAGGCCTTCTCCAGCTCTTCTCTGAGCCCTTGATATGTTTCTAGTCCCTCGTGTTCATTTCTCCTGATGTTGCCATCACTTGGTATTAATGCCTCTTTTTTGAGCTTTTAACCGTGTTACAAAGTTGTTGCTTCACTGAGAGGAAAAGAGATGTTTTGTTTGATTCAGTCATGTTTGATTCAGAACATTTTGTGAAAATTATGGCATGTCAACCAATCAGACAAGTAGCAGTCACACTTCTGAATAGCAGTCACACTTCTGAATAGCAGCGAGACACAGCCTGAGTGTGTCCAGAGTGTCAAAGTCATCTGTCTCCACCATCTGTCCTCAAAAGCATCAGAGTCCAACGGGAGACGTTTGGCACGATTTTGACACCGGAATAGACAGAAAAACTTTATCCTCTGGTCACAGACAAATACTCCACAATAACAGGACAACAGTTATATGTCCTGCAGTTTATTGTGTGATGTGAACGTAGAGTGGATGTGTGTCTCTTCCCTCCAAGACACCACACCCACCTCTCCTGCTGTGTAAGAAAGTCCTCTTGACATAAAGTGCTTTGAACCATTAGAGCCCGAAAAATAAATGTGATTATTCAACATTTTTAGCATATAATCCACCTCCATCCCCTGCATTTGGCTTTATCCAGTTCCGAGCAGAACTGTTTCTCAATGTGACACGCAGCAGCTCCTGGCGGACTATTGGCTGTTTCTCGGCTGTTCTATTCGGAGCGCGTGGGTAGGTATTTTTGTACGACCCTCTCCTGGAGCCACAAGGGCACCCCACCTCTGCGTGTCCTCGGCGTCCTTCAGGCGGATGCACTACGGCGTGGGCAGTGGGACGGCCAGTGGAGCAGACAGTTTCACAGCTCTACACTGACTGTGCACAAGTTTACAGGACTGTGGCTGTAAAACGTCTGCGAGCTGTCACACATGCTGGGAACAGTAATGTACGTGGAATGCACATGGGGGACCACCTGCTTGTCTCCATGGAGATGTTAAAGCTTTGCATGGAATGTTCATAATCATAACGGATCTTTATTTTACACTTTGTTCATTGTAAACCACCATATTGATCTTTTTTTGTTATATAAATTTGAATCCATAATTAACAAACAAGACAAAAACCCTTAAAGTCCATATGACAGGTTCTCAGTTTTCTCTAATACTGACTTAGTTTGATGGGAGGGCACCTCTGTTAAATATTTATCATAGTTTTATATCTGTGAAGTAGCAAAAGTAGTACAAATAAAAGTTTAAAATGACAGGAAGTAGTGCTGAGTTCTAAAATGGAATCCCTCTGTGATGTCATCAGAAAGCGACACAGTTGAAAATAAATAGACAGTTAACACTCAACTGAAACATCTTTCTGACAGTTTAAACGGTCATTCAACAAAATAAAGGTGTTTTCAGGTATTATTATTTGTCAAAACATAACTTTTGTGTACTTTATATGGATTTTGGCATTTGTTTTCGAAATGGTTGCTAGGAAACAGTTGTGGAATTACCTCCACCTGTGTCATATTTGCTGCCCATGACCAACCAGGAAGTGACATTATAAACATTAGGAAAATAGTCAAACTCTGGACAAACAGGAAAAATGCTTAGTAAAATCTTTAATATAATCATCTTTACTACATATTAGTGAATTGTGACGTCTAACCCGTCTAACAATCAATCAAAAAAACACATTCATATACACTACATTTTATATACATATGCACACATGTCAATATCGTTCGGAAGGAACTGATTGTTTTCTTCATAAAAAGTTGTATGAATTCAAACGGATGCATGGGAGCTGTTAAAGGTGACAGGCTACAGGCAGAGCAATGCAAGTGCAGAGAGTGGAAGATCGGTTTTAATGCAACTTTTTCGAGATTTGGACCATGTTACAAAGTTTATTCATTCATTTAAAAAACTGTTGTTGATTCATTCAGGTACGTTTGCTTTCTGTTTGCGAGTTGAAAACACTGCAACTTTGAGATTAAGAGCATAAAAAGCACGTTTCTGTTCCTGAACTGCTAAGCACGCCTGCCCTGAGGTGGTAGAAGTCTGAGTAAAGTCCATCCTTCAGCGAGAGTCCAAACGTGGACGAGACATCATTCTTTATTTATTCAACACGTTAGTCTGAGCTGAATGTTACAGTGAGGTTAAGAAATTCCGTCTGCTTCAACAGCTCACTTTTTCTTAATTTAAAAGATTCATGCAGTTTGACAAACATCCCCAGAGCTTCTGAACTATGTTTTACTGATGTATGGACACTTCAAGAACAAAGCCAAAAGTCTAGTCTAACCTTGACCCAAGTCTGATTCCATGAGGTCAGGGGTCAGACCCAGTTCAGCCAGACCCAGTTCAACCAGACCCAGTCCAACCAGACCCAGTCCAACCAGACCCAGTCCAGCCAGACCCAGTTCAACCAGACCCAGTCCAACCAGACCCAGTCCAGCCAGACCCAGTTCAACCAGACCCAGTCCAACCAGACCCAGTCCAACCAGACCCAGTCCAGCCAGACCCAGTTCAACCAGACCCAGTTCAACCAGACCCAGTTCAACCAGACCCAATCCAACCAGACCCAGTCCAACCAGACCCAGTTCAACCAGACCCAGTCTAGCCAGGCCCAGTTCAACCAGACCCAGTCCAACCAGACCCAGTTCAACCAGACCCAGTCCAACCAGACCCAGTCCAACCAGTCCCACTTCAACCAGACCCAGTCTACCCAGACCCAGTTCAACCAGACCCAGGCCACAAAACCCAGTCCAACAAGACCCAGTTCAACCAGACCCAGTCCAACCAGACCCAGTTCAACCAGACCCACTTCTACCAGACCCAGTCCAACAAGACCTAGTCCAACTAGACCCAGTCCAACCAGACCCAGTCCAACCATACCCAGTCCAACAAGACCTAGTCCAACCAGACCCAGTCCAACCAGACCCATTTAAACCAGACCCAGTTCAACCAGACCCAGTTCAATCAGACTTCAATCAGTTTCCTTCATCAGATGCAGGTTGCACTCATTCATACAAATCTACTGTACAAATGTGGGAGCTGCGAGCTGCTCTGAGACCACCTTTTTAAGCGCTCTCTGAGCGGCTCCACTGAGGCTGCCATGTTCACTGGTCCAAACTCTCACAGCGAAAGCTCTTTTATGCCGACCATTGTGAAAATGACCTAAGTCAAGGACCAGGGCAGGTTCCCAGGACTTTCTCAGGACTAACCTTTAGTGCCGTAGTTGGAGAATAGCACTGTCTTCATTATTCTCTATAATTAGACCTGGCTGAAACACTCACGTTTGTTTACCTGTATTTTCCTCTCGTAGCATTACACCACGTGCGTCCCGGGGGGTTCTGTTAATCTTCAGGAGGCTGGAGAGCGTGGGGTGCGTTTGTTTTCTACACTCGGGCCGTGGAGACTGCGCTCTGTTGTTTTTACACAGAGCTTTATCAGTGATGCCAGTGTAACAGACGAGGCATTTGCATGTGCTCAGAATGCAGCAGTCAGGGCTGTACGGGCGTATGGATGTGCACAGCAGAGGCACTTATTACCTGGCCTTATCGCTCCTCCTGCTCTAAGAATGTCAACATTAGGAAACACATCTGAAATAATATGTTGACTTTAGTTTAATAGTGTTGTCCGTGTGTCTGAGAGAGAAGATCATTAAAAAGAGCTGCCTGCGCTGGATACTTTGAATGTATTAACAATGATATAGAGTACTTCTTTCTTCTACTACTTTCAGAAAATGAAAAAAAACAAACAAAAAAAGAACGTCAGGGCTCTAGCAGACTACCTTCTGTTTACTTGATCGAGATTTGTAGCGTGTGGTGCATTTTTCCGTTTCATTGCGCTGTGTGAGATGTTAGAACTTTAAACATAAATATTTCAGAACTACTTAGAATGCAGACAGAATACAATCATTCTAAGGAGACGAGCACAAAGAAAAACATATAGAAACAAGTGTCTGTATCAACCATGTTTTTACAAAAAGAAGAGAATTAAAAGAGGCTGCATTTGACAGGATCTCTTTCCAAATATGTAGTTTCTAACCCTAACCCTAAAAAAAGAAAATGAAGAAAACTGTTGTAAAAAAAACACACTGCAGCTCCGCTCACATTCATCACTGACACAGACTTTGGGATCACACACAATTTAACCTTTTTGTCTTTAAAGAACATGTTTCTGAGTCCAAGTGTTGAGGAAATGTATTGTTGTGCGGCCGCTGAAGTGTCCTAAATCTCCCTCTGCCACTAGCATTTTTTTTTTATTTCAGGAAAACGAAAACTGCACCAACAAAAATTAGGCCAACGAAAAGCAAAGAAACACATTTTATCAGTTTGTGCTGCCTATAATTCTACCACTCAGTCGTAATGTTAAAGGACAAATATTATGCACAATTGACTTTGTTGCGCTTTTAATCATGTTCTAACATTATTCCGTCATCAAAAACATACCTGAAGTAGCATTTAGCTTGATTCACGTTTGTTTGATAAATTCTCCTTTGAAAATCCTCTCCCTCCAACACTGTGTTCTGAACTCCTTCGATGTGTGACGTAGATGATGTTGACGTCATTTATCCCAGAATCCTTTGCTGTTTTAAAGCACACATATTCTGCTACAGTGACTTTTTTGCGCTTTAAACCATGTTCTAACAATGTTCATCATCAAAAACATACCTGAAGTAGCATTCAGGTGCATTCACGCTGTTTTGAGGAATGTTTATTAGAAAATCCACCCCCTCCGAGCATCAGACACACTTCCTGCTGAACTTCTGGGATTTTCTGATGTATTTTCAGACTTTATACGTCACTTATCCGAGAATCTCCCGCTGTTTTCAGTCCTTAAATCATCGCTAAACTCGTTCTGAGCATTTCTGCCTCTAAACACAATAACTGCTGCAGCAAATCCGCACAATGACGTCTTTTCAGCGCTAACTTCACTAGATTGTATATAGCGCTGGCGCCATCTGCTGGCTGGATGCACTCAGTAAGAGTCATTTCATGGTGACTGATAACACAGGTCATAGAATGAATAAGACACTTTTTTATAAGACACTTTTTTATGGTAAATTTAAGGCACTAAAGAGCAGGTTTAAGGCTAATAACAATATGAAAAATGCAGAATATCAAAGTCCTTAAATCATGGCCAGACTCGCTCTGAACATTTCTTCCGTCTAATCACAATAACTACAACTACGTCAGATGCACTGCACATCACTTTCATATCAAATTGCCTCTACAGCCAGTAGATGGAGCCACATCTAATCAATATGGCATCTCCCGACACAGTAATTAAGATATGTTTTTCTCTGTAAAAGCATTTTATTTTTAGTTCTAAAACTGAAGACACTCAAGAGCAGGTTTAAAGGCTAAAAACAATACAAAAATGCATAGTGTTTGTCCAGGAGCATTTTACGAATTAAAGATCATCTGCGCATAACTTCTACAAGAAAGATGTGAGTCTCCGCTGACAGCCAATCAGAAAGCTCGCCGCTCTCTCTCGCTGTACGTGATCACGATTGGTTGATCCACACAGACTATACGGACTATACAACACACTCAAAACAGATTGGAACTGCAGAAGTTTGGCACAGAAACGTCTGCACACAAGCCTAATGTGCTCCTGGTAAATAAAGAAATGCAAATGAAACGGGTTGGACTCCCATGATGCACCTGGACCCTGTTTGGCCTCGCAGAAGCTAAAACGGGCCTTAACTGACAGATGCTCAGTTTAAATGTGATTGTTTTTCATTGTTTTGTGTCGTAAAAGTTTGTGAATTTTGTGCACTGACAATGGCAATAAGACTTTTCCCGGTTCCGATTCCTTGTACACGGAGCTGGTATAAAACATAATGAGGCAGTTCTCTTTATTACGTTTTATATTGTACCGATCCTTTATGAAATCCCCCCAGGTCTGTGAGTTCAGTGGGATCCCTGCTGCGGCGTCTATAAACCCTCTCTCCCACGGTCCAGCCATATGGACGTGTAAATGAGCCAATCCACTCAGACTCAGGCAAAAGAATCACATGTCATTGTTCTGGGGTTCATTCTACACAGCGCTATTGAAATACAGTCCATTAAAGGAGAATATCTTTAGATCCTTTACATTGAAAGATTCTAACCACCACATTGTTCATTATTCATTATTATAACAGAACGCAGCAAGGTTCCACGGCACAAAACACAGCTGTGGAGGAGGTAGAGTTTTATGTGGAGAATTTTACTTCTCAAGGCTTAAACTTTCATAGATGCAGTGTTAAATCATCCTTAAAATAAGTGCAGAAGTATCACTTCTATCCTTGTTAAAGATAACACTATGAGTTTGTTTTATTTTTATTCTTAATCATCCTTTTTTGCAGGTTTTAAAATAGTTTTACGTGAGTTTTCTGTTTTTACACGATAGGAATCATTAAAAGACCAATTGCACTTACACATTTCTTTTATTTCAAATGTTGCTCTAAAATACTGATAGTTATATTCTCTATTTAAATGTTTCGATATCTCCTTCACCTCTAGTAATAGGTCTTTCTATTTTGACTGTAGTTTAACAACTGTGATAACTTATTTACAGATTTATATTATATAGTAGTGTTTTCAGCCTTTCTGAGGCGTGGCACAGTGTTTGGGCTGTGGAGGTGCCACGGGGCACAGCCTGAAACAGGACTTATATGACCAAGGGACAGATTGTTCAGATGGTTTTGTCCTCGAAGCCAGAAACATGTCCACCACTTTAGAAATATGAGAAAAAATAATAAGAAATGACTGAACCAGTACTAAACCAGGATTAAATCAGGACTAAACCAGGTCTAAATCAGGACTAAACCAGGACTAAATCATTACTAAACCAGGTCTAAATCAGGACTAAACCAGGACTAAGCCAGGATAGACCAGGTCTAAATCAGGTCTAAACCAGGATTAAACCAGGTTTAAATCAGGTCTAAACCAGGACTGAACCAGGACTGAACCAGGACTAAACCAGGACTGAACCAGGACTAAACCAGGACTGAACCAGTACTAAACCAGGATTAAATCAGGACTAAACCAGGTCTAAATCATTACTAAACCAGGTCTAAATCAGGACTAAACCAGGATTAAACCAAGTCTAAATCAGGTCTAAACCAGGATTAAACCAGGTCTAAATCAGGTCTAAACCAGGACTGAACCAGGACTGAACCAGGACTGAACCAGGACTGAACCAGGACTAAACCAGGACAAAACCAGGACTGAACCAGGACTAAACCAGGTTTAAATCAGGTCTAAACCAGGACAAAACCAGGACTAAACCAGGACTGAACCAGGACTGAACCAGGACTAAACCAGGACTAAACCAGGACTAAACCAGGACTAAACCAGGACTAAACCAGGACTATGGCATGGGAACAAGTTTGAACATAATAGCATTTTATTCTCTAACTTGAGCCATGAACCATTTTATTAAGAAAAGGCTTTCAGTCAAATGTTGCTTAACAAAAGAAAGCACCAGGTAAAAGCATTTCTTCAACGTTAAGATTTCAAGACATATATATATTATATATATATATATATATATATATATATATATATATATATATATATATATATATATATATATATATATAATATATATATAATCTGTCATTAGCCACAGACTATAACCTGGTGAGTTTACATACATCACACGCACAAACCAAAAGGCTGGTACTTTTTTTTCGTATAAACCAAAAGGCTTCCAACTGAAGCATGGATTTGTCGGGAAACTGCAACGTTTAAGGCTGTTTTCCCCAAATAACTTTTTCCAACAGAGATTTTAGTTTGATATTCATCTTTTCTTTGAACTCCAAAACACAGGGGACTGATCTTTTGTTTGTGTTTCATTCACAGATTTATTCCCGGGAAAAATACTTTGGGCAAAAAACATAAAAACTTGATTGCCTTTGAAAATCCCAATATCAAATCTTATTGTTGGCACTTTGACCAAACAGCAGTCAAATGCTTCATTTTCATTCTTTCTCATGTCTAGTTTTGTGAAATTAAATATTTTTCATACTTTTCATCTCTGCATGATACTTTTCTGGAGCGTGGACTGAACTGAAATGACTCATTGTTGCTGCCTACGATTCTTATATTTATTATAGTTTAGTTCTTACAAAAAATGTAAATAATTATGATTATTGATAACCAAATAGTCTTGCCATCCCTTCAATGAGAAGAATTATTATATTATATATTACATACTTATGTATAGTATCATTGTTGTACATCATTTATATTTTTTTAGACATAAGACGACAGTGGACCAATCCAGCTCAGGGCAGAGGAAGAGTCTGAGCTTCTCAGTCCAGTACTTTAGATAGAAAAGGTGTCCAATGACTACTTTTTAAAAATACCTTTTATATGATTTTTTTTTTTTAAAGCAATTATATACAACAGATAATAATAAAACATAAGGTAAAAAATAGTAATTGTAAATAGGAAATGTATACACATTTACTAGAATAAAAAGTGAAAAAAAGAAAAGAAAAAAAGAATAGGAAAGAAAAAGGAAGGTGGGTGTTATGTGCCAAACTGATATATTCATCTGTGTGTCTGTATATTTCAGAAAAGGATCCCATGCAGAGTGAAAAATGTCCTGGACGAGGACCGGGTCAGGACCAGCTCCGTAAACCTCTGTCCTCACACTCAGTCTTTGTCCAGTAGGGTGTTATGTTTGGGCGTCTTGACTTCAGCCGTCACAGCGTGTCCCTCCAGGAAACACTCTGGACAGTCCTACTTTCCATAAATGGAGTCGGTGTAAGACGCTGCAGGTGAACAGAAAAAATCTTAAATTTAAAGATATCAATTGTAAACTTCTCCTGTAGTTTACTCACATAAATAAAGAAAAAGTATATGACAAGTTTTTCATCATGTAATGTTTTCATATAGAAATAAGGCATTTTATGTGTAAAAATGGACAAAATCCACATATTTGGGACATTTAAATCTGAAAAATGGACAGAACCAGGTTTAAATTTCTTGGTTCATTTTGTAACACATTAGTTATTTGGATTTCTTATTTAGTTTTTGAGTAAACTTGATGAGACTGAAAATTGTCCTAAAAATTCAAATTTCGGCTCATTTTTTTAACTTAAAACTTGAATAAATCAGTTTTAGAATTAGATATTAAAAATCCCTCTGTACGTTTCGTCAAAATCCTGTTGAGTCCAAGACTGTACAGTTTGGTGTGGGATCTATGTCCCAGAGAAATCTATGGATGAAGTGGATTCAGTGGAAGAATAAAACATCTTTAGGAGCAGATTGGACAAGTTTGTTGTTTCCACATGAAAACTGATATGCTGAGAGAGCAAAATTACCAAAAACAAAAAAGGAAAAAAGTTGTGTTTTGCCTGTAAATTGCAGCAGAGACAGATTGAAGAAGAATGAATGTTGTCTTGAGCTTTAGACCATTGAATATCAGTGACTTTTGATCCCTTACACTGAAGTACACTTTGTTCTACTCTTCCTCTTTCACACATTTGTTTTACTGTTACCTGTGAGTTCTGGTCCAAGTGTGTGTTCAGTTTGTGTAGGAAAAGTGGAAGTGGATGTGTCTAACTCTTTTGTTTGTCTTCACCTGCAGCGGCTCTAACCGTCTTCACCTGCTGTGGTTGATGTTCAGTTCCACGAGTGTGAGGTGAAAAGCACGGCTCACCTTCAGGAGAGTCTGCTGCCACCCGACACCGCTCCACCCGGACACATCGATTCAGACGTGTGCTGATCCAGACCGCCTCCTGGTTGTTTGCAGAGATGAAATTCAATGTAAATCCAGCCGTGCGTTCTGAAAGATCTGTTTAAATCAGAGCGTGATTTATGGCTTTAGCAGCGTTTGTACAAAGTGTGGTTTGGAGTTCAGCTGTTTGACACTCATGAACTCTTCTCTCTCTTCCTCACCCTTCTCTCTCTCTCTCTCTATCCCTTACTTTCTCCCTCTCTCAAATGTACTGTGTTATGAACGCTCCCTACTCTTTCTCTCTCCCCTCTCTCTTTTTCTCCCTCTCCTATCCCACTCTCTCCCTCTCCTATCTCACTCTCCATTCCTCCTTCTTGTTCTGTTTCTTCCCTCTCTCTCTCTCTTCCTCACCCTTCTCTCTCTCCTATCCCTCTCTCTCCATTCCTTCCTCTTGTTTCTTCCCTCTCTCTCTCTCTCTTTCTCCCATCTCTCTGTTTCTCTCTTTTTCTCTTCTCTCTCCCTTTTTATCTCCTCTCGTTCCTCTCTCCATTCCTTTCCTTACTCTCCTCTCTCTCTCCCCCTGTCCTCCTTCCCTCTCTTACTCCCCCCTCTCTTCTCCCTCTCTCTTCTCACTCACCTCTTTCTCTCTCTCTCCTCCCTCTCACCTCTCCCCCATCTCTCTCACCTCTCTCTCTTTCTCTCCTCCCTCTCCAATCTCTTACCCCCCTCTTTCCTCCCTCTCTCCTTTCTCTTTCCCATCTCCATTCCTCCCTCCCACTCTCTCTTCCCTCTCACCTCTCTCTCTTTCTCTCTTTCATCTCACCCCCCTTTCCTCCCTCTCTCTTCGCTCTCTCCCCCCTGAGACCCCCCCTCTCTTCCCTCTCACCTCTCTCTGCCCCCCCCACCTCTCTCTCTCTCCTCTCTCTTCATCCTTACACCCCCTCTTTCCTCCCTCTCCTACCTCTCTCTTCATCCTTACACCCCCTCTTTCCTCCCTCTCTCTCTCTTTCTCTCTCTTCATCCTTACACCCCCCTCTTTCCTCCCTCTCTCCTCTCCCCCTCTCCATTCCTCCCTCCCCATCTCGCTTCCCTTTCATCTCTCTCCTCCCTCTCTCCTCTCTCCCCCTCTCCATTCCTCCCTCCCCATCTGACTTCCCTCTCATCTCTCTCTCTCTGTCTCTCTCTCTCTCCTCCCTCTCTCCTCTCTCTCTCTCTCTTCTCTCTCTTTCTCTTTGCTCTTACCCCCTGTCCTTCCCCCCTCCACAGCAGGCTGTTGTTAGTGGGATGGCACCTTCAGATCTGCTCCTCTCACACGTCCTGCTCAGGTCATCTCCATCTCTCCTTCTGCCCATCAGACAGCTCCTCCTCCTCCTCCTTTTCCTTCTTCATAATATTACAAAACGTTCCCTTTTTATCCAGTAGAATGTCATTTGACACATTCTCTGGCTCTTAACACTGTGTGGTTCGTCTGGTCGATTCTATGGTTTTATGATTTTGCTTGGATTTAATTAGATTTTTTAGTGAGCAGTGAGATCAAATTGAGCAGTTACCATATATTTTGTCTGTGGTTTGATATTTTGTGTGTGCAGCCCTTTAGAAACGGTTATAAAATCTGCTACATAAATAAAGCTGATTTGGATTTGGACAAAATAATAGTGTTAACATGTGGACTCATATTAGGCCGATAGATTAAGATCATTCAACAAACAATCTGTGTCGATACAACACTGGTTTTATTATCGATGAATATCACATTTTTTATATTTTTAACAACCCTACAAGCAAGAATAAAACCTCTGTGAGTATTTAAGAGTAACTGTAACTGTCTGGATGAAATCTGATTCATGGTTTGAAGGACAAAAGATGAAAAATAATGCAATCAAATCTGGCATTTGCAAATGATAGTCAGAAAAATCATATCTGAGGGAGCTGAAAGAACATCAGATAATTTCATATTGTCAACATAAAGCTATGTCATTTATAGATTCACTCAGAGTGGAAGAGAAGGCAGCACTTTTCCTCCAGTAACAGTTCCACCGCACAATGGAAGAGGCTTCAAATATGTCAAGACGGTTTGACTTCCATCTCAAAGTCATTTTGAATCTGATGGAAATGGTTTGAGCGGCAGCATTATACTCTCCTGAGCTCAAATTGGTCCTGCCCAAAGGAAGGAGTTATAACTGAAACCAAATGGGAGGATAGAGAGGATTACACACAGGCGAAACACAAAGACCACCGCACAAAAGAAGCAACACCTTCACCTGTCAGTCAGCCTACAGACCCTTTAAAATGTGATGTCATCAACTGAGAACGGAGGCGACTGGAGGCAAAATGAAGTGGACTGTAAATGTTTCAATGATTCTCTCACATTAGATCTAAATACAGCTTTTAAGTGTTTGTGTTCGAAAAAGCAGCACATTTGAATTTCCAGTGTAGAAAGGTAGAAATTAGACAAAAGTTAGTCAGTTAGTTAGACAAAATACAATTTTCTAGCCTTAAAAGTGTATTTTAGCTTCAAAAGAATCTAATTTATGGAATAGTATCTAATATATCTGTAGATGAAATGAAAAATGATTGTGGGCTCAACATTTCTGTGAGTATTTTTCCAGTAAAACCCATAAATCTGGATTGTTCCTTTATCAAAAATGCAAAGAGTTTATCATAATTTCCTAAAACATAATATAAAATACAATAATAAATGTGTTGTGCAGCAGCTCTGATGTCACTCACATGTGTCTGAGGCTTTTACTGACACAAAATCATCATCATTTTTCATATTTTGTGATATTCTGAGGTTAACCCCAGTTTCTCCAGTGAAATCACATTCACTTTTTCCTGCATTCTGTTTTGGATTATACACTTTTAAAGGGTCTATAGATTTATGGATATATTTGGCCATTTTCAGGCATTATTTAAACTGTCCGCAATGCTCCAAATGTATTTTTCACTTATATAAGCCTTGATTTTCATCCAGTGAGCCAGGGAACATTACTGTGCCTTGAGGTGCTGCCAGGTGTAGCTTGAAAAATGTCCAATTCGGATTCACACATAAAAAAAAAGTAAATAGTAAATAATAAATACCGTTTAGGAGTGACCTGAACATATTTCGACAAATTTAATGAACCAAACAGTGTCACAGATATTATTCCCCACATTATACCAAATTATTTTACAAAAAGATCTGAAACAGGCATCTCAAACTTGCGGCCCGGGGGCCAAATGCAGCCCTCAGACAATTTCTGGTGGTCTCCAAGATGATTTTCGATTGGTATTATAAATGTCCTGCAGATAAAACACAGAATCCATTAAAAATCACTGTGTCAGTAATGACTGGGCCTAATAATACATTACTTAATTACTCATTACTAAAACACATAGTTTCGATCATTTCTAAATTCTATAATAAACCAAATATACCTAAAAAATGGAAAACTTTTGGCAACTAAAATCTCCTATGCGTAGATTTTGTCGGTAAGAAAATGTATTTCACGTCTGTCTCTGCTGCGGCCCCTGATCAGTTCTGATTTTCTAAATTCGAGCCCCTCTCAAAAGGAGTTTGAGACCCCTGCTCTAAAAGGTGTTGTGCCGTGGTCTCTGTCCAACCAAAAAAGTTGAAAACAGGTTGAAAATCACTGATGAAATGCATTCCAAGCATCCAAATTATTAACTGCTATGAGTTTATAAACGCTTTTCACAACTTTCCAGAGTGAATTTTACCCATCACAGTGACGCTAACAACAACTAGCGTGCTAACAGTGCACTTCCTGCTTCTCAGCCAATAAAACGTTCTATAATTAGATGCAGACAGCACACAGCGGTCTCGTTTACAGCTGCTTTCACACTGTGAGTTCTGTATTGCATAAAAGGGTTGTACCCAGTTTAAGACTACAGTGTGTTGCGTCTAATGGAGCGATTCATTCTCCACGAAGCAGCACTGTTATGTTAAAAAGTAACATAAGAGTGTGTTTAAAATGGCTCTGAGCGGTGCATCTGACTCTCCTGGTGTTCTACGACTCGTCTGCGATTGTGTTCTGTAGCATTTGAATGAAGAACAATAAAATACTCAAAAATAGTGCTTGTTATGAAAGGTGAATATTAGCTCTGATTCAAACATTTCCCACAAACCACCTCCAGAATGCCTGACCTCAGGAGGGTTGGGTCTGGTCAGTGGAGCCTGCTGCTGATACTGGGGACAGCAGTGGCACAGAGGCTAGAGTACGTACTGTTGTTGTGTCTTTGGGCGAGACACTTCACCCACCTTGCCTCCAGTGTCCATGTGCACTGGTGTGTGACAGACAGTGTGTTTGTGAGTCCGGTGTGTTTACAGCATGTACACTATGTATGAAATGTCCAAATGTACGATACTAAAGAATAGGCTTGATAATCTACAGCAATTTCAAAACAACAATCATGATAAATAACTCTCTTTTTCAGACAATAAAATGTACTTATTCAGCGCTTTACTCACTCACTTCAGGATGATTCTGTTCAGGAAATGGCAAATTTGTCCAGTTCATGTGATTTTTTTTGTCAGAATTGATGCTTGCAGGGGACTCCAGCCTTTCCTCCTCCAAAGCTACTTTTCTGAAACCAAAATGGCATAGAGCTTCTTTAGATGGTAAACAAAGCATTATCTATTCATCAGTGCACAAGGCGAGCTGAGTAATCATCCATTGTGTTGTGTTGAATGTATGATCTGAAATGTCTGTGTGACGTCTGTGGAAACAAATAAAAAAGGTCGCTTTTCTTCCTTTCAAGGCGCCTTACATCAAGGACCTGTTCACCCACACATATTCATGCACCAGTGAGCGCAGGCACTCTGTTACAACCTGTAACCATCAACCAAGGATGTTTTATGTCAGGAACGGGATTCAAACCTTCGGATCAGAAGACGACTCCTGGTCCTTCTGGGACGATGTCTATCGAGGCTTACATCTGACCCTAAATACACATCTACAAAGGGAACAAAGGCTTGTAATGGATTCACTTTGAATTACTCAGTGTTTTATCTGCAATTCCTAAATCCTTTGAGGAGCTACTTAGAAAGTGATGGAGAGTTACAGATAGCTCCTGAGTGACAGGTTGGAGACTCTTGGCCTAATGAGCAGTCTTCTGTTTTAATAACCCTGCATGTATCTCATGAATGTTCACTACTGTCTCCACCAAATAAACCAATAATACTTTTGTACCAGCGACACTTGAGAACAGGCGCAGAGAACTTCACTGGATCTCAAATGTCTCATGCTGATTTAGACCTCACGACACAAAACTGTTTATGTTTTAAGTTTTGTTGCATTATTTCTTAAATGCAGATTAAAGGGTGAGTTTTAACTTTGAACAGCCTCCTGTACCTTTTCTCCTCCAGAACATGGACCCTCTCCACCAACTGCAGGTTCTGCTCCTGGATTCTGCTGAGCTCCTCTACATCACCTCTCATCCTTCTCGTTTCAGCTCCTCCTCCACAGAGCTCCTCTCTCGCGTTCTTCTCAGCTCCTCCTCCACAAAGTTCCTCTCTCTCGTTCTTCTCAGCTCCTCCTCCACATCACCTCTCGTTCTCCTCAGCTCCTCCTCCAGAAAGCTCCTCTCTCTCGTTCTTCTTTTCTCAGCTCCTCCTTCACAGCTCCTCTTCTCTCATCCTTCTCTTCTCAGCTTCTCCTCCACAGGCTCTCTCTTTCATCCTTCTCTTCACAGCTCCTCCTCCACAGCGGTCCTCTCTCGTTCTTCTCTCCTCAGCTCCTCCTAACCAGCTCCTCTTCTCTCATCCTTCTCATCTCAGCTCCTCCTCCACAGCTCCTCTCTCTCATCCTTCTCTTCTCAGCTCCTCCTTCACAGCTCCTCTCTCTCATCCTTCTCTTCTCAGCTCCTCCTCCACAGCGCTCCTCTCTCTCGTTCTTTTCTTCTCAGCTCCTCCTCCACGCTCCTCTCTCTCATCCTTCTCGTCTCAGCTCCTCCTCCACAGAGCTCATCCCGTCCTTCTCTTCTCAGCTCCTCCTCCACAGGCTCTCTCTTTCATCCTTCTCTTCTCAGCTCCTCCTCCACAGCTCCTCTCTCTCATCCTTTTCTTCTCAGCTCCTCCTCCACAAAGCTCCTCTCTCTCGTTCTTCTCTTCTCAGCTCCTCCTTCACTTCTCAGCTCCTCCTTCACAGCTCCTCTTCTCTCATCCTTCTCATCTCAGCTCCTCCTCCACAGAGCTCATCCCGTCCTTCTCTTCTCAGCTCCTCCTCCACAGGCTCTCTCTTTCATCCTCCTTCACAGAGCTCATCCCATCCTTCTCTTCTCAGCTCCTCCTCCACAGGCTCTCTCTTTCATCCTTCTCTTCTCAGCTCCTCCTCCACAGGCTCTCTCTCTCATCCTTCTCGTCTCAGCTCCTCCTCCACAGAGCTCCTCCCGTCCTTCTCTCTTTCAGATTCTCCATTTCCTGTCGGAATTGCTATAATCCACACATCCTTTATAGTTCCTTCTTTACATTTAATGCTCGATAACAAAATGTACTATTAACCTATAACGTCTGATCTGATTCTCTTTGTAGTGAAACCCCCCAGACCCACACACGCCGCCTCCTTTGATACTCCTCACTTCATCATTTTGCAGGAGCTTGTTATCAGAAACCGTATGTATTTTTCACATGACTTTTGCTGATTCATACGCTGTAACGGTTGAATTATTGAGTTGACATTTTCCGTGAGGCTGTCAGTGCAGAGAGCTCAAAGAGAATGCCAAAGAGAAGAGGAGTTTGCAGTTTTGGGAGGGTTTAAAACATGGCGCTCGTCTGAGTCTGAATGTAAGAAGTCTGCCAGAGGATTTAAGGAACTGTGTGTTCATGGGTCTGAAGTGACGCGACACACTCGTTTCTTCTGTCATCTCGAGGACGGAGGTTGCTTTCTGTGGACTGTGGACCGACAAGTCTCAAAAGAAAGGATTGTTCTTCTAACATCTCCCAATAACCAGTTGGTATTCAGAAATGGATTACTGTGGACTTAAATCCCTCCAGACTGAGCACTGAGCACTGGGTTAGGGTTAAGTATTTAGCATCTGGCCAATGCTCACTTACACAATAAACAACCGCGTTAATTGCGTGGCTATGCTAATAAACGTTAGTACTGCAGATGGAACAATCGTCCAATGCGTTTAGCGACCAAGCTCCTGTTATGAACCAGCTCCTGTTCATGTTCATGTTCAAGAGGCCCACAGTCTCTACATTTAAGACCAGGCTCCAAACGGTCCTCTTTGAAATAGTTTATGGTCAGGCCAGGAACAGAAATAAAACCCTACAGTTTTAGCTATGCTGCCCCAGGAGCAACTCTGCTGGAGGAAGTATGGCAGCTGAACACTGTCCTCTGGTTCTTCTACTTTCAACAAACAATATTTAAGATTTTAGTTCAACTGTAGTCTGTTCATTGCTGTTCACATGTTCCTTTGTTTCTCATGCTTCACCCCGAGGGAAGTGGAGACATCACCTGCCTGGAGGAACTCTCTCTCACTAGATGAGCCACCTTCCCTCCTCCTGAGCGGTTCTGGTCCAGATGGATGCGTCAGTCCTGGACCATCTGCAGCCTGTCAGTCCTGGTTCAGTCTTGGTCTAGTCCTGGTTCAGTCCTGGTTTAGTCCTGGTTCAGTCCTGGTCCATCTGCAGTCTGTCCGTCCTGGTTCAGTCCTGGTTCAGTCTTGGTCTAGTCCTGGTTCAGTCCTGGTTTAGTCCTGGTTCAGTCCTGGTCCATCTGCAGTCTGTCCATCCTGGTTCAGTCCTGGTTCAGTCCTGGTCTAGTCCTGGTTCAGTCCTGGTTTAGTCCTGGTTCAGTCCTGGTCCATCTGCAGTCTGTCCGTCCTGGTTCAGTCCTGGTTCAGTCCTGGTCTAGTCCTGGTTCAGTCCTGGTTTAGTCCTGGTTCAGTCCTGGTCCATCTGCAGTCTGTCCGTCCTGGTTCAGTCCTGGTCTAGTCCTGGTTCAGTCCTGGTCCATCTGCAGTCTGTCCGTCCTGGTTCAGTCCTGGTTCAGTCCTGGTTCAGTCCTGGTCTAGTCCTGGTTCAGTCCTGGTTTAGTCCTGGTTCAGTCCTGGTCCAGCTGCAGTCTGTCCGTCCTGGTTCAGTCCTGGTCTAGTCCTGGTTCAGTCCTGGTTCAGTCCTGGTCTAGTCCTGGTTCAGTCCTGGTTTAGTCCTGGTTCAGTCCTGGTCCATCTGCAGTCTGTCCGTCCTGGTTCAGTCCTGGTTCAGTCCTGGTCTAGTCCTGGTTCAGTCCTGGTTTAGTCCTGGTTCAGTCCTGGTCCAGCTGCAGTCTGTCCGTCCTGGTTCAGTCCTGGTTCAGTCCTGGTTTAGTCCTGGTTCAGTCCTGGTCCAGCTGCAGTCTGTCCGTCCTGGTTCAGTCCTGGTTCAGTCCTGGTTTAGTCCTGGTTCAGTCCTGGTCCAGCTGCAGTCTGTCCGTCCTGGTTCAGTCCTGGTTCAGTCCTGGTTTAGTCTTGGTTCAGTCCTGGTCCAGCTGCAGTCTGTCCATCCTGGTTCAGTCCTGGTTCAGTCCTGGTTTAGTCCTGGTTCAGTCCTGGTCCAGCTGCAGTCTGTCCGTCGTGGTTCAGTCCTGGTTCAGTCCTGGTTTAGTCCTGGTTCAGTCCTGGTCCAGCTGCAGTCTGTCCGTCCCTGGTTCAGTCCTGGTTCATTCCTGGTTTAGTCCTGGTTCAGTCCTGGTCCAGCTGCAGTCTGTCCATCCTGGTTCAGTCCTGGTTCAGTCCTGGTTTAGTCCTGGTTCAGTCCTGGTCCAGCTGCAGTCTGTCCGTCGTGGTTCAGTCCTGGTTCAGTCCTGGTTTAGTCCTGGTTCAGTCCTGGTCCAGCTGCAGTCTGTCCGTCCTGGTTCAGTCCTGGTTCAGTCCTGGTTTAGTCCTGGTTCAGTCCTGGTCCAGCTGCAGTCTGTCCGTCGTGGTTCAGTCCTGGTTCAGTCCTGGTTTAGTCCTGGTTCAGTCCTGGTCCAGCTGCAGTCTGTCCGTCCTGGTTCAGTCCTGGTTCAGTCCTGGTTTAGTCCTGGTTCAGTCCTGGTCCAGCTGCAGTCTGTCCATCCTGGTTCAGTCCTGGTTCAGTCCTGGTTTAGTCCTGGTTCAGTCCTGGTCCAGCTGCAGTCTGTCCGTCCTGGTTCAGTCCTGGTTCAGTCCTGGTTTAGTCCTGGTTCAGTCCTGGTCCATCTGCAGTCTGTCTGTCCTGGTTCAGTCCTGGTTCAGTCCTGGTTTAGTCCTGGTTCAGTCCTGGTCCAGCTGCAGTCTGTCCGTCCTGGTTCAGTCCTGGTTCAGTCCTGGTTTAGTCCTGGTTCAGTCCTGGTCCAGCTGCAGTCTGTCCGTCCGTCCGTGGGTTTCTACTTTTTCCCACAGGGTTTTTTGTAGTTTTACCTTGAGCGAAGGAGGAGAAAATAAGAATGTTTTGGACATCTGAGTGTGCAATGTATTTTTTCAGTTTTTGAAGCTACTTGCAGGCTTAACATTAGCCATTTCCTGTTGTCCGGGTGTTTTATTTTAGGATCACAGTCACCCATCCAGATACATACCCCGAGTGCTTGTCTGTGCAGAGAATGGCTGTGAATGAGAAATGTCGGCAAATGTTAGTTGTGGCAACTTTTCGCTGCTGTAAGTGGTGTCAGAGACTCACTTGCAGAAGATAAGAATCAAACCCCACAATTTGAAGTATAGCCACAATTCAGTTTAGGTGAAATGTGCTAAACTCATGATGATGTAACAGTGAAGAGGCTACAACACACAGGGACGTCCTCAAAATGGCGACAACGACAAAGAATAGCTTGAAACTGTGTCTGTGCTGAACAGGTTTAAAAAGAAACTCCAATCTCAAATGAACCTGTGTTATATTTTGGACATTTAAATTGCAAAATTGTTGTAAAAAAAAAAAAAAGGGAAAAAAAAAGATGTCCACTACTGACCTCCGCCTGCTCCTCTACAGCACGTCGCTGTAAACATCATCACGAGAAAGCACCTCCCCCAAGAGACTGAGCAGACTTTCTTTTTTTGTGCAGTGAAAGAAGTAAGCTCAGAGCAGTTGGCGGACAGTCAAAGCAAATGCAGAAGAATCAAGATTACACAATACAACTTCAAGAGGGAAAATTAGACAGAAAACCATTGTAGAAAAGGTTTCAAACGTGGTCATCTGGACACTGTTTGAAACTCAAGGCGTTTCGACTTCCATCCAGAAGTCATTATCAATCAGTGGAGCTGGTCTAAGAACTCTGGCTTATATGCTGCTCTCAGCTGTGAAAGCCCCGCCCACAGGGAGGGGTCACTGATAATGGCCTGTCTTTGTTAATACATTAGTTTGCCTTGCTTAGTTTCACCTGAAACTAATCTTTGTTATGTTAGCCTTTTAGCCCTGTGACGAGTTGGCCACTGTCCAGGGTGTACCCCGCCTAAGGCCCAAAGTCACTGGGATAGGCTCCAGTCACCTGCGACCCCTAACGGGAATAAGCGGTAGAAAATGAATGAATGAATGAATGAATGTTAGCCTTTTGTTCTTTTGTCCTATTGTTAGCTGTAGCTCCTCATCGCTGCTGAGGACCTGGTCATGTGACTGACAGACCTGGACCAAAAACTGAACCTTACACCACCATTGTTTAGAGAAGGGGTTTCTCTTTTCACAAAAATAGCTTTCTTTATTCCTCTTTCAAACCAATTCTTCTCAAATCAATGGTATCATGGTTAACCCTCCCACAGTCTTCAGGTCCATTTGACCCCATCTAGATATTTTGTTTTATTTTTTATTTCATCACTATGAAACTTTCATGGATGGTCCAAAACGTCACCTAACATACAATTTATGCCATTTAAAAAAAAACAAGAAGTATTTTTTTTTTCCTGATATGAAAACGTATATTGCTTCTTGTCCAAATGTACATGGCTCAAATAAAGAGAGCATGAGGGTTAAAAGCTTATAAAGGAGGTTTATTTCTCCACAAAATATGTCTGGAATTAATGACTGGAGCAGGAGCTGGGCTTTAGGTCGAGACCGTTCAGATCAGAGAGAGGACACACAGGGGGAACACACAAAGGAGAGACTCATTCTGTTTTCTGATCGGAGAATCGTCTTATGGACCTCTTATGGATGTGCAATGTTTTTCAAATCAAGAATACACCAGCATTACAGTTGTTATCAGTAAAAGCTATATTTGATTTGAACATGTTTACCTCAAATCTGGCCAGACAGAAATGAAAGGAGACATATTACACTTTTTTCAGGGCCTGAGTATTGAACTATGACATAAGTAGATCATCATTTTACATTGTACTTATTGTAAAGTGCAACATTGATCTAAAACGGCTTAATAATAGAAACTGGTCCATTTACTTCCTGCTCAAAACTGCAGAACTAATAAGCCCCGCCTCTTTGTGACATTCCACTGTTACAAGCATCAGATAGTCAATTACATATTTTTATTTCTGAACAGTGTCTGTGTGGCATTTCAGAACTCCACGTGTCACTCAGATTCTGAATTTTTCAAGTAATCCAATTTAAGTACAGGATGTGGGCGGGGCTAGGGGGTAAGTGAAAACAGGACTTTTCTGAGCACTGGAGTCTCAGTTGCAGGACGAGACAACATTAACTCAAACAAGCAGGAATCAATTAAAAAAATAAAATGGAAAAACTTTGAGGAAACTACTGATGAGGAAACGGTGCTGTGACGAGGTTAAAAGCTCTTTAAAGTTGATTTTGCAGAATATGTCTCCTTTAAGATAAAATGAACTTAACCTGTGTCTCGTTTGTGGGATCGAGCGCCAACTGCATCTTGTACGAACAAATTATTAACAGATGATGACTTTTTTTCCATCTATAAATCTGTTTTCCCAAGATTCAGAACATGAAACCTAATAAAGACCCGCTGACCATGGCTGGATGTGGAGCCATATGAACCAGGTGCTCCGGGCCCCAGTGAACAGGTGGCCCCCCCTCAGGGCCCTCACAGCGGACAGCACCGTGAGGGAGGGGCCCAGCTGGCGCCGACCGCAGGAGGTGCCAAGAAGTGTCGGGTCGGTGCCAAAACCCAGCGGCACCAAGTCTGTCGTGGCCCGGTCTGAGGGGGAGGGGCCTGGAACCAGCGATCAAGGAGTGAATCTGAATAAAGTCAAACAGTGCAGACAATTAGGACAGATTTGAAGAACACGAGTGACGACAGATGTGCGTCTTCTGAAGGCAGTGTTTGAGATTATGAGACATTCAGCACGTTTAAAACCTCAATGGACCCGTTAAAAAAACATTCTAGATTCAGAATGGAGGCAATAGTGTAGTGTAACATCAGAAACTGGGATTTAACCTCAAAATATCACAAAATATGAAAAATGTAGATGATTTTGGAAAAGTAAAAGCCTCAGACACATGTGAGTGACATCAGAGCTGCTGCACAACACATTTATAATTGTATTTTATATTATGTTTAAGGAAATTATGATAAAATCTTTGCATTTTTGATGAAGGAACAATCCAGATTTATGGGTTTCACTTGAAAAATACTCACAGAAATGTTGAGCCCACAATACGTTTTAATTTTTTCTAGAGATATATTAGATACTGTACCATGAATTTGATTCTTTTGAAGCTAAAATACAATTTTAAGGCTAGAAAATATTTTTTTATCCATCAGTTGTTGTAGAAAAGCAATCTGGAAATTCAAATGTGTGTTTTTTTTTCCAACACAAACACTTAAAACCAGCAGTATTTAGATCTAATGTGAGCTAATCATTGAAAAAATCAGCTTCATTTTGCCTCCAGTCGCCTCCGTTCTGGAATTTTGATGACGTCACATTTTAAAGGATCTATTTAAACAAAACATGTTATGCCAAAGTTCAATATTGACTAACAGCACCATGTATAACCTTGTACCTCGAACATAATAGTAGTTTTTGTTGTTTTTTGATTCAGTTTCCCATGATGTGACATAAACACACTGATCAGTATTGGATTTGATGCTTTTTAAACAACTGAAAAAACTTTACTTTAAGTATTTTGTAGCACTTCATTAAGGCAAACATGTAAAGCACATTATTAGTACTAATATCCACCATCCAGCACAGCTTTTCTGTATTTTAAATAAAATAGTGATGATGACATTCAGCCATAAGGGGCAGGAGTTAAAGTTTCCTATTGATTACATTATACTTTACCATGAAAAATCAATAAGGTAAATTCACACATGTTTAACCTGATCATTTCTATTAGTGACAAGAGCCTGAAACTCATAATATCACAAAAAAATCTGAATTTTAACAGAAAAAATGTAGTTGCTCCCATAGACTGTAAATAAATCCCTTTTTACATACATTTATATACAGTTTATGGCTGATAAATCATTGACCTCTAGAATGTTGTGATGTCGTGGCACTTTTATGACACAAAAAAGTGATTTTTTTCTTGATATTAGACCCAGTAATTACCAAAATACAGAGTGTTAACGGTTGATTAACATTTTAAAGCTGTTGTCGATGTTAATTGTGCTATTAAAACATCTCATTAGTTCAACGTCGACACTAGTTGCTTTAACTAGTTGCCTTTTTTCCTCTCTTTCATGAAAATCTGGCAACTTCTGACTCCCTTTGAAACCTTACACCTCATCAATTCAAAAACACCACACAGTTTATTCACATTTGTGCAAAAGTCAAATGCGTCTAATCCTCGTCCCTGATGAAGTCTAAACCGTCCCGTTCAGTGTGACCTGAGCGCGCTCCATCATCCTAATGAACCATCTCCACACATCGCTCCACCACAGACCTGACAACAAGAGTCCAAGGCTCTCATCCTTCAATCACTGACCATTACTGTCCAGACCATCACAGGAGAGAGAGAGAAGGGGGAGAGAGGGGGAGGGAGAGAGAGAGAGGGGGGGCAGACAGAGAGAGACAGGGAGAGAAAGAGAGACAGAGAGAGAGAGAGGGAGGGAGAGAGAGAGTGAGAGAGGGGGAGGGGGCAGACAGAGAGAGAAAGAGAGAGAGAGAAGGGGGAGAGAGGGGGAGAGAGAGAGAGAAAGAGAGGAGGGGGCAGACAGAGAGAGACAGAGAGAGGGAGGGAGAGACATGGAGAGAGGGAGACAGAGAGAGGGAGGGAGAGAGAGAGAAAGAGAGACAGAGAGAGAGAGAAGGGGGGGAGAGAGATAGAAGGGGGGAGAGAGGGGGAGAGACAGAGAGAGGAGAGAGGGAGACAGAGAGAGGGAGGGAGATGGAGAGAGACAGAGAGAGAAAGAGAGAGGGAGACAGAGAGAGGGAGGGACAGAGAGAGACTGAGAGAGACAGAGAGAAGGAGGGAGAAAGATGGAGAGAGACAGAGAGAGAGAAAGCGAGAGAGAGAGGGGGGAGGGTGAGAGAGACAGAGAGAGACAGAGGCAGAGAGAGAGAAGGGAGAGAGGGGGTAGAGAGAGAAATAGAGAGAGAAGAGAGAGAGAGGGAGGGGGGCAAAGAGGGAAGGGGAGAGAGAGAGAGAGACAGAGGCAGAGAGAGAGAGAGAGAGAAAGAGGGGAAGAGAGAAGAGGGAGAGAGAGAGAGGGGGAGACAGAGAGAGAGGGAGGGAGAGAGAGAGAGAAAGAGGGGGGATAGAAAGAGAGGGGGTAGAAAGAGAGAGGAGGGAAGAGAGAGGCAGAGAAAAGAAAAGGAACATGTTGGAAGTTTGAGAAAGGGGAGAGGGGAAAAAATAGTAATGAGAAGAGGCAATAGAGAGAGAAATGAGAAGGGGGAGGGAGCCGGAGAGGAGGAGGTGAGATGGAAAAAAGAGAGAGCTTAAAGAGAAAAAGAGGGGGAGTGAGAGAGGAGAAGAAGAAGGAAAGGAGATCAATGGAAAAAAAGGTGGAACAAAATGAGGGAGGGGAGAAAAAAAACAAGTGAGAGGAGAGGAGAGAGAGGAGAAAAAGGTGGAGGAGCGAGAGTAGGAGTAGGAGTAGAGTAGGAAGGAAGAGAGCAAGAAGAATAAAGAGAGGGAGAGAGAAGAGTGAGACGAGAGGGAGAGGGGGAGATGAGAGAGAGATGAAAGAGGGATGGGGGAGAGAGAGAGAGGAGACAGGGGGAGGGAGAGAGTGAGAGTGAGTATAAAAGGGAGGCGAGATGGAAGAGAGTGAAAGAGGGAGAAAAGAAAGAACCATGTTTTGTGCAATGTTCAAATTGTTCTCTGAATGAGTGAAGTACAGAGTCTGCTCCGGAGCACTGGGCTGTCAGTCAGGACCACGCACAGGTTCATTGATCCTCTCTGTGCACTGGATGAACTGTACGTCATCTGCCCGGAGGAACTAACTAGATGATAGATTCAGTCCCGGTTCAGTCCTGGTCCAGTCCTGGTCCAGTCCTGGTCTCTACAGTCTGTCCGTCTGTGGGAGTAGGATCTCCTTCATATGCTTCTCCCTGAGGTTTCTACTTTTTCCCACAGGGTTTTTTGTAGTTTTTCCTTGAGCAAAGGAGGATCAAGGACAAGGGGCGCTCTGGAACAGTTACACATTTGCAGAATTCTTCTTGAACATTATTTATTTGAACTGCTTTCTACCTATGACCCATTGAGGAAACTGTTATTGTGATTTTGGGCGCTACAAAAATAAACTGAACAAAAGAAAAGGGGCAGGTGCACTCAACAATAAAAAGGAAATAACATTACAATTACATTTAACTCAGCTCATTATCAACATTAGCTGGGTAGAATACACAATATTCAAATATAATTCATGGCTTTCTAAAACGACCAAAAGGATTAGGGACAAAAGAACACAGCCCTGGTTTATGACTGGTTTAGCTCCATGTTTAGTCTTAGAAGTAATAGGTGGAGAAAAATCTGAGTACCAACTTCCAAAGGAGAATGAAACAAAGACATAACACTTCCTTGTTTCGACGTGTAAAGAACTCGACTCTCCCCGGCCACAGTTTTCTATCTGTGCACATGTAAGCCCTCCCAGATCCTCTTGTAGCCACCGTCTGACCCGGCTCTCCTCTCTTTCATGTGCTGCGTCTGAAGCTCTCCTGGAGGTGATGGCTTTTCTTGAGGATCAGCTGGTTTTGATCTGCAGAGGGCTGAACAAACTCCTGACACGCCGCTTTGACGAGGCTGCCGCTCAGAGTGGCTTAGCAGAACAAAGAGCCGCCTCACTTTACACTCGCACGCACTTAAAGGAGAGGAGAAGTGAACCCATACTGTAGTCTCACAATGTGGTGCAGCAGATCTTAAATACAAACTAAACGCCGCAAAAAGTACCATTTATGTCCAATTTCTGAAACAGGAACACAAGCTGACGGTGTCTGGTAATGTTCTGGTGCGTCCACACGGCTCTGCGTCCACATCAAAGCTAACGTCGACTGTAATTGAGTAAAGTGGATGATGCAGGTGAGAGGTCTCAAGCAAAAATAGACATGTAGGGGGCAGAGAAGAGGCAGCGTTTCCTATCCTATAAAATACATTTTTAGAGAATTAATACCTGATATGAATGTTCAAAACTCTGTGCAAGAAGCAGAAGACAGGTCCACACCACAGAGTGCCACGCTGTAAGCAAAGACTAATTAGAAGGCTACAGTTTCAGAATCAGAAAGGTTTTTATTACCATTGTTGGTGAACAAAACAAACTTGCTTTGGCGGGAAGGTGCAACATACAGCAATGAATTATAATATTAGAAAGGTAAAAAGTATAGATTATGATAAAATAAGGGCATGCAAAATAAAATGTGTGTAGAATAAAAATGAAATACAACAAGAAACTGTTCTTCTGGCAGGAGGTTCTGGTCCGGATGGACCGTAGCCTCCTGCCCGAGGGGAGGGGCTTAAATAATCCATGTCCAGGTGAGAAGGATCAGCTGTGATCGACCTGCTCCAAGTCCTGGAGACGTACAGGTCCTGGAGAGTCACGGGTCCTGGAGATGTACAGGTCCTGGAGAGTCACGGGTCCTGGAGATGTACAGGTCCTGGAGACTCACGGGTCCTGGAGATGTACAGGTCCTGGAGACTCACGGGTCCTGGAGATGTACAGGTCCTGGAGACTCACAGGTCCTGGAGATGCACAGGTCCTGGAGACGCTCAGGTCCTGGAGACGCACAGGTCCTGGAGACGTACAGGTCCTGGAGACGCTCAGGTCCTGGAGACGCACAGGTCCTGGAGACGCACAGGTCTTGGAGACGCTCTGGTCCTGGAGACGCACAGGTCCTGGAGACGCACAGGTCCAGGAGACGCTCAGGTCCTGGAGACGCACAGGTCCTGGAGACGCACAGGTCCTGGAGACGCACAGGTCCTGGAGACGCACAGGTCCTGGAGATGCACAGGTCCTGGAGACTCACATATCCTGGAGACTCACAGGTCCTGGAGACGCTCAGGTCCTGGAGAGATGGTCAAACCCTGCTAACAGAGTTTCACCTAACAAGGCTCTGCAGGACCCGGGGGGCGTCCCGCTGTGACCCTCGTGTGTAAAGAGCCTTCACCTGACGCCACGCACAACAAACAAGGACAGATTTAAATACTTACATAAAAATAAATAATATGAATTTGGCAAAGGTGAGGCGGCATATCAGAGCTTTTAATGTGAAAGGCGTGCCGCACCAGCCACAGATCAATGCTCCACAGTTGAGCCAAGCCTTGTCCGGTCCTGGGGCCACACTGGAGGGCTGGAAAGATAGGAGTGTTGGTTTTTGTTCAGCTGAATAAATGATTGGATGAAATATACGCAATACTCACTGGTGAATGGCAGCGCCGGCACAACCGCTGGCTTCAGGCCTGAGCTGGTGATTTTAGAGCAATTGATTGACAAGGCTGCAGTGCTCGTGCAGCTCCCAAACAACAGCAAGTTACTGTGTTGAGAAATAACACTGTAGATACTTCTATTCTATTCAGTGCAAAAAATGTCCAAAGGTTTCTTCAGTTGTACCCGTGTTGGTGCAGATGTTTGGGTTCTCTCTCTCTGTTCCTCACGTACACAGATGAAGCATGTCCCACTGCAGAGGCCGACGTATGGGAACAATTATCTGATTATTCATCTGATCCGACACATGAGCCCAGCAGAGGCAGACCGTTTCACATGTGAGTAACTGATGGTCGCGCGGTGATGGTCTCTGAGGGGACTGTGCTGCTCCACTTTAAAATATTTGTAAGGTCTGCGTCTGTTTAGCGTCAGAGGGCTCATTTAAGTCAGGAGCAATCACTCCGAAACACATTCATCTCACTCAGGGTTTGTACATGCCATGCACCAGTGGAGCTCAAACAGGACTGAGATGTGAGCGTTCTCCATCTTTGGTTGAAGAAGACATAGAAGGCTTTATTTCTGGTATTTAATGACACACTTTCACACATGTAGATCATTGTTGTTTTGTTCATTGTAAACTTGAAAATGGATCTAAAGCAGCTCATTACAAACAGGTTCATTGACTCTGAAGGGATTCTCTGGTGCTGGCCCCGCCTCTTCATAGTAACATCCTGGTTTAAATAGATCACTTCATGTAACTTTATTAGCACACCCATGTTATCAAAGCTGTTTCAGTGACCATCTGCATTTTAAGGGGAGACACTACAGGAAAAACTACTTTTTATGCATGTTTTTTGGTCACTTTGTTCTCTCAACATATCGACTTTCATGTGGAAACAACAAACGTGTCCAATCTGCTCCTAAAGATGTTTTATTCTTCCATTGAATCCACTTCATCCATAGATTTCTCTGGGACATTGTAACTTCAAAGGCCGTTTTCTTAAAATGTATTTTTCTCCCTTCAGACATAAAGATCAGCCTTAAAGTACATCCTACACCAAACTGTACAATCTGGACTCAACAAGATTCTGACAAAACTTAGTAAAGGACTTTTTTAATAGCTAACTCTAAAACTGATTTATTGAAGTATTAATATTTAAAAATGAGGCGAAATTTTAATTTTTAAGTCCAATCTAGTTTAGGTAAAAACTAAATAAGAAATCCAAAATCCCCTCTTTTTTTGTAATTAATATGTGTACAAAATGAACCAAGAAATTTTAATCTGGTCCGGCCATTTTGCACATTTAAATGTCCCAAATATGTGTGTTTTGGGCAATTTTTTCACATAAAATGCCTTATTTCTACATGAAAACATGACATGATGAAAAACTATTTCTTTCTTTCTTTCTTACATTTATGTGAGTAAACTACAGGGGAAGTTTCAAATTGATATCTTTAAACTTAAGATTTTTTCCTGTTCACCTGCAGCGTCTCACCTTAAGTTGCCATTTTAAAACTAGTTGTCTAATTATCTGACTAAGTGTTTTTTTCTCCAGACCCATCTCTTCACCTCTATTTGAATAAACGCTCTGTTTTACAACAAAGCATAGCTAAGTAGTCACAACTTGCACAAACATGAGAAACCATTACTTGCCAAGTAAATACAATTTAAAATTTACTTACCACAGTTTACCTCGTCACAGCCCTGAGACTGCTCTTATCAAGGTGACAAATGACATCCGCCTGAACACGGACACATTACGGTCTTAATTCTGTCAGATCTGAGTGCTGCTTTTGATCCTGTCGATGGGATCCTCTCACTGGTACCAGAGGACTGGGTGGGCATCACTGACACCGCCCTACATTGGTTGAAGGCAGGAAGTACTTTGTTGACATTGGAAACTGTCCCTTCTGTTCAACCTCTATATGCTGCCGTTAGGTCTGTTCATACGCAGCACTAATGTGTCTTATCTCTGCAGATGACACTCAGATCTATGTCTCACTGACAGCAGGTGAATATGGACCAGTGGATTCACTCTGTCACTGCATCCAACAGATCAGCGTGTGGATGCAAAACAATTTTCTTCAGCTGAACTCAGACAAGACTGAAATCATCGTCTTTGGGCCACAGAAACAGAGAGAAAGTGTCAGCAGTCACCTCCAGTCTCTCGCTCTAAAACCTACAAATCAAGTTAGAAATCCGGGGGTAATAATGGACTCAGACCTGCACTTTAACAGCCACATCAAATCAATAACATCAACAGCCTTTTACCACCTAAAAAACATTGCCAAAATTAAAGGTATAGTGTCTAAACTGGACTTATCCATGCATTTGTCTCCAGGAGGTTAGACTACTGTAACGGCTGCTCACTGGCCTCTCCAAACTGTAAATGATTGAACAACACGGTTATAAGCTCACTGATTTAGCATGATACATCTCCTTTCCTGAAATAAAATGAATTCATTAACTTGAATTTGTTTTAATGTGTGTGCTGAGACTTGCTACAATGATATAAAGGGAACGTTTGGGGCAGTATGATGATGATGATTTTTATTTATAGGGCGCTTTTCCACCTAGCAGGCCTCAAAGTACAGGGCTATAGCGAAACCTCAGATCAGCAGTGGAGATTTAACAGACATATTTGAGTGACTGCCTATGCATAGGCAGTCACTATTTGTTCTTGTATTTTCCGTTTTTTCGGCACGTTTGACAGGCCACAGTTTTTAGATTCTTTTAATTTTTTTTGCATTTTTCAATAGTTCCTAGTCTTCTAATGTCTGCTATTACTTTTGGTACATGTACCTTTTGTAGTTTTTTCATAATTTGCCGAGCAATTCTTCCCCATCTTTTACAGTGGGAGCCTTTCTGTTGGTCCTCTACAGGAAATGTTGCTGTTTGAACGGATTTTGGCAGGTGCACAGTGGCAGAGCGGCTAGAGCTTCTGCCTCCCAATCAGGAGGCCGTGGGTTCGAATCCCGGACCATACCAACATCACACGAATTCAATTGCGCAGTCACTCGCAATAGCTTCAGCTATTGCAACAGCATCTAGTTAATCATGTTCTTGTCCAAAAGGCTAGAACTTTTCAAATTCTATTACACCATTACTAATCTGTTTCAGGACCAAACAAGAGCGTCAGACTGTTCATCGTTCCTGAGCTGCAGATAACATCGCTGGAGGAAACCTGAACCTGCGTGTGTCTCTTGACCCTGAGCACAGTCCTCCTGAAGCTGCAGCTGCTAAAGTGAAGATGTTTGGAGTTCTGCTGCTTCTGCTCTTTTCTCTCACGTCAAGAAAGCAATAACAGCATGTTTTACAACGAGGCAAGTCCTCGGCCAACCAAGAAGCCCTCTCCCCCTTCTCTCCTCTTCACATCCTTTCTCTGCTCCTCCTCTCCATCTCTCTCTTCCTCTCTTCTCTCCATCTCTCCGTTTCTGTCCTCCACGATCAGCTTCTGTCCATCGTTCTCCTTTTCTCTCCATCTGTCTCCTCCTCTCTCCTCTTCACCCCTCTTCTCTCCTCCTCTCCTCTTCTCACTTCTTCTCACCATCTCTCTCCTCTTCATCTTGGTCCTCTTCTCTCCTCTTTTCTCCTTTTCCACTCCTCCATCCTCCTCTATATTTCTATTTCCTCCTCTTTCCTTTTCTCTCCTCTTTCCTCTCCTCTTCTCCTCTTCACTCTCTCTCTGTCTTTGCTGTCCTCTTACCTCCTGCTCTTCTCTCTATATCTCTCCTTTTCTCTCCATTTCTCTCTTCTCCCCATCTGTGTACCCGGGTAGCTACCTAGCAGGTGCTGAATAAAGCAAAGAGCATCCTGGGACAGCCTCAACACCCTCTGACTCCTGAGTTTGTCATTATGCCTTCAGGGCACCGTTTTTATGTGCCAGTGAGGAAAACAAATCGTTTTTCCCACTCCTTCGTGCCCTCCGCGATTAAACTGTTGAATTTGAAGGGCAGTATTTGCTAATTTTATTGTATTTAATATTGTTGTAACTGTGAAATGGACTCACGCAGTGTGTGTTTTGTGTGTATGTGTATGAACTGCTCTGGGAAATGCTGCAAATGAATTGCCCTCTGGGATCAATAAAGTTTTCTGAATCTGAATCTTAATCTGTCCTTTTTCCTCCTCTCTCATCTTCCTCTCCCCTCTTCTCTTCATCTTTCTCCTCCTCTCTTCTCTTCTCTCCACCTCTCCCCTCCTTGATCACCTTCTCCTCATCCCTCTTCTCTTCTCTCCTCCTTTATCATCTTCTCTCCATCTCTCTCCTCTTCCCTCCTCTTCTCTCCCCTTCTCTCTTCCTCTCTCCTCTTCATCTTGGTTCTGTTCTCTCCTTTTCTCTCCTCTGCTCTCCTCTTCTCTCCATCTCTCTCCTCTTCATTCCTCCTCTCTTCTCCTCTCCCCTCCTCGATCATCTACTCTCCATCCCTCTCCTCTTCTCTCCTCTGGTCTCATCTTCTCTTCATCTCTCTCTCCTCCTCACTTCTCTCCAACTCTTTCCTCCGCTCTTCTCTTCATCTCTCTCCTTCTCCCTTCTCTTCTCTCCTCCTCTCCCGTCCTCGATCATCTTCTCTCCATCTTTCTCCTTTTCTATCCATCTTCGTCATCTTCTCTCCATCTTCCTTTTACCCCTCTCCTCTTCCCTCTCATCACCCCACTTCTCTCCTCTCCTCTTGTGCCCTCCTCTGTCCATCTATCTCCTTTTCTCTCCTCCTCTTTTCTCTTCTCTCCTCTTCTTTTCTCCTCTTCACTCCTCCTCTCTCTCTCCTCCTCTCTTTCTCTCTGTCTCCCGTTCTCGTCTCAGCACACAAAGCTCGGAGTTGGACAGAGTATGCTAAGTTAACTGCAAACAAAGAACATCGAACATTACATTTGCCACTGAAAACTTACCATGGATTTAGTTTTCTGAAAAATTACAACATTTCTGAAAAGAGAGTTGTCTTTTTCTTGCGTGTACCTGATGCTGAAAGCTTAGAAGTACAATTACTCCAACCAGTTTGTCAGTTTGCGAGTAAATGTAGCTGTGAGCTGACAAAATGTAACGTATTACTTCCACCTCTGATTACGATATGGGCCATTCCTCTGAGGGGCCCCTGATGCAGGAGCCCCGGGGCCCACAGTACCAGTGTGTGCTGCTGAACATGACTTTGACAGTAGCAGTAATCTGAGCACCAGAACAGGGAAGTGGAGTCTGGCACCAGAACAAATGCTGCTGTTTATTTGACAGGTCCACAGTGGCCCTCCAAACACTGACCTCTGTCTCCAAAGCTACGAGACACTTTTCAAATGTGGGACAAAATCCTCTACAGTAACAGCATTTATGTTCATGGGGGGCGCCAGGTTGAGGGGGTTGTTGGTTGTTTTGATCGATAAACCTTTTAAAACTAGCATTTGTCGTGATGAGTGATTTGTTATACGCTCTCAACTGTTCATAACTGGAAATTCAAACATCATTTTTACTTAGAGCACATGTCAAGAAAACTGCAAGAGTGAGTTTGATCAATGTTTTACTGAAAGACTAAAGGAAGCAGTGAAGGGGGGAAGGAGCGGGGCAAAAATTGGACAATGAACAGAAAAGAATGCTAAAATGCATGTATTACCACATCATCCTGTCCTCACACAACTCCACCGGCTCCCAGGGCAATACTGCATCCAAAACAAAGCTCTCGTCATCACCCACAACTCACTGACTCCTCCATCAGCACTGTCCCACCCGCCGCCTCAGATCAGCCGACCCCAGCCTCCTCACTCCCACCACCAGGGCAAAGCACCGGACCTCAGGGGACCGAGCGTTCGCTGCAGCCGCCCCCATTCTCTAACTTAGTCCCACAACCGATCAGGAACTCAGGCACATTACAGAACTTCAAAACACAGAAAAAAACCTGAATCTCCTTTGTTTGTCCTTTTGCTTGTTTCTGTATTATAAAGCGTCTGTGTGGCCAAAAAGGCACCTTATAAGTTTGATGTAATATTATTATTATTTAAAGAAATGGATTTACTGGTACTTATGGTTTAACTTTAGTCTCACTTTAAATGTGATTCCTAACTATAAACAGTATAATATATAATGTAAAATGTAAACAAAGTTGTACTTTAAGAGGACCTGAGACGTCATGTTTATGCCTTGGAGTTTTCTGAATGAAAAAGTAAACATGGTACATTGACATTGTGGATCAAAATTTTATCTGGCTGCTCGGATCAACTGTGCACTCATGTGGCCAGGTGAACAACTCTAATGCTCCAAGATGTATTCATGAGTTTGAGCGATGAAAAATTCTACTGAACATAGTTTGAATTACAGCCTTGTGATGAGATGGCCACTGTCCAGGGTGTACCCCGCCTAAGGCCCAAAGTCACTGGGATAGGCTCTTTCTGCATCTCCAGACCAAACTAACTGACGGTGCACCCAAGTAAAATGCCATTATTTGTACTCACCCCAACTGAGGGTGCAAACACTTTTAACTGAGGGTACAATGCACCCTTTTGCACCCCTGTACCTGGGCCTACCTCTCTGCTTCCTCCATGAAAGCTCAAACATGCAAATCTTCCATCCCTTTTCGTCCGCTTTAGCCGGGCCGGCTCGCAGAGGCAGCAGTCTGAGCAGGTAGGCCCAGGCTTCTCTTTCCACGCTCACTTCCTCCAGCTCTTCCAGAGGGATCCTGAGGCCTTCCCAGGCCACAGAGACACTGGAGAATCCCTCCAGTGTCCTGGGTCCTCCTCAGGGCAGCCTCGATGGTGGAGGAGTTAAAGTAAAATCCAGGCAGCAGGTCATGAGGAGCAATTTATTCTGCACTTTATTCTGGAAATTTGAAATACATTTGAATGCTTTGGTTTGTACAGTATTTGGGAAAAGTGTTTTTACTGAACACAGGTTTCAGCTCACAGATGTAGATTTGTGTCCCTTTGCTAAATAATTAAAGGATTTAATTGATAATCCAAGCTCTGCCCTGTTCTTTAAGAGTTCAGTGAACATGTATGGACCTAAAAACCCACTGAAAACCCAGAGAAGCACATCATGGTTTCAATTTTTGTTTGACAGACCCAACCTAAATGTTGAATCCCATATGTGTTAAAGAGGGTGTAGTATGCGAAACTGACTTTTTTGGAGCTTACCATGTTATAAAGTTACTCCATCAAAACATGCCTGGAGTGGTTTTTAAGTGTTTGAGTAATCTGGGATCTGCAGTCTGTAAAATGCTCTTCAGAACAATATCCCAAGAATGAGAGCGCAAGAAAGCCCCCTCGTCTAGATTTAGTGCACTAGGGACACATTTCCAGATTTCTATTTCAATCCGTTGTTTGTTGTCCTCTGTTCTAATGACTCTAATCCATAACGTGGTTTTATCTTTTGCAGCGATCGGTGATGGCTGACTTTAGTTGTTCTTGTTCAACATCAACCTCTGACTCTTCTGATGGTGGCAGACAAGCAGCCGAAACATGTAAAGGTATGACTAAAAACAAACAGAAAAACACTGGTCTGAGAGAAGAAACCTAAAAAACTCCAGATGAACCTTTTCGGAGTAAACTACTGCTCAAGTTCTGACTTTTTCTGACGAGGAAAAGGCTCAATAAAGACGATCCTTGCACGATTTAAAGTCTGAAAAGCTATAAATCCATACGTCCTCGGGCATTACCAGAGCTGCCGCCCCTTTTATCGCCTGAAGGACTGCTCTGTTTGGATTAGCCACACCGTGATGTTATTCATGAGACTGTGATGCGGCAGGTGCAGATCCAGATTGCGCCCGTGGATGGATTATAATGTTGTGAGCCACGAGACGATTGACACATCCAGGTCTGACACCGGCTCCTGCACCACGGAGAGATAAAGAGAGGCATGGCTCAGCAAACTGCACAGAGCCAATGTTTAGTGCTGGATTATTGAATAAAGACATCTCCAAATTCTGCAGGTAATACATTTTGTTGAAGACGCCATTATGATAGGGATGAAACAGAGGTAATGAATGGAAACGAGACTGAATGTTAGCGTCTGAAGTTTATCTTTGTCGTAATAAACAACAACAAAACACCTTCAAACTAATCATATTACACATTAGCGACCCTGACATGGTATGAGTGCTTTTAAATAGAATAGATAGTGTCCAAAATCTGCAATATCTGGACTTCTGATTCACTTTCCACCTTTTAATGTCATCAAAAAGTGTCTCTGGAGATGTAAACTTGAAAAATGATGTTGTTTGGGCCCACTGATCCCTTATTGGACTTGGGCCCCTTTAAAGATAACGATCTCCCCTTCGACCCCAACCCTGGTGTCACCATGGACAGTCATTTTACGCTCAACAAGCAGATTAGCACAGTCGTTATGTCAGGTTTTTGTAACTTTCGTATTTATTCTAAAGTTAAGGCGAGACACTGCAGGTGAACAGGAAAAAATCTTAAATTTAATGATATCAATTGTAAACTTCCCCTGTAGTTTACTCACATAAATGTAAGAAAAAAATGTATCAAGTTTTTCATCATTTAATGTTTTCATGTTCAAATAAGGCATTTTATGTGTAAAATGGCCAAAAATACAAATATTTGGGACATGTAAACCTGAAAAATGGACAGAACCAGGTTTAAATTCCTTGATTCATTTTGTACAAATATTAGGGATTTTGTATTTATTATTTAGTTTTTAAGTAAACTAGATTGGACTGAAAATTGAAAATATACAAATTTCTCCTCATTTTCTTGACTTCAAAACTTCAATAAATTCGTTTTAGAATTAGAAAAAAACCTTTCTGTACATTTCATCCAAATCTTGTTGAGTCCAAATTGTACAGTTTGGTGTGGGATCTACTTTAAGGCTGATCTTTATGTCTCGAGGGAGAAAAATACATTTTAATAAAACGGCCTTTGAAGTCACAATGTCCCAGAGAAATCTATGGATGAAATGGATTCAATGGAAGAATAAAACATCTTTAGGAGCAGATTAGACATGTTGGATGTTTCCACATGAAAGTCGATATGTTGAGAGAACAAACTGACCAAAAAACAGAAAATTGAAAAAAATAATTTTTGCCTTAGAGTCTCGCCTTAAGCCGTTTTGAACTTTTAATCATTTGAGCACGCTTTTATTCTTCTCGTCTGGACTCCTGTAATGTTAGTTAGTCCAGAACTCTGCAGCACGACTTTAACAGGAACCAAGAAAATCACATTTCTCCAATTCTTGCATCTTTGCACTGGCTTCCTGTTCATTTTAAGACTTGATTTTAATATTTCACTGTTTGTTTTTATCCTTTATCCTACATCTCGGACCTCATCCAGATTCACGCTCCGGCGGCGCTCTGAGGTCCCAGGGCCGGCTCCAGCTCCTGGTGCCTCAGACCAGGCTAGAACCAGGAGGACAGGGCCTTCACTGTGAGCGCTCTGCCCCCCACAGTGGAGCGTTTGAAGTCTCGTCTAAACACCCACTTTTATACTCTGGCTTTTAACCCGGCGTGAGCTGTGTGGTCCGCTGTACTTTTATGTATTTTATCTTCATTTATGTTTTACTGTTTTTTATATATTGTTTTTATTTATTTATTGTTTTAGCCACTATTGTTTTTAGATTATTTATTCACTCTGTTATCATTATTTTACTTTATTCCATGTTTTATATTTCATTATTATGGTTAAGAGCCAAGAGCACATCAAAGTGTATTTGATGTTTTTTGTGTGCAGCATTTTGGAAACATTTCAGTTTGTAAAATGTGCTATAGAAATAAGTGGATTGGATGTTTGTGAGAAATAGACTTTATTATAAAACCCCACACATATAATGTTCAGTGATATTGACAATTAAAATGATGTGATTGTTACGGCTCCAGGCCTACTGTTCCCAACTCCTTCTGTGTTTTTTGAATACTGTATTTGTTTCTTGTGGCTGTGGAGTTCCTGCTGAGTGGAGGCAAGTTCATGCTGAATCTGATCGGCTGCTGCCTCCTGGCCCTCCAATCAGAGGGCCAATCAGTCCACCTGTGGTCCCTCCCACTATTTAAGGACCTGCTCCGCACCTGTTCGGGGCTGGCCTGAGTGTGGCCAGTGTGCCCCGTGCCTCTTTGTTTGTCAGGGCGGCGGCGGCGGCAGTCTTGTGTGTTGTTTGGTTTAGTTTATGTCACGTCTCTTTTTATTGTTCACCTGATTCTGTTTATGGGCCTTTGTTTTGTTAGGCCTGTGTGACCCGTGCATTTTGGGACTGACGTACCTTGTTTGTTTTCTGTATTTTTTTTTTAGTTCTGTTAATTTACCCTTGCACCCCTGTTCATTAAATTGCATCTTATTTGAACCTTTTCCCATCTTTGGTTTTTGTTACTTCCCCTTTAGAGCTGGGTTGTAACAGTGATCTTGATGAAATAATGAAAAAATGTTGTAATTTTACTAAACATCCCAAAATGACTGATTTAACTTTAGTTTGTGGTTTTATTAAACAATCAATTATACAAATAGTGTTTTTATAAGGAATTTGTGATCATTTTTCTCTTCAATTAATACACAAATAATGACTAGAATTGCCAATTCACAATCTTAAAGTAGATTTTGAATCGTAATGAGATGATCGTTGAATAATTCTCCAAATGAAAAGCCAAACTAATGTAGAAGAACATTTGTAGCTGAATTAATGAGGCCTGACTCTGCAGCCCGTTTAGTTGTAGAAATGCACTTCTCGTCGATCTGGAGCTTTGTAAATCCTGCAAAATAATCCAGTCTCCGAAACTCTGATAAAGTTTGATAATTGCGGCTGACACTGTTAATCAATTGTTAAGCAACCAGGACAATTCAACGACTAAGTTTTCTACATATTTTCTTCTTTTTCTAGTTTTTAAATGTGTAAACCAAACAACACAGAGAACAAAAGAAAAGAAGGCAAACAAAATACATTCAATTCACATAATGTCCAACATAAATGTCCAATCTAGTTTGTCAAATTTGTGAATTATCAAATTAAGTCTGTCATTTAAAAATTTTTTTTTTTTCATTTTTCTAGGATCAATGACTCTCAAACATTACAACTCCTGTACAAAGCAAGTAAAAATATGCTTCTGGCTGACATTCAAAAACTCTATACTGAAAGGAGGTACAATTTGAGGGGAAGGGAAGACCACTAGGGGGATCATGTGGGTGTCGGATTTAAAACGATTTGGGGAAACAACTCAAACAACGCTCAACAATTTATCAATTCAAAATAAAATAGAGAGACATTTTGAGAATATTGAGTTCACGGCTGAGGAAATGATCTAATCACCAACAACTTGTGTTTGGGATCATTGTGCATACATTGTGTCACAGACGTTGCAGTAAATTTATGATTTGCATTATCCTTATTAATATGCATTGAAAATAAGCTGTACATATGTATTCCACATGAATGCATGCCTATAATTAACCTGTAATTAGTTAATCAAGATACTGAAACGCAGATCATATGTTTAATGTGCTACGTATAAACACAACCTGATGAATGAGTAGCTGAGTTGGAGGCTTATATGGTTTTGTGTATTAATACTGTACATTATTGCAGTGGAACTTGTTAATTGTTTATTACAGATTATTGATATTGAATGAGCTCGAATAAATAAACTTAACTTATTTAGTTCAGTTTGTGTCATCCATTTTTTCGTGATGGTCTATTTCTCTGCAGCGAGAGACGCTTGAATTTTCAAGACAAGTAGATTTTACATCAAAATGTCAATTTATTCTCCTAATACGACATGTTTTTTCTAAATTATCGTAACAGTTCTGCAGTGTCCAGTCTCAGTGTACGTGAAATTGTTTAGAAAGAGTCCCATCTCTTCACAAATCATTTCATTGCCATCACCAAGATACTTAACAGACTGTCCATTAACTGTTCAGAAGTCTCCAGTTTTTCATCTAATTCGAGCTTTTGGAGTTACAGAGCGCACATTCTTATCCTGACAGGCTCATAAAGTTCCATTCATCACACAATTTATTAGCCGTTTAGTTCATCTCCACTCTTGAAGCCTTAACTCCAGTTGTCCTTCCGTACTATTTTCGGCTGCACCCATCTGGCCTGTTCATCAGCCTGTCTATAGGCCGCCCTGCGCAGCTCCCAGATACATTTGAGATCTAATTTAAGAAACCAGAAGCAGAGCCTAAGTATCTCATCAAACCGCTCATCAGTCTGAGTGTCTCATCAGAGCTGCTCGTTGCACACACATTAGAATTCTATCTGCCTCCGAATGGATGTGGAGCTCATGCATGTGCTGTTTTTAGAACTTCTGTCTCCTCGTGTCTTTCGCTCTGGCGCTTCACCGATAACAAACCTGTACAGCTGTGCTTTGTTTCATTAGAAAACCTCACACATCCTGGTTCAGTCAAAAGAGTCCGTGGGACGGGCACAGAAATGATGAATGAGCAACAAAAGCACAAGTAGAAATAGCATTGTGAAGAAGTTTTTGTTCACACTGTGAAAGGGTTCTTTCCCTTTAGTTTTTCTTATTTTCCTCTGTTTATTATTGCAGATTTGTGTTTATTATTAGTCAATGTTTGTCCTTATTTTTCCTGTTTTTGGGAAGTGTACATTTTTTTTAAGTGCTGTCAGCAGGTGATCAGTGGTGACACCTGGAGGGTCTGGGCTGCAGCACTGGGGTTAAGTTAGAGGGGGATTTGTAAAGTTGTTTGGTTGTTTCAGTTTTACTTATGGCTAAGTTGTTAATTATATTGCTTTAAATATAGTTTGCAGATTCCTTTGTTTTTGTTTCTTTAGTTATTGGTTAAAGTTACCTCTTTGGGTTCTTCCCCTGGAGGCTGTTGGTGCCTCCAGGTGGTGTGGGCTCCTGGGTGTGAGGAGAAGAAGCGAGGCAGTTTGCAGAGAGGCTGCACGTTACTTTGTGGTTTTTTTGTCTCCTGTATTTTTTTTAAGTTCTAGGCATTATGATTTTGTTGTTTGGTGTCTTGTTTTTAAATAAATTAACCTTTTTTTTGAGCACCGCTCCTGCTCTATGTCCTGCCTGACTCCCCGATCCAGTGACAACTCTACAACTATATAATTTCATTTTTCAGAAGTGTAAAGGTCCAACAACAGCTCCTTGTGGGACTGCCTGCTGATTTTTGTTAGTGTATAATTTCGTCAAATAAATCATGATTGCTTTATTTTTTTTAAATCCCTTTTTCTATAAATACAGTATGATATTTGTTCTCTGGTGTGTGTATACACATAATGTATTATGTCTATTGTCTGTGTTTGTTTGACAGACACATGAAATAAATGAATTACTATTGCCAATCATTAATGGATAAAGTTACAGAAATAAATTAGTCCTGAGCCTGAACCTTGAGGAACCTCTTTTGACTTTTGTTTTCAGATAAAACAAAGATTTAAGTATGAAATGATAAAATACAAGTATATGAACACAGGCAACAAACACAAGCATTCTGTGACCAAATCCACAATCTCTGGTGGATTCGGCCTTAACAGTGAACATACAGTATAAACTTAAAACTAACATTATCATCGTACAGTGCTTGTTTTGGCTCCCTTCTGTGTGTGTTCTCCCGCCCTTGTTCTGTCCTCGTTTGAAGCTTCCCGGGTGTGACTCCTGTCCTGAGCTGATTGGCACACCTGCACCTCATCCACTAATCAACCGCAGCAGTTTAAAGCCTGGTTCATCCTCTGAGAGTGCCTCAATGTGCAATTGTTTTTCATAACATTTGAACGTTGTTTGTATATTGTAACTGTAAAACTTTGCTGCCTCTTGCCCAGAACTCACTTTTAAAAGAGGTTTATGTCAATGCTCCTGGTTAAATAAAGGTTTAAAAAAAAAACTGCCTATGACAGGTTGGACTACTCATGTACCTAAAATATGGGTATTGTATGACATCACACTAGAAAATGACTTTGTGCACTGGGTTAAACCTAATTTTTTAATCTGACAAATCAAAATATATGTAAACACTTTATTTTGTTGAATTAATGTTTTAAGGGTAAAAAAAAAGTTTATTTTGGGTAAATTATGCATACACTTTGGATGAAATGAGTCTCCCAAGTGTGAGTTAGTTTTTTACTTTCTGTAATTTTCAACAGATTTTTCAACTTTTCTGTCCAAACTACTGCTTGATTGGTGTAAAACTAGATTTGTTATGTACAATAGGTATTAATACCTATACCAAATAAAATTTGCAAATTGTTCAAACCTGTCATATG
Source organism: Rhinogobius similis (assembly GCA_019453435.1). Taxonomy (NCBI): domain Eukaryota; kingdom Metazoa; phylum Chordata; class Actinopteri; order Gobiiformes; family Gobiidae; genus Rhinogobius; species Rhinogobius similis. Next base: position 4,288,920 of record CM033621.1, on the reverse strand, counting down.
CACTTTAATGTCTCCTTACAGTGACTTTTTTGAGCTTTAAACTAAACTGTTCTAACAATATTCCGTCATCAAAAACATACCTGGAGTGGCATTCAGTTGCATTCAAGCTGTTTTGAGGAATGTTTATCAGAAAATCCTCCCCCCTCCAAGCATCAAAGACACTTCCTGCTGAACTCTCTTGATTCAGGACATATTTTGAGATGTCACTTATCCAAGAATATTCCACTGTTTTTAGTCCTTAAATCATCACTAAACTCGTTCTGAGCATTTCTGCCTCTAAACACAATAACTGCTGCAGCAAATCCACATGTCTTTTCAGCGCTAACTTCACTAGACCATGTTTAGACTGTGGCTGCATGCAAGTGTAGCGTAAGTGTAGTTTCATAGTGGCTGATTTAAAAAAAAAAAAGTAATTGGATGAATAAGAAACGTTTTTTGTTTTAAAATTTGAGATTGCAAATTTAAGGTACTCAAGAGCGTGTTTAAAGGCTAACAGCAATATGAAAAATGCAGAATATTTTTCCTTTAAATGTTCACTAGTTACTGTGGTGTCACTTGGTGTTGTGCCAATACTGTGTAAATTGAATTAGACTTAAAAATAAGCCATTTATTGACATGCAGACCCGCTATAGCTTTTTTGTTTTGTTTTTGTCATTTTTACCATTTAATTGACAAAACTAAAGCTGTCCCAGGGTTGAACCTTGTGGAACTCCCTGTTGACCTTTTCAGCAGTCTCATCTACACTTACATCTATTAAAAGTATTCTGTCTCTGCAGGTCAGAGTGAACGTGCTCATCTTGATGAGTGCCCTGTAGCTATAACTCAATAGCCTGATCTGCCTTTGGGCTGCAGTCAACGAACGATGAATGAATCAGTCTCTGCGCTAACAAAGGTTAACATGCGTAATAGCAGCTCCTGAAGCATTCTTAGCTAATTGTCTAATTGTCCCTGCATTTCTTGTTACCAGCTGCGTGTGTGGGAGTTGTCAAGTCAAATTCCAAACTCTTCGAGGTAATTAGTGCTTCCTTCAATAGCCGGCGAAGTATTTATTTGCTTGTATGACGTTGCCGGTGTTCAACAAACAACCGACTGTGCAGCGATCTTGAAACTCCGTGATTACAGTGATTAAATATAAGGTGTATACACTGAGCCCTTGTGTGTAACAGCAGGTTGTAAACAGCAGTCGCTCCATCAGCTCCCCTCTGGGTCCCAGCGCTCACACGTTATAATCACAAATATCTGTAATCACACAACTCTAACTGCTCCTGCTGGTTCAAGTTCCTGTGTTGCACTCAACTTACATTTCGCTGAATTTAAACCGTGACATAGCCTTGTGCTGCTTCGTCGTACGAGCATCTTTTGAGCGATCATGAATATTATGCAGAGTTATGCAATAGTAAAGGTGCGCATGTTTGTGTGAGGACGTCTCACTGTGCAGAAGCTGACTCACTTTGTATTGAGAAGGAGAAGTGCAGCTTGGGAAAGGGTTAGATTTGTTATTTGAACTTACCCATATGAAGCTCAACACAGACTGACTGTTCAAAAGTCCACTCAGGGAAAGTGTTTCAGCAGAGATTAGACTAAGGAGCAGTTTGAAGGTCATATACACCATCCATTATTCAGAAAATGAGAACTACTTTCATATTGGTATTAGATGTTTTATGGCTAAGCGTATTGGATCTATGGACAAGGTCTGATTTGTGACTTTTCAGAAACAAAACGCTGTGGTTTCAGGACTTGGCCTCTGCTCATGTTTTGAGGACTGAGGTTTGAACCAGATCCAAAATGGCAACAAGAACAACTGACCTTGATCAATATGGTCAAATTTGAAGTACAAATATCTACACTGGTGGTTTTGCAGCTTTGTGTACATTTCCCCAGCCCACAGTGTGGCCATTCCTGCTGTCAAAGCACATCTTTCAGTTCAGAGGCTAAACAAGTTAGTTAGTTGAATGGGAGACAATAGTAAAACCAGGAGCCACAGAGGGCTGTGGCTCTAGTGCAAACTGTTGTTGTGTCCTCAGGAAAGACACTTCACCCACATCGTGTGAATCTGGTGTGGGTGAGTGATCAGTGGTGGTGGCACAGATTGACAAACGTAGCTTATCACCACTGAGTGTGGAGTGAAAGAAAAATGCACTGTATCATTACTGTATAAAGCCAATGATTAAAGTAGTGTGAAACAGCATATGGTACTAAGTGACTGTCATCATTGGAAAGACCTACTACTGTCCCAGTCGATTTAGTCAGTCCGGGGCCCCATAGGAAGCCTCAAATGCACTGCAGGAGGCCCCAAAGAGTATTTTACATGATATATTTCTTTTAAATGGATACTAAGGCAGCCACAGTATTATTTGTTTTATTGTGTGTGTTTTAATATGCCATTCTAAAGGGAAACACAATTAATATTCTTTTGAACACAGTCTGAAATATTTTTGGGGGCCCCGTGGGACCTTCACAGTGATTAGGAGGCTGCGGCACTGCAGAGTTTGGAAATGGCTGATCAAGGTCATTCCATTAGAATTTAAACTTTTTTTAAAATCTGAGTGACTTGCGCTGTTAAGTCTCTTTAAAACTGAAAATCGTTCATTTATTCACCTCCTTCTCGAGGGTGCTAGCTCCTGCTGCACTGGGGTCCACATAGCTAGGGGCAACGATAGCTCAGTTAGAGTCCATCGAGGCAACTGATGTGATTTTGCGAACTACAAAAATAAATGAAACTGAAATAGTGTTCATCCGCTGATCCAAGGGTTGGTTGTTTGAGTCTCGCTCCTGACTTGGTTGGTGGAGTCAGCTCTGCACACAGCGTTCAATCCCAGCTCCCTCAGATGAATACTGTTGTTGTGTCCTTGGGCAAGACACTTAACCTACCACCTCACTCCCAGTATCTGCGTACATGTGACCATTTACAGAAGCGACGCTGCCAGTCTGCATCCTCCAACCGCCATCACTCACACACCACATTCGAACATTATTTCGGGCACAGAGGCAGAGCTTTCAGCAGAGGTCTGGATCGTGAGCCGCCGTTCTTTGTGGAGTTTGTTCTCTCTGGGTCTGTGTGACTTTTCTCCAAGTTTCCCCATCAACCTAAAACAAACCCAAAGCCTAAATTTAAGTATCCGCCCATCCTCACAGACACTCCTGACCAAGAGCTCTATCACAATCACCTACTGGGTCAAAACTACCTAATAATAATGTTCTTTATGCGGACAATAAAGTCTTCAAATGCACAAAGCCAATCTCCTCTCAGAAACAGTTTCATGTGTTCTTCTCTCCTGAACGGAAACTTCCCACGAAGCTCTTTGTTGCTGTTGTTCTGGAGCGTAAATAGTTGCTCTCATTTATTTTGTCAGCGTGGAATGCCCGAGGTGTACAAGTCTGGGTGAAATCATAAATCACAGCTGGGCCATATAAACACACACACGCACACACACGCCCACGCACACACACACACGCACACACACTGCAAAAACATCCATTTCTTGTGCGTTAAACTTTTTGATTGGTTACATTTATTTGCCTTGTGACCAATTCAGAATTTGACTGTGTTTGTTAACTGGCAACATGACTTTTCCAAAGGCTATTAGCTAATTACGGTTTTAATCATCCACAGTTAACGTAGTACACATGTGTAAAATGCACTTCTGGCTTTAAACTATGAAATATTGTAAAATGTATCGTTCTATGTCTTGACGGATCAAGTCTAAGTTAGATTATGGTAGAAAAGTAGACCTGTTTTACATGAGGATTATGCATAAAATTGAACCTGCCTGAGGGACAAGTCAGACTGAAGGTGTCAAAAGCCAATGTGAAAATCTATCTACGTTTTGCTATTGGCTGTAGTGAAGCACTTGCCTCATTGTTTCACTTGTTTTGTTACATTTAAAAGAAATTTAGAGATAATGTAGCCTGTAATAATAGTATTTTTTGAGGAGTTGCAACGTTTAAAAGGAGTAAGCGGACGCAAAAAACCTATTACAGACAACCCCTTCACATTCAACATTTGCGATGACCAGCAAAAACAATTTTAAAGGCTTTTTACATTTTTGTATCCAGTGAGTGCCTGAGATTGATCTTTTTGACATTCAATATCCTTGTGGTATTTTCAGCCAGTGAGACAGGCCTCTGCTCTTACAATGTAAAAATAATTCTGTTTAGCTGTGCACATGACTGAGAGGAGTTTATGAATTGTGCTCTACAAATAAAGCCCTGCCTTTGCTGGTGGATACATTCATTTCACTGGCTGGCCAAAGAAAAAGCCTCCTATTGGATACTTGCTGGAGATAACTGTCTTTCAGCTGCAACTTGAACCCAACTGATGCAGTGAGTGGCTTCTCATTCCTGTAAGAACCATGTGGAAAGACGAATCCTGTGGTCGTGGAAAAGATATCAGTTTGAGAAGAGTCAAATCAACTGGCCTCAAGTACAGAAAAAATCTAAGGAGACTGCAGAAACTACTAAAATTGGCTTTAGAACTGACCACCGCGTTATTAAAACTGTAAGGATAATGAGAAACCATTGTCTCTGAGAAGGAACTGTGGTCTGAAAAAAGTCCTGAATGATCGTGATCGGTGAACACTTACATATTAGACAAAATCAAATGTGAGAAAAACAACTGTACAACTCAGGACTGTAATTAATCTAATCCACAACAACAATGTGAAGAAAACTCCAGGGATTAGGACTGAAAAGCTGTGCAGCCGGGTACACGGTGGCAGAGTGGTTAGAGCTCCTGCCTCCCAATAAGGAGATCGAGGGTTTGAATCCCAGACCAGACCAACATGATATGATCTCTCTGGGTGGAGTCAGCATGTTCTCCCTGTGTTACCGTGGGTTCTCTCCAAACACGTGCATGTGGAGGTTAATTGATAACTCTAAATTGCTCAGAGTGAATGGTTGTCTGTCCATGTCTCTGTGTTAGCCGTGTGACTGGTCCCTGTCCAGAGTGTACCCTAAGGCCCAAAGTCACTGGGATAAGTTCCAGTCATCCACAACTCCTACTGGGAACAAGGTAGAAAAGGAATGAATGAAACTGTACAACCACAAAACAGGCTTCACTTTGCTCGGGAGCATAAAGACTGGACTCTTGCTTGGGGCAATGTCGTCTGATGAGGTCATGTGGTCTGATGAGTCCAGGTTTTCCTTGCTCCAGATCTGAACCCCAGTGAGAGTCTTTGGGATGTGCTGCAGAAGACTTTGGCGGTGCTCACACTCTCCACCATCAACACAAGCTCTTGGTGAAAAATGAAAACAACACTGGGTGGAAATAACGTTTCTGACATTGCAGAAGCTTCATGAAACAATGGCACAGAGAACATGTGCTGTGATCAAAACTAACGGCGCTCCAAACAAATATCAAGGGTGTGTGACCTTGTTTTTAAAAAAAAAACGATTTGTTTGTACGTGGGAGGAGTTTGGTGCAGCCGTAACTTTAAATACTCGCTCATTGTGTTTCCATCCGGTCAACTGTGCCGGCCTTTTCCTTATTTACTTTAATTTATAAGACATCATACAGCACTGCTCAAAAAGTGTTGTTTTGAAGGCATGCCAAATAAGGTTCGTTATCTTGTCAAAATGTCAAAAAGAAAAACTATGCAAACTCACAAACTCTCAAGCATAATACTTCTCTACTTGATCCTCAACTGAGATATTTTCAGAAATTTCTTATAGATTGCGATGAAATGAAATAAAATCATATTCCGAATTCAAGCCCAATGTTAACTCCTAATTTCCACAGTTCCACGACTGTTTGGAGAGTGGCGAGCTGGAGTTGTCTGTCACACGTGTTTGCCGTGCGGCAGGATGTTTGTGTGCTGTGCTGTGAAGCGTGCAGCCTTGTGTTCTAATCAAACCCAGCCTCCTCTCTGCAGCACACACGCTCTGCTCTCTGGAGGACGTGTTCAGCTCAGGGACAATCACGGCGTGACAGAAAGGCCCAAACACTGTGTCCACACGCACCGCTGTTTACGCATGTCCCAAACACTGACAGCTGAGGCGGAGGGGAGGAACGAGAGGCACAACAGGCACCTATCTGTTATGCAAAACTCAATTTCTCTTCATAAACTTATCTGGAGTTGTGCTCTGTTTTTGCACGCTTTAGTAAACCTGCATATTTAAAGCGTCTCCCTCTCCAGAGCTCGTAATACTCCGATCTACAACTTTCACCAACGACGTGATGTTGTTTTTTGGACAGTTTTCTCGCTCAAGGTATAAGCTTTCACCTGGAGAAAACAACATTGTCAGATCTGCACCTGAAGATGTTTTATTCTTCCATTGAATCCACTTCATCCATAGAGTTCTCTGGGGCATTGTAACCTCAAAGGCTGTTTTCTCCCAATCCATTTTTTGCAAGTTTTAACTCCAAATTGGGGTGAAATTTGAAATTTTACAACTATTTTCAGTAAGTGTCAATGTAACTGAATCTAAAATCTTCTCTGTAATTTATTGCTATCATTGTATTTTGTCAAGAGGGCCCCAAAAAGTATTGTAATGTGTAAGACTTGGACGCACTTTAATAGCAAGTAGACAGTTGGCAGCAGTAATGTTAACAATGTTATTTAATATATGTAAATGACCATGGGCCCCACTTATAAGGTAAAGACAGCTTCTTCAGGGGTGTCCCATTTACAAAAAAAATATATATATTAATAATGTTTGTGTGTAAGGATTTGACTGTATATATATTTTCTTGTAACATACTTGATGATATTAAAAAATAAAACTTATTTTGATTGTTTGATTCATTTCTTCATTCAATCCCTCCTTGAAATGACTTTCAAACCAAGCAAGAAAGTGTGTGCTACAACCAGGCCCCCAACCCCAGCAGCGCCCCCCGTGAGGAGCCGTCTGCCGGGGCTGTGATACCTGTGGACCGGACACAGATTTACCCGCCTTCGAGCACCACAATCCGGGGCTTAATGTTGTACAGGTGCATGGTTCTCCGAGGTTAAGTCCACCTCCGGGGCCTGGCAGCGCGCTCAAAGAGGAGAAATCACTCTGGAAAAACACACAGAGCAGCAAATTCAATATTTATACAGAGGCAGTGGACACAGGCGGCTGGATCCATTTCAAGTGTTATCACTGCAAACCTTCTGTCCAGCCGCTCAGAAGGGCTTTATAATGTTAGAGTCTGCAGCGCTGTCACGGGCCACCAGGGGACCGCACGGTTATGGACAAGCAGATTATAATATTACACCAGGTAAGGCTGACAATAATGTGAAGGTTTGTGTCGATCTGTCAGTCTGATGGTTGTGATCCATTGCTTTTCAGTTTAAAGGTGCACTATGTAACTTTTCTGATTTGAGGTTATTACTTATAAAACTTCAAAACTTCAAACTACAAATGACATCAAAACATTCAAAATTTTATCAATGACTGTTAAAACTGTATGAGCTTCCGTTGTGAGTAATGACATTTTCTCCCGATGTAAAAACATGACTAAAATGTGAAACAGCAGCTGACGCCTGACAACAAATATTAAAGTCTTCAACTCTGCCAGATATTTATGTTGTACCTGACATTTAAAAGAAGAAAATCAAGTCAACAGTTGGTGAAAAGTAGATACACAACAGGAACACTGCAGCTACACTCACATTTATCACTGATACAGACTGTGGGATCACGCAGCTGAACTCCTTTATCTAAAGCACACATATTCTGTTACAGTGACTTTTTTGAGCTTTAAACCATGTTCTAACAATATTCCGTCATCAAAAACACACCTGGTAACATTCAGTTGCATTCACGCTGTTTTGAGGAATGTTTATTAGAAAATCCCCTCCCTCCGAGCGTCAAAAACACTTCCTTCTGAACTCCCTCTATCAGTGACTATTTTCAGATTTTAGACGTCATTCATCCGAGGATTTTCTGCTGTTTTGATTCTTAAATCATCGCCCGACTCGTTCTGAGCGTTTCTTTAAACATGTTCACTGCTGACTGCATCATAGCGTCTCTTAAGTGCTAAAATAACTGAATTGTGTAAGAAGACAAATCTTTTCATTTATTCCATAATAAACTTTTTTTGTTGTTTCAAAACATGAAAAGGCAAATTTAAGGCACTCAAAAATGTTTAAGGCTAATAATATGAAAAATGAATAATATTTTCCCTTTAAGGTGAAACACTACAGGTGAACAGGAAAAAATCTCAAATTTAAAGATATTAATTTGAAACTTCTCCAGTAGTTTACTCACATAAATGTAAGACAAATGTTAGACGTTTTTTTTTTTTTTTTTAATCAAGTCATGTTTTCATGTAGAGATAAGGCATTTTATGTGAAAAAACTGCCAAAAATACACACATTTGGGACATATAAAACTGAAAAATGGACAGAACCAGGTTTAAATTTGTTGGCTCATTTTGTAACACATTAGTTACAAAAAATGTACAGAGGGATTTTGGATTTCTTATTTAGTTTTTGAGTAAACATGATTGGACTGAAAATTGTCCTCAAAATTCAAATTTCGCCTCATTTTTTACATTTAAAACTTCAGTAAATCCATTTTAGAATTAGATATTTAGATTAGATTAGATTTAGATTAGATATCAAAAAAACCTTCTCTACGTTTCATCAAAATCTTGTTCAGTTCAAGATTGTAAAGTTTGATGTGGGATCTACTTTAAGTCTGATCTTTGTGTCTCGAGGGAGAAAAATGTGGATTCAATGAAACAATAAAATATTTTAAAGAACAGATTGCACAAGTTTGCTGTCTCCACATAAAAGCTGATCTCTTGAGAGAGAAAACTGACCAAAAAACCAAAAAAATGAAAAAAATGAGCCTGTAGAGTCTCGCCTTAAATAACATTTTCTGAGTCCAAAACTGCCAGGCTAAAAAACAGTCGCCACCTGGATTCAACAGGTCCTCTCCTCCAATTGGATAACCTCTGCATGGGCGATTGTCTTTCAGCTGCAACACGGTACTTCTTGTTTCTGGAGGAGATTGCAGAAACTACTAAAATTGGCTTTAGAACTGTCCAACACATGATGCATTGGACAGTTCTACTTTATAAGGATTGTGGAGAACCATGGTCTTTAGGAGGAACTGTGGTCGAAGAGGCAGGTGAACTCATGCTCCCATCATGCCTAGTGCCTCCTGTACAAGCCTGTGGGGGCGGGGCTATGATCTGGGGCTGCTGCAGTTGGTCAGGTGGTCTAGGTTCAGCAGCACTATGGGCCCAAAAGAATGAGTAGCAAATTTAAAAATCTTAACCAAAGGCCAAGCTAAAAAGGTGTGTCTTGAGCCGACTCTTAAAAACTGAACATTCTCTGCTGCCGTGAGCGCCTCCTCAGGCCGTTTCACAGACTGGAAAGACTTTAGGAATGACTGGGAGCCGGCTGGAGGAGCACAGGGGCCCGAGGAGGAGCGCAGGGGCCCGAGAAGGAGTGCAGGGGCTCGAGGAGCACAGGGGCCCGAGGGTTCATATGGTAAAAGCAGTTCTGAAAAATAAGAAGGCCCAAGACCATTATAAGAACCTTAAAACTGATCCTGAAACACACGGGGAGCCAATGCAGTGATTGTAAAACCTGTGTGATGTGGCCCCGCCCCCTGATTTAGTCAGGACACGTGCAAGCGTCAAAGCACGACTAAAAACAGTCCACTGAAATGCTGACCAGGACGATTTGCACGGAACTGGCAACACAAGCGACATTAGTCATTATTACAATGTGCCTGAGGTCCTGGGTCAAAACTAATCCCGTATGTTTTTTTCTATATTTTGTCACTTTATCAGGCGGTTTCTCCTGCGGATGGAATGGTGGCAGGAAAAACAAATTACCCGTTTGATTTTTGGCTTACACACAGCACTCGGTCACACTTCTGATGATTTTGTTGCTAACCCTGACCATAAATTGCCTTCACTTTTATTGTACAGGAAAAACAGGCCGAGGCGTCTGAAGTAGCTGTGTAATGCAGAATATATATGGCCTTTAAAGACGGGCATAAGTATATTGCATTGGTCAAAACAAGTCCCTGTGCGGTGTGTAAAAGCCGGGACAAAAGTGAAATAAAAGCCTCTCTTTAATAGTTAGAACAGCCCGTACGAGAGCTGCGGGGGAAACGGCAGCTGAGGTGACGTTAATGTGTTTCCGCTGATAAAAAGTAGTCCCCAATAGCTTTAAAAAATACTCTTAAACATAAATCATAACAAGAGCAGAAGTGGGTAGTAGTATAAAGACTGAAATGATAAGAAATCCATCCAAACTATATAAGAGCGACAGTAAATAAGTGCTCGGTTGAAAAGTATTTAAGTTAAAGTCAAATCATACAGACTAAACGAAACAATTCATTAATTAGGAAATTGTGTTATTGTGGCAAAATGATATCCTTCAAGTAAATGGTATGGTGTGATAAAACTCATTCATTCATTCATTCATTCATTCTGTCATTTCTGATATTCTGGGGCATTTTACATGTGATATTCTTACACATTCTTTGGCTGTACACAATATTATAGGCTAATTATATGTTCAAGCAGGTTTTATGCGGTTAACAGATGAACTCGAGTTTTAGAGACAAGCATATTTGTACATGCTTTAGTTTTCTGCATGACTTTGACTTAATGTGGTTTGCATCAGTTGTTGAGGCAGATTCTCTTTCCCTCTCTCTGTATCTCTCTCTCTCTCTCTCTCTCTGTCTCTCTCTGGTTCTCTCTCCCTCTCTCTCTCTGTCACTCTCTTTCTCTGTCTGTCTCTCCTGCTCCGCGAGAGAGAGAGGAAGAGAGAGATCTCTTCCTCTCTCTCTCCCTGTCTCTCTCTCTTTCTCTCTGTCTTTCCCTCTTTCTCTCTCTTTATTTCTTTATTTTATTTTAAAAGGGGACCATGTACAATTAGAACATAAATGTTGTCATGTGATGCACTGAGTTAGCCTTAGGCTAATTCACCCCCGGCAGGAAAAGCACAACCCAAACAATTAACAGTTACAGACGTGACAATGGGTTGAACACAAAATGTACACTCAATTACAAACACACAAGAACATACACCATTTACTCATAATAAAATCTATTACACTCTTCCATACAAACACACGTACGCACACAGGTCTGTCTTACTTTTGGTTCCCAGAATGCTTTAGAGTGAGAGTGACAAAAAAGAATAATTTCTCCTCAAACACTGACTTGATCTCATGATTTATACTGATGCTAACTTATATGTTGAGCCCAAAGACTTAGCAAAACAAAGCTAGGACACGTTAGCATCAGCTGTTTCCTGTTTATTGACAAATGGCACTCGCATTCAGGCCCAAAATGATATTTCCAGTGCATAATGCATCTAACATGATCCAAAGCCAATACATTACATAAAGACAGGTTCAAACGCAGTGACAAAAAAGCAGAAAAAGCGTCTTGTTTACTCAGCTTTAGCCACAAACTTGGTATTTTTTTGTGAATAGATGAGATCAGCCTATAGTTAGAAGTGTACGTAGGGTCATACAGTTTGGCTTCAGTCAATTGAAGCAAAGCGAGGCTGGTAGTTAGAGGGGCCAACAGTAGATTTTGTATATTATTCAAATATTAGTTATGTGTGCATGACGTCAGTTAGCAGAGCTCCGTCTCTGGACCTACAGCCAGACCCTGAACATGGAGACGCCCTCCACCATTAAAAGTACTGTTGCACTGAGCTCTTAAGCAAAGCAGTTGAAACGTGGCTACAGTGCACCTTTAATATTTGCTAAATATATGAAAACATCTTCCTCCTTCCTCTCCTGACCTCTTGGTACTTACATTAGTGCAGAGTGTTGTGTTTCTGTGCAGCCAACTGAGTGTGAAAAACAATTTATACGTCCTCATTGTCCAAACCAGCGCACGCACACACATATTATTTATTAGGCCGTAATGAACCTCCAGTCTGGCTCAGGGTGTTTACGAGAACAGTAAATTACTAAATCATTTCGGCCTGCCCTTGCTAGCTTTAACTTTGAAAGAACACTGCTGATGATTTCAATGCAGTCAAATAACAGCCCTGAATTTGAAGTGGATTACTCTCTGTTGTGGCTTTTAAAGGCCCAACAGAGAAGTCCTTTTTATTTTTCTGTAAGCGTGCAGGAGCATGGGGAGCGGAGCAGTTTTAGTTATTTCGTTTTGTTGGCTGAGAAGTGAAGGAGATTTGAGTCTGAATGGTGAAGGTGAATGGAGAGCACTTCTGGATACCTGCAGTTCCCATCCAGGAGGTGAGTGTTCTGGGCTGTGCAGAGACAGACTCACGATGCAGGATCACTCAAACGTGTGAACGTGCACAAATCCAGCCAACATCATGACGTTATATATGAGTTGTTTCTTGTAAACCAGAGGTGTGGACTTGTAAGTTGTGACCTGGACTCATGTCAGATTTGAGTCACTGTTTTGAGACTTGAGACTTGAGTTGATAAAACTTGAGACTCGACTTGGACTTGAAGGCTAATGTTATGGGACTTGACTTGGACTTGGAGCCCTGTGACTTAAGACGATTTGGTGCTTCTCCAAAACATAGATGTTACTTTTAAACACGTGGTGTTTATCTAGTGCTTTTCTGCACCCTCAAAGACACTTCACATTATTCATTCACTCCACACTCAGTGGTGGTAAACTACTACTGTAGCCACAGCTTCCAAGGTCTGATGGGATTGGGCATTGATAAGCAGGTATGGCCACATTCATGGTCCCTCCCCTCTTCTATTTGTTACCAGGACATTTTTAAAGTATGACAATTTATAGAAAACATACACATTGAAAAGAATTTTAGCTGCATTTGGCAATGTGTTAAAATTACTTGAAAGGACTCAAACTTGGACTTGACTTTGCTCTCTTTGACTTGGGACTTGACTCGGGCTTGAGACCAAAGACTTGAGACTTGCTTAACAAGGACCTGGTCTCTGGTACGCCCTCTGCTGGCAGTAGTGGGCCATGGCTCCTTGGCTGTTGGTCGACATGGTGCTGAAGGAAAACATAATTTACGCCCTGAAATGACGTGATGACGAATGACGATCACCGAACACTGAGAGGCACTCGCTCAAAGAACACATATTCTGTGTTATTTGTTCCTGCCAGACACTTGACCTGAGCCACCGGCAGCCATCTTGGTTCTAGTCCTAATGTAAACAAATGTAAATGCCAAAGGAAATCTGCATATACTGTTTAAATATCAGAACAGTTCTGATCTTTACTGTGGTTCTGACATTTATACAACAACAAATGACATCGAACAGTGCATTTTTAAACAGGAGATTGTTTTTGTTGCAGCAAGTTATGTAGAAAATGCAATTACAGGTCGAACATAATGGACTCCAAGACAACTGACACATAGTGTAAGTGTCTAAAACGTTCCTTGTGTTTCGTAATAGTGCGGTACTGAATATGTATTATATATATTATAATTTTTTTTGAGTGATTCTGAGCTTTTAATGCTTACTTTGATGAAGGTCTTGTCAGTTAAAAGTCTGTGTAAAGTCATGTAAAAGCCGTTTAAAGCTCTGATATCTGCACTTACTGCTCTTTGAGACATTAAAGGCAACAACCAACATCTTTCACCCAACATTTGTGAACAAGTTTTGCGTTTATAAAAAGACAAAGTAGTAAGAGTAAACACTTGATGCTTCCTGTAGAAACAATATGTCACTGATAAGACCAACTGAACTCCATTATTGATATGTGACATGGTGTTTGTTATTGCCCTTTAAATGTGCTCTGGAGTGTCTTTACTTTGGCGTCTCTATATGACAGGTTAGACGTCACATTTCACTAAAATGTAGGGAACATGATTTTATATGACTTTACCAACCATTTTGCCCATTTGTTCCCAGTTTGACAGTTTTCGTGAGACTTCCTGGTTGAACAGGGGCAGTGAATATGACACAGTTAGAGGTAATTCCACAACTGTTACCAACCAACCATTTTGAAAACAAGGGCTAAAATCCATATAAATTACACTGTAGTTATATTTGACTAAAATGATACCTGTTAACACCTTTATTTTGTTGAATGACCTTTTGAAATGTCAGAACAAAGTATCAGTTGACTGTAAACTGTAGCTGTGTCTGAATGTCCACACTATTCCCTGTAGAGGGCACTATACAGTGGTCATGCCATTTTTAGTGGCGTCTAAATGCCCAACAGGTGAAAAACTAGTGCACTCAAAATTTCCCACAATGCATCTTGAAAAGTCCAGCGATGGTCACTAGACCGGTCAATATTGACCACAATGCATTGCGAGAGTCGGAAAAACTACAGCGAACCAAATGAAAGCAGAAAGAGGAGCTGTTTAAACGAACTGTTGAGCCAAGATTATGAATAAAACACTTTAAACAAACCACTAGCAGCAGAGTTGCTAGTGTTAGCCACTTACCTTAGCATGAGCTGTGAATAGATCACAAATCTCTGGAAAAAAAGTTGAATAATCCAGTCCGTTTGATGTTTAAGGTGCGATCCATGGTTAATAAAACTTGTATTATGTTTATTAGTTCATGAATATGTGTGTGTCAAGAGGATTTGACCCATATTCATGTCAGAAATGATTTTTTTGCAGACTTTTTTTTTACTCCCAGACGCCAGAGGCACGTGACCCGCGGCGAGGAGAAAGTAGTGCGCAGCGTGTCCGAAACGCCCCGTGATTGAGGGCACTTTAGTCCACTGAAGAGGGCAGGACTGTGGAGTGACTGAGGGATTAGGGAATGAGTGTGGACATTCAGACACAGCATTTCTCTTTATTTTCAACTGTATGTCGCTTTTTGATGACATCACAGAGGGATTACGTTTTGGAACTCAGTTCTACTTCCTGTCATTTTAAACTTTAAAATTTCTCCATAAACTGCAACTTCACAAATGTAAAACTATGATAAATATTTACCAACAAAGCAACAAAAAAGTGACTAAAAGCAACAAAAATACAACTAAGTGCATCAAAAACACAAATAAAACTGACAAACGAAAGCAATCGTCAAAAGTGCAATTAAGAGCGACAAAAGCAGGACTAAAATTGACAAAAGCGCAACTTAAAGGAACAAAATCGCATTAAAATGCAACAAAAACATGACTAAAAACAACAAAAACCCACCAAAACCCAACGAATGCAACAAAAGCATGACTAAAAGTGATAAAACCATGACTAAAAGCAACAAGAATTCAAATAAAGCGACAAAGGTGTGACGTAAAGTGACAAAAACGTGACAAAAATCAACAAAAATGTTATAAAACACATCTTTTACATCAATCTTTTATTAATTTCTCAGTTCACATTTCAGTCTTTTTGTCAATTCTCCTGGTTGTGTTTAAAATGTGAACTTTGAACAGAATCCCATTTTTAAAGCATAAATTGAAAATCCAATCGCTTAGAAAAAAAATCACAATGAGATATTTTTCTCTAATTGTGCTGCTCTGTTGTACTCCGTTGTACTTCTGTCGTGTAGATTTGTGATGTGGTGCATTCAGGAGCCTCGGGACACAGCAGGACTTTTGGAGGCGCTCTCTGTTTAATCTGGTTCACAGTAATGGAAGATTAACATGTGCTTCAGCATCGGTCCGGCCCAAACTACATGACAAGATAACGGGCAGAGTTAGCGAATGATCGCTTCCCAACACAGGATGTGCAAAAGAGTAGAGGAAGTCGCAATCCTCAAATTCATACAAGTGCACCAAAAGGGACACATGAAGAAGAAAATACAATTACAGAAGAAGTATCTGGAACATCATTTACAAGCTGAACTGTCTACAAAGGTAAAACCAGTCGGCCTTTAAAAGCACATTTCAAAACATGGCTCAAACATCCGTAACCATGACAAAACAAAAATCTTGGAATGTTTTTAAATTGCATTTCTCTAAAAGCCTCCTATGGACAGGAGTTGAAAAAGAGCACTTTTGCTTTAACACTTGAAACAAAAGTCTGTTATCTTCAGTTCGGGAGCAGGACCACACCTCATCCACGCCCCGTCCGGTGAACTCTACTTCCCGGTCACACACACCAGCGTTCGATGTTTCTGAGGAGCCTGCAGCCCTCGCCGCTAGAAGCCCCAAAACTGAAATATCATCTACTCTCAAGCATTTTATCGTGTCGCCAGTAAACTTTCTGCATCCAAGCTCGAGGTTGTGGTCCTCGCTGGTGAATGCTGGTTTGTCCACTGTAATTCTGTGTCCGTATCAAATAAATAAACTCCCATGAGGCACAACACAAACATCAGGGAATAGAACCAGTGACATTATAAAATTAGCTGTGTTCTGTTACAACATGCAGCATTTTGGCTTCATAAACAGTGAAGTGCAAATGTATGTTCCTTCATGAAGCCCTGTACTGTGAGCGGTCACATGACGGGACAATCAGTGATGTCTGCACTTTACATCTGATGAAGTGAAGCAGGAAATGAAGAAACTTTATGGAGCTTACCTGTGCGGCTCAACAGTTGGTTGGTCCTAGAGCCCATCCCAAAGTATGTCATCCTTCTGGTGTGTCCTTGGGCAAAACACTTCAAGCATCTTGAATTTGCACGTTAGAGCCAGTGAGTGAATGTATCTTGATTAAATGTGGTTCAATTCCAAAAGAAGTTTGAAAAGCGTTAAGAGCAGGACAGAAGTACAACATTTGCAAATACCTTGGAAAAACTGAGCAGGGGATTTGTCCTTATTTATTCACTATAGCCAGAAAGAGATTTGTAAATTTTCATTTCTGAATTCTTATTTTGGGGCCTGGCTCAGACCCACAGTTCTCAGGGCCACTCTGCTCCATTTGCTCCTTCATTAATCACTGCCTGATGCAGCTAAAATCCTTTTTCAACTTTATTTTTTATTTTATTGACCTAAGCTTTAGTTAAATCCGCTGTGAGTCTGTGCCTGAGAAACAGAATCAACAAAACAGGCTGTTGGCAATTTAAAGAGAGCTACTTTAAATGTTTGTCAGAATTAATGTAGCATCTAAAACTGAATTAAAGAGCAGTCATTGTTACGATTAATCGACCGTTTGATCCCTCAGACCTCAAAACACACCTGGAGTAGCATTTTCAATCTCTCATGTTTAAATCATGTGCTATGTCTGTCCTCCGAACACTTATGAACTTTATATTTAAAGGACACAAATTATACAAAGCTGATTTTTTTCAATTTTTACTTTTTGAGTTATCAAAAACACACCTGGAGTTGTATTTAGCTTCATTCACGCTTGTTTAATTAACCTGTTTACAAGGTTTTCTCTTTGGGCCTCACAAAAAACCCAGTTTCAAATTTCCCAGATTTCTGCCATAAAGTCTATATGACAGGTTCTCATGTTTTTCTAATTCAGCCTTAGTTTGGTGGGAGGGCACGGTTTAGTCACGTTTTTGTGGCGTTTAGTCTAACGTTTGTCATTTTTATTTGTGTGTTTTTAGTTTTTAGTTGTGTTTTTGTTGCTTTTAGTCACTTTTTTGTTGCTTTTAGTAACATTTTGTCGCTTTAAGTCGCGCTTTTGATGCGTCTTTTAGTTGCACGTTTGTTGCTTTTAGTCACTTTTTTGTCGCTTATTTCAGGACGTGTAAATACAAATACAGCCCTATACAATAGTATTAGGTTTTGCAGGTTATCACTCCATGGATTAGGAAAGGATTTTCCTGCCCACAATGTATTATGTGTAACCCTTATGCCTAATATAGCTCAACCTGTGTGTATGAAATTCTAAATAATTCCAAAGTCTGTCCAAATGAGATTCCGAGGGCCATGTTTTATGAAAATGTCTCTCAATAATTCATTTACTCCTTGCTCCTCGCTCTCACCTGAGCACAGTCTCTGCACAGACTCCACAAAACCAGACCAGCAAAACTCATTAGAAAGACATTTTTCAAGGGAACGATTGATTTGAGTTTTTCTAGAATCAAATGGAAAAAAAGCCAACATACTATTTACACTATTTATTTCATTCAAATTCTGCAACTTTTACATCTTACTATCTTCCTCCTACTGATGTTACTACTACTGGTACTATTACTGTTACTACTACTGGTACTATTACTGTTACTACTGCTAGTACTACTGCTGCTACTACTGATAGTACTACTGCTGTTAGTACTGCTAGTACTACCCCTTTACTACTGCTGGTACTACTTTTGTTACTACTGCTGGTACTAATGCTGCTGTTACTACTACTCGTACTACTCCTTTTACTACTGCTGGTACTACTACTGTTACTACTGCTGGTTGAACTGCTGGTACTACTGCTGTTACTGTTACTACAACTGTTACTACTACTGTAAATACTGCTGTTTCTACTGCTGGTACTACTACTTTTACTCTCACTAATAAAACTGTGTGCAGCCTACAGCATGAGCATTTTTGATAAAGGTATATTTTATTCATTTTTTTGTCATTGCCTTGTTTCCATATATTTGGGAGGTGTTACTGACAGGCCTGTGGGGTTATGAAGTGAGATGTTTGACACTGTGTCACAGTGATGTGTTCTTTTGTTCTATTCTATCTACAATCAGTGTAAACAGGACACAGAAGCTTTCCTTTTATCGATTTTCATGGGATAAGAATAAAGAAAGAAGAGCCTTAAATATAAGGTGAGTTGATGTTAATCTACTGTTTTGTCTGTAATGTTTTACTCTTGAAACAAAGGTCTATATAGAAGTGTTGTAGTCAGGGGCACTGTTATATAAAAGAAAGAAGTTTATAAGTGACTTTCAGAGTTTACTGTCACAGTAAAGCTAACAACAACTAGCATGTAAATTTTAATGCAGAAGATTTTATTCATGTACAGCAGTTACATGGTTAAGTTAGGGGATGATCAAAGTATCCATCCCCACCAGTAGTGGAGCTAGCACAGCTCGAGTCTGTCCAGTGGTTACACTATAGATACAGTTGAGAACTTAGGGGGGCGTGGCCTGTCGCAGGCAGTGTTGCCAGGTCTGGACTTGGAGCAGGTCAAAAATAGAGCAATTTTTCATGTAAAATGTGTTCATTTTACAATGAACCTTATGAAGGTCCTGAATTTCAGTGACAGATCTTCGTACCCAAAGCCATCTCTGGAGCTTCTATTTGAGCTTGAATGAGACAGGCAGGACTGTGTCACAGGAGGAGGGCAACGTTCAGAAACAGTGGAAAATTCTGAGGGTTTTGTGTGGTTATTCAAAGTCTTGCGTAAGTTTGGCTGCTGAAGTCTGGCAACCCTGGCCGCATGGGGAAACCATGGGGGAAATAAGAAAATCTACTCTTCTTCTAATGCATTTCCTGGCAAATGATGTGTATTCTAAGCACAACTAATTCAAGTAAAGTCACAACTGAGTCTTGACAGACGTTGTTGTCGTGGTGTTTCCTCAGAAAAGTAAGTGGATTGTTCTGTAGATGTTAAAGGACACATATCCTGCTATAGGGACTTTTTTGCGCTTTAAGCCATGTTCTAACAGTGTTCTGTCATTAAAAACATACCAGAGGTAGCATTCAGTGGCATTCACGATGTTTTAAGGAATGTTCATTAAAAAAACCTCCCCCTCTGACCATTAAACAGACTTATTGGAAACTCCCTCAATCCGGGACAAATTTTCAGATCATCTACGTCATTTATCCAAGAGTCTTCCACTGTTTTTAGTCCTTAAAGCCAGACTCGTTCTGAGCATTTCTGCCTCTAAACATGATAACTGCTACTGCTAACCCGCATCATAAGTTTGCGCTGAAAATAATTTAACTAGATTGTATATAACACTGGCGCCATCTGCTGGCTGGATGCACTAAGTGTAATTCATAGTGACTGATAACACAGGTCATTGAATGAATAAGAAACTTTTTTTTGTTTCAAAACATGAGATGGCAAACTTAACGCACAGAGCATGTTTAAGACTAACAGCAATAGTGTAAGTGTGCAATTGTTAATATTTTTTATTATTTTACAACTTTTTTGCTCCAACCCACCAGTCAAATTAAAACTTAATTAATAAACAAACTTTGAAAACTGAAAGACAAAAGGGAAGACGGCATGTTCTTATCACAACAGTCATTCTAAGATTAGGGCAGTGAAATTGCCAACGTGTTTGATTCATTGTTTTTTTCTCACACTAAGCCTACTAACTAAAAAGAAACAATGAGAAGAGACGACTAGACAAGATTGCGGATAGTTAATATGTGTAAAGAGGTACTTGAGGAAGAGAGTCAAAGTTTTGCAGGTAAGTCACATTTGAGCAGGAGCTGTCTGGAACAGTAAAGATGAGGACCCCCTTGAAAACGAGATGGTTCATCTCAAGGGGCTTATCCTCCTAATAAATTGAAATTGAAAGATACTGGCAAGACCCTCATGGACTCTGCAAACAAACAATAGAAATTCTGATTCACAATTTTTATACATTTAAGCCAATGGAATGGCTATCATTATTGGCTATCATTTTAAGAGCAATTATAAATGATGTCAATTGGAGATAATGTTATGCCGTATAGGAAGGGAGATACTCTGTATGAAGGGAAGATAATGAGACTTTTGGTTTGAATAGATAGCTGAGTGAGTATGTACAGTATATTAGATTGATAGAGAGCTCTCACAGTCTTTTGTGATGTGCAGATGGAAAAAGTACATCTGGAAATGAGAAAATGCACCTGAAAGAGAAAAAAAAAAAAAGAATAGTACTGACAGTCCCTCTACTTTTCAGTGTTACATCAAAACAAAAATCAAATAATGACTAAATTACCTTAAATGTCAGTGTGCACTTCTGGTCCAAATTGTGTCCGCCTTCCTCGTTTTGTTTCACAGTAGAATAAATCACATACAAAGTTGGTCTGGTATGGAATCACCATTTACTGTGAACATGTACCACCTTTGTGACTCTGCTGTGACTCTGTCCTCCCTCTATCGTCTTTCAAGGTAGACAGCTTTAGTTCCCTGTGATTCTCCCTTTGTCTCTGTGTCTTACCTCTCCCTCGAATCTAGATGTTTCCCTCTTTATTGCATTTATTCACTTCCTCTTTATGCTTGTTATTTTGTCCTTTTTTTGTCAGTAATACTTATTGTCTAGATTACTGTCTGTTCATTTTGTTCTGAGCCCTTTGTCTTTTTCAGTCTTAGTCATAATCCTATGCCCTTCTTGTATGGGTGTGGGTTGTGCTGCGAACTAAAGGCGAACTTTTCTGACTTGGGCCTCAGCAAATCTTTCAATGATGGAGTTCATGTTCAGTGACCTCCTAACTTCATGCTCAATGGAGATGAGCGCAAGGGCAGAGAGTCTCTCCTGTGACATTGTCGATCTAAGGTATGTTTTTAATCTTTTGAGTCCCTCGCCAGACGCAACTGTCACTGGGGGAGTGAGTAGTCTGAGTGCGATGCTGTATATGTCAAGCACATTTTGCTTATAAATGTGACTGAGCATGTCAAATGGAGCATGTAAAATGGAGAAACTCTGCCAAAAGCTCCACCTGTCCCAGGAAATTAGCATGCCCATACCAATTTACCCTCTAAATGAGACACAATAGTGCCGGTCTTTCATTCAAGCAGTGCCATTTAATCACACACAGGCAGTGATCATTTGACCTAAACAGACGTGTGTTTGTGGGCGTTCTCTCAAATACTTTAATCTAGATTATCGTTCTGAATTCATGCCATTTTAACTCACTTAACTATAGACCTAGTATTTTTCAGTGTAACAGAAGAAGTCTTGACCTCTCTGGTTCGACCTCCTCCTAAACACACATATAGGGTTAGCTTTTTGGCTAATGTTTACAACAGGCTAATGAGAGGCAGCTTTAGCCCGCTAACAAATGACACGCTCACATGCTGACCCACACAGACCCCTTAGAGCCCGGCCTCTTTAAGACATTCCAGCAGTGTTAAGCAAAGGGCCAGGTCAAAGGTCAAGTTTGCACATGCTAACGCTAGCTGCATGGGGATATGGTTTTGTTAAGTGCTGGAATGTAAACAGCAAGCCTTGAAAGGAAAAGTGATTCAGTTTGAAACAAGTTGGCTTTCTCTCTCAACTTTGGGTGATGTTTAATTTTGAAAGAACGATTCTGTAACTTTTTAACCTTCAATAAACTGTTGTTGTGGGGTGAATATAGCCCTCTGCTGGCCGTCTCTGGTACTACAACAACACTTGTCAGGCGAGCATTGCTGAAGTCTCAAGCCTCACAAGATACTGTACTTTAACTGCACTTTATGGTTAACTTTACTGTGATTTGAGAGGTGTCTGTACTTTCTTCTCCATTACATTTTTGAACTTGACTAAGCAGTAAAAAAGTGTTTTTGTATTTTCATTATGCCTTTTCTGTCAGGCATTTAGCACATTGGTTTCTGCCTCCTGAGAGAACAGCACCATGGTGTCCTCTTGAGAGTATGATTTTCTGTCTCCTGAGAGAACAGCACCATGGTGTCCTCTTGAGAGTATGATTTTCTGTCTCCTGAGAGGACAGCACCACGGTGTCCTCTTGAGAGTATGATTTGTTCTCCATTTACACCAATTACCTGTCTTTCAATTAATCTTGCTTCTCAAAATAGGTTGCATCCTGTCCTGTCTCATCTTCAGAAGGTCTAGAAAAAAATATCTCAGTTTTAAAGTTGACCCTCATCTTAACTAGTCTTCTGGTATTTGGTATAATCTTAAACTATATATGAACAAAGCACCATTTTTCTGGAAGTCCTGGCTCTGGTCCTGATGCATTAAAGTCATTTGAAGTATTGGTTAAGGAATTCAAGTTGCCTAGACACAATTTTTGCAGGTATTTACAGATGTGTCACTCATTAGTAAAAACCATAGAACTATAATTAAAACTGGAAGATGACCTCAAAATGCCCCCCTATTCATCCCGATGGCCTGTGCTCATTGGTGCATGACCCCAAAAAAGTTTTTTACTTCCGCGTTACTTCTTGATGTGGAGGCTGCCATCTTTGCTTTAGGGGCACCACGTGACCACAATCCCCCATGATGCTTTGAGCAAGGCTTGCAAGTTTTTGTGTCAGCGTTAGCTTGTGTGATTGGAATTGTATTCTTCATATTAGATCAAATGTAAAAGCGTCTGAAATGAAAAAATATACAATTTACAGGTATCGTTAGTGTAGCCATGTCACGTGCTTCTGTTTGTATCGTTCACGCGGGTTGCACATGTTTACCGTGGTGTCACTTCATATGAAAACCATAATTTTGGTGATTTTATAAACAGTTAAAAAGAACATTTCCCTCTATTTTATTTAAATACCAAAAATAATTAAGTACTGTCTGCAATTATAATGAGCAATATTGGAGCCATGCAGGCACGTTTTTGTGTGTCACCTATAGGAGGTGCTCTGAGGCTATATTTGGGTGGTTCCCTCCCATGTCCCTCAGGTGTTTGTGATCCGGTAAAGCACACAGTTTGTTGACCGCCATGCTCGGCGTCTTTGTATGAGTTTTTTATCCTTTTGATACTATGATGGACTTTTATTTGTGCTAGAAATAAAGGAAACTGTTTTTATAATCAAGATTATTGCCCGTCTTGGATTTGTCTATGCTACTCTGACGCCACAAACGAGAGAAGCGCGTCACTACTAATCTCTGAATCTACATCCCACAGCGGTCTAAAGAATATAGCCGCTACAAGCAATGATAGAAAAAGGCTGGTCCCAAGAGGCTGCAATACCTCGCATGGCCACTAATCAATCTGGGACGTGGACAGAGGGGGCGTGCCTTATCCAGTTCATTCAATACATCCATGGTAAAGACCTCTGGATCCGCCGCTTCAACTCCCTCAGATTGTGATATTCTAAAACGACATTAAAAGGGCATTCGGTCGTGGCCATGAGGCATCCGTTTATTATAAAATGCTACTAAGATCTGATCCCATTTCATTATCCCTTAAGACAACCTGGGAGACCGACTTAAATGACACTTTCTGTAGAGCAGTGGAATGGGATTCTCAGAAGAGTGAAGAAAATGTCAAGCGAGTTGCGAACACGATTGGTTCAGTTTAAAATTCGACATAGAATACATTGGACTCCCTACAGTTTGAGTAAAGTGGGATTGGCCGATAATCTGGGAATGACAGGACGATAGTGGCACACTCCAAACGTTCTGGTCATCAGTTCGTGCAGTTATAGAGAGGGCTGTTGGTCAAGACGTTCCTTTTTGCAGCAGGTTTTATATTCTTGGGGAACTTGACCCTCATCTCTTTCACTGTGGGCTTTAACAACTATAATGTTAGGAAGGAAACTACTCATGAGGGAGTGGAAGGCCCCTTCAGTCCCATCTGTTCTTCAATGGCACACTTCTCTCACTCAGTTGGCAGCCCTAGAGAGATTATCTTATAGACTTTTAAATAGATTAAATGATGATGATAATAAATTGTCTTTTTACTCGTCACATATTTAGTCAGTGACTTCTCCAGCTCAAGGAACTACCTCATGTGTCTAAATTGACCTCTGACGCTGTAATTATTTGTGTATATACTATAAATACATGGCATCTTTAAATTATTATGAAGGAACAATTTAACTTTAACATTTTTTTTTTAAATTATTGTTCGTTGTGATTCTTGTTTAATGCGTGTGTAATGCATATCCAGTTTGATCCACACAACTTTGCTTGTCTGTTTCTGTCTCTTCTGTGTGGAGATGTTGATGGGCTGCATTGTATTTTCTGTGTTTTGAAAATAAAAATAAAATTTAAGTCATAAAAAAAAGTTAGTTCGATTTTTTTTTTTGCACATTCACATTGACATTCTGCGTTTGAGTTCAAGACCCAACTTTGAACAAACAAAACTATACACATAAAACTAGACAAACTGAGAAACTGATATGAATTGACCTTTGTTGACAAAAGAGCGGAACAGTTCTTTATCAAAATCACCACATTTTGTCACAACACTTTAAGAGTAAAATATGAACCATTTCACAGAGATTTTGAGAACTGTTAAAGTACATTTTTAAACTTAAAACTTTAATTTAGGTAGATTTTTAGATGCTACTTCCTCTTGTAGTTTAGATTTCCCCCTTGTTTTCTCTCCCCCCATGTAAACTGTGCTGTATTTGTGCTTTTATATATGTAACAAAAGTAAGTACTTCTTCCACCTCTGGTCATGTGTAACCTGAATGTAATGTATGATGTAATGACCTATAACTTGTACAATTAATACACATTGTAAAGTAATAATAACTACACTTATTCCTGCCTTAATACAGCATGAACAAAGATATTTTTCCACAGAGGACAAATAGTTTATTAAGAATGATTCAGGCTTAGTTAACTAATACTCTGACCCAACTCCAATTCCCAACCTCAACCCTAACCGTAAAGGACACATATTCTGCTACAGTGACTTTTTTGAGCTTTAAACCCTGTTCTAACAATGTTCATCATCAAAAACACACCTGGAGTAGCATTCACGCTTTTTAAGGAATGTTTATTAGAAAATCCTCCCCTTCCGAGCGCCAAACACACTTCCTGCTGAACTCCCTCAATCCGGGACGTATTTTCAGATCATCTACGTCACTTATCTGAGAATCTTGCGCTGTTTTTAGTCTTTAAATCATCGCTAAACTCGTTAAACTCTAAACTCTAACCACGATAACTGCTGCAGCAAATCCACATCATAACGTCTTTGCAGCGCTAACTTCACCAGATTGTAGATTGCGCTGGTGCCATCTGCTGGCTGGATGCACTCAGTGTCATTTCATAGTGACTAATACCACAGGTTATAGAATGAATAAGAAATTTTCTTTTTTCTTTTTTTTTTAAACATGAGATGGCAAATTTAAGGCACTCGAGCATGTTTAAATGCAGAAACATGAAAAATGCAGAATATTTTTCCTCTAACCTAAGTTACTAATCCTGAATCATGTTTTATAAACGATTTGTTCATTATGAATTAAGTCTTTGTTCGTGGTTTGTTAAAGCTGATTAAGGTATTATTATAAAGTGGTACCAGAGTAATCGGCAGGTTATAAATATGTTGAATTCCGTTGAATTTAGAATGAACCTAAACACTGAATGCTCTTTATCAGATTCAAGGGTTAAACTAGTGGTCGATATTAAACCTCTGAGTTTTGTCCATGAACCAGAGGTTCAGAGGTGACAGGGACATTATACAGTGGCAGGAGTCCTTTAAAAATACATGCTCCTTCTGCAGCCTGCATGTGGATTCATGTCTCCATGGAAACCAGCTGAGCCACTGTGTTATACTGGGAGCCAGTCGAAAGCATAAGATTTGACTGATGGTTTACACAGGCTGTTTTCAAAGTGCCCTCACAAACACACTTCCATGTGAAATGCAAAATCATCACCTACAACACAGAGTGGAAATACAAATACTTTCTTTGGGTCATAGTACTTTTCTTAAACATGTAGTGTATGCCTACCTAACATGTATTCCTTCTGTCTTCTTTTTTTAATATTAATCTGTGTTTTGTTTCTAAAAAAGACTTGGCTCTACTTCCTGTATTTTAAACTTTCACAAACTGCAACTTCACAAATGTGAAACTATGATAAATATTTAGCACAGGTGCCCTCCCACCAAACAAAAAAAAGTAAAAATTAGAAAAACATGAGAACCTGTCATATTGACCTTATTCCGGAATTTGCCGTACGCGCTGCCGTCTTGTTTCCGTTGTATTAGTTTACACGGAGCAGACGAGCTCAACAGAAAATAAGTTCTACTCGACTAAAAAGCCGTTTTCAGGCCTCAGGAAATCGGAGCGTTGTTGACTTGTTGCTCGTGTTCATTAAACATTTTACACAAATCAATCTACTTTATGTAACATTTTAGGGGCGAGACTTTTCCCTCGTTCGTCATTAGCTTTAACGGAGTTCTCATCAAATGGAAGTGCGTTTACAGACGGAAGTGCAGAAAACGGCAAAAGTGGGCGGGGCAGAATAAGGTCAATAGACATAAACTTTTTGTCTCCATGGAAACCTACAGGTCACTTTCCACCTCCAGAAGTCATGGCTAAACAGTTTTTTTTTTAAATGATAATTTATTACTTGATTTATTTGTTTGCATATTATTATTAACTGTGATTTTATTACATTTCTCTGTTCTGTTTTTAAAGTATATTTATTTCTGTGAAGTAGTAAACCTTTTTTTTTTTACTTTTTACAATTTGTGCTATACACACACGTTTTCACTTGAGTGGAAATCTTTTATCCTTCTCGCGCTGTAGAGCCAAACCTTCATTGCTGATAAAGTCACATTTGTGATACTCTGTTCTTTCTTTGGGTCACTCTCATTTCCATTGCCCTCTCTATCTCCACACTGCACATTTTACACATCCTTATTGACTCTGCAGGTTTATCTCGTCACAGAGCCAACACAAATCCTCGCTCCACGGGGGAACCTCTCCACACGGCCCGCTCTTCTTCCACATCACACGTCGTATTTCTCCCAATGCGGAGAGCCCCTGTCAGCCCCGGCATCACGTCCGTCCGCTCTCATCCCGAGGTCTTCGGCGGCACATGTCAGAGCGGCGTCTGCTCGGGCCGGGTTCATCAGCGTCAGGTGCAGTGTCAGGTCCAGTGTCAGGTACAGTCAGGAGGAGCAGAAGGGAAATGAAGCTAAAGCAAGAGGACTGTGTTTCCTCCTTGTTATATTCTTGTTCTTGTCACCTGCCAATCACAGCCTGCCATGGCTTTGCCTCTCGACCAATAACTGTACTTTTCCACCGCAGCAGCAGGAACGTTGTTCAACTCTGTCTGAATGTATTATGTTCACCTTTTTCCATTTAAGGTGAGACACTACAGGTAAAACTATTTTTATTTTTTTGGTCAGTTTGCTCTCTCAACATATCTGCTTTCATGTAACAAACTTGTCCAATCTGCTCCTAACAATGTTTTATTCTTCCATTGAATCCACTTCATCTATAGATTTCTCTGGGACATTATAACTTCAACGGCCGTTCTCTTAAAATGCATTTTTCTCCCTCGGGACATAAAGATCAGCCTTAAAGTAGATCCCACACCAATATGGGAGATTTTGACGAAACATACTGATGTGTGCGTGACCAGAAGAGGGCGCCATGAATGTGGCTTGTAAGTTAAAATTAATTGGAACAATGCCATCCCCAATTTATAGGACAAAATAATTGAAAACCCCGCTTTTTATAGGCAACACAGGTTTGTTTTAATTGATTTGACAGAGACTTACAATTTAAATTACATCTGATTTATTTAATTGCTTGTGCAGGCATTCAACTTTCAAATCTTACTATAACATAAAACCAAGTCTTTAACAATTATGCATGTCCAAAACGTAAGACGCGTTCCAGTGGGCAGGCCAAGTGAATCCAGACCCAAGTTACAGAACCAAAGAACGGTACAGGTGGTTCCTCCACGCACAGGGGAGGCTCACCGCCCGCAGGAGCACATTAACAATATACAATCAACCTACACAATACACACACAATACACAAACAAGCATTACAAGGGCAGAACATATCGGGATGCCTTGGAACGGCATGTGCAATTGAGACACCACGACCTAACCGCCACTGCACGGGATGTGTCCCACACCGAGCCCAGGTTAGCTACAGACATGAACCCATTAGCGTTTACAACTCAGCATGAAAGGGTTAAAGCACGCACTTCTCGCCTACTCACCGATGACCGCGCCACTACTCTGATCGCTGAGCTTGACGCCTACCAGACCATCTACTGCGCCTAATCGTTCACTGGCTCCAGTGCTGCCGTGCTCCTCTCGTGCTGTGGCCATGACGACCCGGCTCCTCCTAACGTGTGACGTCGGGGCTCAGGGCCGACTATTATATTATATTATATATTTCTAATTGGCAAAATTTGAATCTAGTTTACTTAAAAGCTAAAGAAATCCAAAATCTCCCTCTTTAAATGTAATAATTGTACAGAATGAACCAATAAGTTTTATTTTATTAACTTTTATTTAACCAGGCAAGCATGCACACACGCAATAAAAATGCACAAAATAAAAACATTTCCACAGTTGCATTAAAAAAACCACAACAACAAAAAACAAAAAAAAACAAACAAAAAGACAAACAGTTTGGGTCTAAATAGAGGCCTGTTCTAGTCCTGGTTTACTCCTGATCGAGTCCAAATGTACCTTTGGTGTAACAGGCCAGATTAACCCTGCGTAATTTGGTTTAGGCCAGGGTAAACCCAGGGATAACCTGTCCTGGGCCAAGCTGTACCCCGGGTGGTAAAGTTGCCTGGGTCAGACTAAACCTCTAATGAAGCCTAAATGTATTTATCTATTCAGTATTTGAACATCTGAGGACACATTCCCTTTTACAATGATGAGCTGCCAAGAAGCAGCACAAAGAGAACACAAAAATACACTCACATCAATCAAAACGTGCTACAGCAAAACGTGTGAGGTCAGTATATAAGTGTGAACTGATCCTGTAAATTACTCTGAATTTCATTTATCACACTGGATTAGACCAAACCAAGTTAACCAAGTGTCAAAACAATAAGATGCCCGTCATCCTGACAACCTTAAGATTTACATGACTTTGGTTTGTTGTGTCTTATCTTTAGAAAAAAACAACTGTGAGTTCCAGGTACAAGCAACACCTAGAGGCCTACATGTAACCTGAAAGTGAGAGACAGAACATGTTCAAAGCATATATCAGCTTTACTAATCTAAATGTTGATTTATTTTCAAATATGTAACAAAATGTCCTCATGCAAAAGTCGGTCATATTTTACCATATTAATTATTTATTATTCTTTGGTCATATATACTCAAAGCATTTTACATCATAGAAGGCTCACATTCACAGACCAGTGTGCTGAGACACCAAAGACTTCAACCAGTTTGCAATGAACCCGTATGAGCAGCTGATGTATCCTCAGTAAATCCCAGGTTCAGTTATGACAAAACTGTCATTTTCTAGGAGCCTTGAAGGAAAAATATTCTACATTTTTCATATTCTTGTTAGCCTTTAAACATGCGCTTGTGTGCCTTAACTTTGATAACACAGGTTATACTTTTTTTTTTTACATGAGCTGGCAGTCACTATGAAATGACACTTACTGGATCTATCCAGCCAGCAGATGGCGCCAGCGCACAGATGCTAAGAATGAGTTTAGCACTGATTTAAGGACAAGTGAAGTAGATGATACGTCCAAACATCCCGGAAGTTCAGCAGGACATGTGTTTGACCCTGGGGAGGGGGGAGGATTTTCTAATAAACAGCGTGAATGCAACTCCAGGTGCGTTTTTGATGACAGAGCAATGTTAGAACATGGTATAAACCTAAAAAAAATAAAAAGTAACTGTAGCAGAATATGTGTCCTTTAATTACAACAATTATTTAACTCAACAAAACTTACCCCAGGAACAAGACATTGTTGGTAGGAAATGGCCAAACTACACCCCCTTAAACCCTGGGTATATTCCAGGCCGGGTAGACGCCAAGTTTTGTCCCAGTTTAGTTGTCATTTTAACGACGATGTGATTGAAAAATGCAAATGCAGGCAGACAATGTTCATAGGATTCTCACTCTTAAGTTGTTGTTTTTTAATAAAGTGAAAGCCCCTCTAAGAAACCAGCTCACAAATTTTCTGTTTGGTTTTAAAGTAGAACTAAGTAACATTTTGACCTTATTAAACGTCTTTGTAAGTCCGTGTGGTGGTTGCGAATGCATTTTGGTTGGCGTTTGAAGTCCCTGTCGTCGCCCCCTACTGTCTCTTCGTGGAAAAACAGCTGCAGCATTTCCTGACGCCGCCCTGAAGACAACTCTCCTTAGCAACCTTGGCTCTCCTTTTTATATTTGGCAACACTAAATGTTTTTATATGTGATTGTACTTCCTTATTTCAATAAAAAAGTGGGGAAAAAAAAGCTTTTGGCATCTTTTTACTGGGAGTGTATTTGCACAAGAGACCTGCAGGGGGAGCTCTGTCGCTGAAGTTACTTAGTTCTGCTTTAAATGGGTTCCAAGCTGTGGTAGACAGGACAGGGCACAACTGTGGCTTATGATCCAACACAGATCATTAGGGTGCAATGAAAGCTAATGTGCACTTTTTGCATTTCATTCCCCAAGACCCAACAGTGTGTTGTAGCAGATGATGAGTAACAGGTGTGGAGAGGGGTGAGGGGTGAGGATTGGGGGTGAGGTTGAAGGCCACAGCTGCCCCTCCACGTGTCCCTCTGCTGCACACCCCTGTCCCCCTGCCACACTCCCCGTCCCATCTGCTTCGGCCCCTTAAGCCCCGGCGTGTGAGTCCTCTACACTCTGATCCACAGAGGCTGCTGCAGATACGGCTAAAGACGTACTGTGCATTCAGAAACGTTAGGACCTGCACTGGATCCTGCGCTCGAATCAAGTTAGAGCACAAAAATAAGAGTGTTAGAAGTTCCAATCACCTGACAAATCATGAGATTAACTGACTAAATCATTCTGAACATGAGTTTGTGAGTATAACATCGAGGTCAGTAAAGCCTTCCAGGAGTGTGTTTAAAACAGAAGTGCTCGCTGCTTGTGCATATGTAAACATTCGATCCCATTCGTTTTATTAGGGCAGAGAGAACAGAAACTGTCATTTTGTTGTTTGTAGACAGTGCAGACACAGGTTGTTGTTTAGGTGTCCGTTACATTTACTAACGAGTCACAAGTGTCAGTTCACTTGTTTTTGGTGCATTATTGTCCAGAATCACATCCGATTTAAGACATGTTTATTACAAAGCCTAATTTCAGCTGTAAATAATCAACACTGTTAACTCGCACGTGCCGAACCATGGATGAGCCCAGAACCAGCACGGATAAAGGTCACACCTCCTGTCACCCAGGTGCTCTGGTAAAGGACCTCACAGACTCCGCCCCCACCCATCAGTATCAACAGTCGTAGTTCACATTGGCACAAATGACCTCAGATTACAGCAGTCAGAGACTCTCATGGACAACTACAAAACCCTCATCTCCACAATCCACATCTTAGGCAAACAGTGTGTTG
The DNA here is from genome assembly GCA_019453435.1 of Rhinogobius similis. Classification (NCBI taxonomy): domain Eukaryota; kingdom Metazoa; phylum Chordata; class Actinopteri; order Gobiiformes; family Gobiidae; genus Rhinogobius; species Rhinogobius similis. The sequence goes on along the minus strand of CM033621.1, from coordinate 4,257,128 downwards.
TTTCTCGACCTTTTTCACCACCTCGATTTGGAGATATTAAATTCAGCCGCTTAAGACAACTACATATCGGACTCAAGACCCACTGCAGAGACAATAAAATCCCTTACATAGACAATTTTCTCACTTTTTTCCGTAGACCTGAACTCTTCAAAAAAGACAGACTGTACGCTAACTCCCTCATTTAAAATGCATTTGTGCTAACTTGTAGAATAGTACCGGCAAATGGAACACATTATTTTCAACACTGGAAGGGTCTGTCGTCAAATGGACTCATTTGGCTGTTGGCCCACGGTTATTTTAGATCAATAGAGCAAGACATTACTGACTGAAATAACTCATTCAGAGTTAAAAGCAAAATATTGCACCTTGAACTGTAAACCTTGCATTACATTGTTTTATAGACTACATATTGAATACATTGGTGACATTTGTTTTTATGGGGCTGACACTCTCACTTCATGACAAAAAGGTCCCAGGTTTAAGGTAGAAAAGGGTTATTTGACGCTAAATTGGTCCTGATGATTCCTCCAAGACTGTGCTACTCCCCTGCTGCCGTGTCCTGCCTTCACTTCTATTCAAATATATTGGAAATAATTCTGTGTTTCCAGTTGTAGGAAAGACATTTCCCCAAATCTGCAGATCTTGTTTGGTTTATAGACGGGAGCGTGCCACTGCAGAGAAACACAACATGCAATTTTAATCTGTTGTCACCTCCAGGTGCAGCAAATATTCTACTGGCTCCAATTTTATACCAAAACAGTCTTCTCCTCTGCACTCACTGTGCAATGGCAAACGTATTTCCTTTTTTGGTGAAACTGCTTAAAAGAGGAAATGAATACGTCATCCTCCATGTTTTGTTATTTCTTCCAAAGGTTAGAGGCAGCACTATTTCTTTTTGGTGTGTTTTTGTTGACTTTCTTCTTAGATTTATTGCAGAATGACTTGACAAGAGATAACATTGCATTTTAATCCTGAAATGTGCCAATCAGAAACAAGGTAAAACATTCCCATAAATTAGCGGTATAAATACACAAAATCTGACAAAAAGAGACAAGGAAACAATCTAAGAATAAAACGATCAAAGAGCTCAAAAGACACGTTTGTTTGTCTGTACCTCTGCACTTGATTTATTCTTAGATTGTTTCCTTGCATCTTGTCAGATTGTATTTCTACTCTGCTAACTTATTATTCTTCATTCTAAATCATACATGGGTTGTGTTTGTAATTAAAGGAGACATATTCTGCAAATCCTTGTCACAACAAAAGTTCCTGTTTTCACCTATCCCCGCCCACATCCTATACTTAGTTGTGATTATTTGTAAAATGAAGACTCGAAGTGATAAATGTAGAGTTAAAAAATGACAATCTTCTGCTTCTTACAATGAAATGTCACTATGAGGAGGCGTGGCTTATTAGTTCTGCAAATTTGAACAGGAAGTCAATGGATCTGCTGTTTTAGATTAAAATAGCCCTTTACAACGAACAAAATGTAAAATGATGATCTACTTATAGTTCAATACTAAAACCTGAAAAACAAAAAAACATCCTACATCTCCTTTAAGTGCCTTATATACAGTAGTAGTACTTAGCTCTGCAGTCGTACATTTCTCTGACTCCTCCCCTCAGCTCATGGGCACTGATCTGACACACCCGCCCAATGCAGCGCGGTGACAGATTATTAAAGGGCGTGTGATGGCACCAGCTCCATGGCCCCTGGGCGAGTCTTAAAGGGGATGTCATGAGGAGAAAAGTATTGGCCAAATAAACGTCCTGCTGAAGTCTGGAGGCTGCAGACACATGCCTTCAAAAATACACTTTTCTGTAGAAACGCTCAGGAGAATATAAGTGTTCTGGCAGATCAATGGGAGACACGGACAACAGGAATGCTTCAGCTGGATGGGTTGAGTTCAGAGTGTGACTGCGGTATAATGCTAATAATAATATATATGACATTTAGCATGTTTCATAATATACACGTTTTCGTATAATACAGAGTTTGCTGTGAATGAACAGAAACACACAAATCGGAAATGTTTTCCTTAATCAAATACTACTATCTAAGCTCAACCGAACCTGATTTCTACGATTTTAAAATGTGAAAAAACAGAAGTAGCTCATTTTTTGTTTTATATTTTATTGATGTACAAAGAAATATAAATCTCCATTTAACAGAAAGAGCCATGTACATTTGTTTTCCAATTTAACGGTACATAAAACAAACTAAACAAGAACATAGTGCAACCGCTATATTATAATAATTATGATAATAAAAGTAAATAATACATAATAAACAAATAAATTATAAAATAATAAATAAATTTAAAAAAAAAAAAAAAGGGGGGGGGGGGGGGGTTCAGATGGTTTCATACAGGTCAATAAATGACTGCCATTTCTTAAAAAATATGCCAACAGTACCTTTCTTTGAGTATCTGATCTTTTCCACTTTCAAAAAAGACATAACCTCATTAGTCCATTGTGTAGAAGTATCTCATTTTAAACTATTTGTAATGGTCCAAACGTATTCCTTACTTCTGTGCATCCTAATTATTCATCATAACAACTTAAGAGCGGGTCACAGTAAAGCTAACAAACATTAGCACGCTAACAGCGCACTTACAGCTTCACAGAGAATAAAACACTATAATTAGTTACAGACAGCACACAGCGGTCTCATTTTCATTCTGAGAGCTACTTTTACAATATATCTGTGCTGGTGCAAAACAACAACCATGGGAAAAAAAGTTACAACCCCTTTAAGATACATATTCTGAATTTAAGTTATATTGAGTAATTTTTTCTGCAGTTTTTAACCAGATCAAACCTGGCTCGAGTACTTTATATTATTATTGTTGTGTCACTGCAAAACACAATTTATTAAAGGGCACCATGTCATTTTCTGGTAGTTTACGTCAGTGTTTCCCAACCAGGGGTACGTGAGTAATGGCCAGGGGTTACTTGGAATGGTTTCAGGTTTTAGATGAAGATAAAATGTTCTTTTATCGGAATAAAAAAGTGTCATGAGAAATTTGGCATTTTGGAGTATCTTGGACCATAATATTTATTTATTGTAAGATTGAAGGTGGTAAGCAGCCTCTTCCTAGCTCAGGACAGACACTGTATCCAAAAAGTCAAATAAAGAGAAGGATAAGAAAACTTTGCGAGCGCTTCTTCATTTATTGACCAGCATCACAAAACCAACTGACAGCATCTCCCCAGACAACAAGCAACCAAGACGTGACATTCCCCAGACACCCCCATAAATAGTGTGGCCTGAACCACTAACCCCCAAACACGGGTAGGTAGGTTTCGCTTTAGGCAAACTTTACAATTCTCTATACAGATTATATTTACAACACTATATACAAATATATGAAACTTTAGTAAATGTATTTTCCATATGATTTAACAGCATTTTTGACAAACAATATGTGGTGCTAAACAGCTTCCCCAACTGAACCTCCCTCCTCCAGGCAGCACCTGGAAGAGTCCAAATCAGGCTGATGATTAGCACCTGACCTGCTCTGAGATGGGTGCACGCACACACACACACACACGCACGCACGCACGCACGCACGCATGCACGCACGCACGCACACACACACACACACACACACACACACACATATATATACACATATGTATATTTGACTTTATTCAACTTAAACACATTTATTTACCCAAAACTCAAGCTAAGGGGTATGAGGAGTGTGAGACAAAGGGGGTATTCCAGACAAAAAGGTTGTGAACCACTGGTTTTCAGCTTTGAAGTTTGTGAATTATTTTACTTGATTAAGATATTGGGGATGGTTTCAAGATTTTACCTCATTTCAACCTAAAATATTTAACTTAGTATTATAAAATAGTAAGACAAATTATATTTTGTTAGCAGAAATATAATTAATAAATCACACAAATACACACTGATACTTAAAGGAGCACTATGTAACATTTCTGGTGGAGGGTCTGGCGCATGCTCATCTCTATTGAGATGTTATTGTTTTGTTTTGAATATTCCACAGGTGTTTTATTGCATGCTTTCTAACAGTGAGTGGGCGCGCCTCTTCACAGATCTGACCTGTAACTTCCACTAATGAAATTCATCATGTCTTTCTTTTTTGTTTGTTCATTTTTTAAACAACCTTTGTCTTCAAAAACAAACAAACAGAAGTTACCTAAATTTGGTGGCGTCACCTTTGTTTCTTGGAGTTACAGACAAACATCTGGAGCTCAGCAGTCCCGCCTACTTCAAACTTAGCTGTGGCTTTGTAAGTACATTTTTTGCAGAAAAATTTAAAGATCAATAATTAAAAAGCATGACAGAGGCTAAGCAGCTCTGTGCTAACTACTGTCCATAACAGTTATTTTCAGTCCATGTAAGACTTCAAATTCAGATTTAGAAGAAAATAATGGGGTTCATAAAGTTTCTGAAAAAGATTCTAAATAAAATATTAAGTCTTCTGCTCATTACTCAGCACAGAGCTGATTAGCACAGAGCTTTCAAACATTTAATATTCATTTTTTCCTGAATCCTTTTGACAAAAATGAATGGAAAATTAACTTCTCGAACCAAGCGATGGGCGGTTACTGTTGATGACGCTCCACCAGAAAAGTGGCAGTGTTGTGTGATATATTATTAATTACATTTCTGCAAAAAAATTGTTTACACTTGGACCTAAAATCACCTGGCAAAATACCTTAATCAACTAGACAAGTGTATAGTAAACTACTGTATTCACAAGCTCAGGATTGTTCATATCTTATTAGCTGCTTGATGTGTTGATTTTCCGCAGTGTGTTCCAGACATGAGCGGAGAGGCCAGAGCACAGGCAGAGTGACTCATGTATGGCTCTATAAATCGGACGGATAATGTGTAATGACGGAGAGCACAGAGGAGCCGGGGTCACGAGGTCCAGCTCTAATCACAGGTTTGAAGGACCAGTGCATTGTGCTGTTTTCTGTCCTCCTCCCACACACTCACGTCTGCGCTCACTGCTTTGGGAAAAGAACACAGCATTACAGGCTGCGGTGACAAGCGACTCCCTGCATGCTCGAGATCTGGGAGATGGGTCCCACTGCCGAGGCACTGAAGGATGGGTCAAATGCAGAGGACAAAGTACACTGTCTGGCCGAAGAAAAAGTCGCAGCAGAAAAAAAGGTCACATGCTCTATTATTTGGTTGGAGCGCCTTTAGCTTTGATTACAGCACACATTCTCTATGCCATTGTTTCAATAAGCTTCTGCGAGGTCACTTTTTTTTTAAAGGACACATATTCTGCTACAGTGACTTTTTTTTTTTTAAGCTTTTAACCATGTTCTAACAAGGGCCCGTCATCAAAAACATACCTGGAGTAGCATTCAGCTGCATTAAAACTGTTTTGAGAAATGTTCGTTAGAAAATCCTCTCCCTCCGACTGTCAAACACGCTTCCTGCTGAACTCCCTCGATCAGTGACGTTTTTTCAGATCATATACGTCACTTATCTGAGAATCTTCTGCTGTTTTTAGTCTTTAAATCAACGCCAGACTCGTTCTGAGCATTTCTGCCTCTAAACACGTTCACTGCTACTGCTAACAGCATCGTAGCGTCTCTTAAATGCTAATATAACTTAATTGTGTAAGTTCTAGGCTCGATCTGCTGGTGGATGCACTCAGTAAGTGTCAGCTCAGACGGCAGACAAATCCTTTCATTTAATCCACAATAAACTTTTTTTTTTTTTTTAAACATGAGATGGGAAATTTAAGGTACTCAAGAGCATGTTTAAAGGCTAATAACAACATGAAAAATGCTGAATATTTTCCCCTTAAACCCAGTGTTTCTTTTTCACCAATACCTTGTATTGATGATGGAGAGTGTGACCACGGCCAAAGCCTTCTCCAGAACATCCCAAAGAATCTCACAGAGGTTCAGATCTGATTCTGTGGAGGGCGATCCATGTCACCATCTGGGTCCATGAATCCTTAACCGCTGTCACAATGTGGGCCATGAATCCTGAACCACTCTATCACAATGTGGCCCATGAATCCTGAACCACTCTATCCCAATGTGGCCCATGAATCCTGAACCACTCTATCACAATGTGGCCCATGAATCCTAACCACTCTATCCCAATGTGGGCCATGAATCCTGAACCACTCTGTCACAATGTGGGCCATGAATCCTGAACCGCTGTCACAATGTGGGCCATGAATCCTGAACCGCTGTCACAATGTGGGCCATGAATCCTGAACCACTATCACAATGTGGGCCATTAATCCTGAACCACTATCACAATGTGGGCCATGAATCCCGAACCACTCTGTCACAATGTGGCCCATGAATCCTGAACCACTTTCTCACAATGTGGGCCATTAATCCTGAACCACTATCACAATGTGGGCCATGAATCCCGAACCACTCTGTCACAATGTGAGCCATGAATCCTGAACCACTTTGTCACAATGTGGGCCATGAGTCCTGAACCACTCTGTCACAATGTGGGCCGTGAGTCCTGAACCACTCTGTCACAATGTGAGCCATGAGTCCTGAACCACTCTGTCACAATGTGGGCCATGAATCCTGAACCGCTCTGTCACAATGTGGGCCATGAATCCTGAACCACTCTGTCACAATGTGGGCCATGAATCCTGAACCACTCTGTCACAATGTGGGCCATGAATCCTGGACCACTCTGTCACAATGTGGGCCATGAATCCTGAACCACTCTGTCACAATGTGGGCCATGAATCCTGACATTGTCGTCTTGGAATCAGTGAAGAAGAAATCCATTGATTAAATAAACTGGTCTTTCAGGATGTTCAGGTTGATCTCATTCTTTGGGCACAAAGTGTTGTTGAACCTAGACCTGACCAACTGCAGCTTCAGATCATAACACTGCCCCCTACAGGCTACAGGAGGCACTAGGCATGATGGGAGACGATGTTTACACACTTTTCTTCCAGTTTTATTTATGCGTTGGACAGTTCTTATGCCAATTTTAACAGTGTGTGTGTGTGTGTGAGTTTCTCTGCTTTGTGTCAATGATTTGACTCCTCTCAAACACACTGACATCTTTTCCACGACCACAGGATTCGTCTTTCCACATGGTTGTTTCAGAAATAAGAAGCCACTGACTGCATCACTTGGATTTAAGTAGCGTGTTGCAGCTGAAAGACAATCACCTACAACAATTGTTCAACAGGAGGCTCATACTTATTTGCTTAGTTAAATCCAGTTTTTTTTGGCCAGGCAGTGAATATCTCAGTCCTTTGCATGATTTATTTTCCCTGTTTGTACAAAAGATAGATAGAGCTTCTGACATTACTAAAACACAAGAAAGCGTTTAACTGTTACCATGCGGAGGGCCCAAGTCATTCATTTTTGACCACCTTCAGATAAAAGGAAACAACCACTGCTGGACATGTTCACATAAAGAGAAAGCCAACACTCTTAGTTAGAGGCAAATCAACCATTCTGCGATGAATCAGAGTTTGTTTTCCAAAAGCACAAATAAATAAATCATCCAAAATTTCTGCAATTTTAATAGGACTTTTATATGTCTCTCCACTTCCCTTTCTCTCCACTTCCCTCGGGGAGAGGAGATGGTTCCAGACACTGCGGCGGCTGCTCCAGTGATGACCTCTCCTTATCCGCCTGGAGGAACTCTCCTTGATCTGGATGAACTGATCCTCTTCTGCCTGGAAGAACTACTTCTACTCTACTCTAGATGAACAGTTTGTTGTCTGCCTGGGGGGGTCTCTCTGTGCTGAATGGACTGTCTAGAGGAGTCATCTGTCCAGAGGAACTCTCCCACATTAGATGAGCCACCTTCCTCTTGAGTGGTTCTGGTCCATGTGGATGTGTCAGTCCTAGTCCATCTGCAGCCTGTCCGTCTGTGGGAGCAGGATCTCTCCTTCACTGTGGTTCTCCCCGAGGTTTCCCCGAGTTTTTTATAGTTTTTCCTTGCCGAGAAGGAGGGTCAAGGACAGGGGATGCTCCGAGACATTTATCCACTTAAATAAATTCTATTGAACATTGTTTAATTTAACTGCTTTCTACCCATAGTCCATTGAGGAAACTATTGTTGTGATTTTGGGCACTACAAAATTAAATTGAATTGAACTGAATTGAATATGGATTCCGCCTGGACTTTTTTTTTTTTTTAATTACATTATATTACTTCATTATTGCAAGTCCTTAAACTACTTTTTTGTTAAATTAACTTCAGCTTTGAAAGAGGAATTGTCCAAACCCAACAAATTCCCAATCTAGTGTCAGTCAGGCCCTGATGCGGACACCAGCTTTACTCATTCATATATTTAACAAAGAAAATCTAGGCGGAATTTAAAATCTGATATTCCTCTGAGCAGAGCTTGTTTTCCAGTGTAATCAGAGTAAATCAGACACCAGAGGCCAAAACTACAGAGTCTCAGCTCCACAAAGAGTCCAACCAATAGTTTAATAATAGAAACAGCGTCAAATATGAATTGGGGTTAATTTTAGTCCGCCGCTTTAGACAAAATATCCCCAAAGCTTAAGGGGTTAAATCATAACTGAATTATACTTTTTAATCATAAAACCGATCTCAGAAATTCATAAAAAGATGTTTAGTAATTCCAAGTTTGTGGCTGTGAAACGTGGCTCTGCTGCTTAGCTCCTCCTCCTCGGCTGTAAAGCAGAGCAGAGCCACTGAGAGCCAAAGGGAGCCTGACCTGACCCCTGCAGGTCCATTCTGACCCCTTTAACAGACGGTACACTTGGGACAGAGGACACACTTTTGGGTCGTCCCAATCCTCTTCAAAGCAAACCAGTGGACACAAGGCTGATGTAAGACTGCGCTGGCTTGAGCCCTCAGCAGTGACATATTCTCTCACACAGATGTGAGGAAGCAGCTCATCTGCTTCAGTGAACCCTGAAGTGACTGAGGAGTGTCCAGTGTGTGCACCACTCACCGCATCAGAAGTGTGCTTTTACTGATAATAAAGGGACACATTATGTGACTTTTAAGAGCTTTTAACCATGTTATAATTGTCTTCCTTAATATTTACCCTCTCAAAGTTGTATTTAGAGTAATTCATACAAGTTTGAGTAAGAAGACACTGTTGCTCTCAGAAGACCATATGCGCTGCTCCACTTTGTTCTCGGGGTCTTTTCTTAAAGCCCCAGTACACAACTTTTTGGGCCAAAATATATTAAAAAAATGCAAAGCATGTTTTTTCCATTTTGGATGTTTTTAATACTCTTAAACTATATAAAAACATCTGAGTGGCCTTGGCCTGGAGGAGCCTCCTGTTTGTTTCCCTGGAAATGTTGTTCCTTTGGCTGTGACGTATCTGTGAGTATGGCATAAAACGCATCTCTGTGGAGAATGTTCAGAAGTCTGGTTTTAACTTTCTATTTCCATGGAATCATGCAGGTAACTTTACTTTACACCTCCAGCAAGTACATAAAATGTTACCACTTTCAGCAGCATCCTGCTGCCATTTTGGCACAAACCCATATTAAAAAAGCTCTCCAAAGTGTGGGCCACAGTGTGGCACAGCAGAGCTTTGTTGTGCTGTTTATGTGAGGATCTGTAAAGAAGTAGACAGAATCAGAAACCAGCAGCAGTTAGAATTTAAATTCTAATTTCTAATTGTAATTTTTTGGAGCAGTTTTGTGATTAGATTTGCGATTTATTTTAGTTGTGGTTTTGTTGTATTTAGTCACATTATCACCTTTAGTCATGTTTTGCTTTCAGATGTATCATTTTTAGTTGCATTCTAGTCACTTGGGTTTTTGTCACTTTTAGACATGTTTTTGTTGCTGTTTGTCTTTTTTGTGCTTTCTGTCATGTTTTTTTTTTCACTTTTAGTCAAGTTTTTTCACTTTCAGACATATTATTGTCTCTTTTAGTTAACTATTGTCATTTTAGTTGCATTTTAGTCACTTTTATAGACACAGTTATGTGTCTATAAAGTCACATTTTTGGTGCTTTTCATATTTTGCAATGTTTGTGATGCATTAGTGATATGCAGTTGTACCAACTTTTAGAAAAATTGCCGACCCCTGGTGCTGAAAACTGGTTCTGATTTGGTTATTAACGGTAAATAATGAACTAAGCTAAATTAAGTCAGTTTTAGCTTAAATGCAACAAAAACTATGGATCAGTTAGAAGAAAAACACCAAACAAACACTGTTTTCTGGTAAACAATGTGTCACTTCGGCAACAGACGCTAGCCCTTATTTGGTGGAAAACTGAGCTAGCACAGCCCAGAACATGACATTTTTTTCCAACCCACTTATGCCACAGGCTCACCACTTTGCATCAGCGGCATTATCAATACTATAATCAAATGAGTAGCTTTCTAGTTTTGATTCTAATTTTAGTAGCCTATCACTAGTATCTGGGCATCATTTTTTTGGTCTTCTGCCCTCACCCTCTGCTCCCTCTTTCATGCTCTGTCCTCCCTGTCACTCTCCTCACCCTGTCTCTCCCTCCCTCTCCCCTCCTCGGTGTGGCTCTGAGCTCTCCCAGCAGGGGGCAGACTTCACAGCAGCCTCCCGCTCAGTGTGACCTCAGTCTGGGATTACTTTGGAATCTTCCTTTAGAGTGCCAGTCACTCCAGCAACAACTGACTCAAATATGTCAGATTTACATGTATTTTTTAATAGCAACTGCTGTTTGTGTTTTAATATTTTTCTATAAAAAGCTTGTGCCGTAAAATGACCTGGGCAAGACATTGAGGCACATTTTGTGGTGAACAATTAGCGTAACAAATATATGTAGCCTCAAAGTCTAACATGATTATATTTAAGATTTTGCTAAACATTTTGTCTATTTATCCCCAGTTTGACAGTTTTTGTAATGTTTACAATTACAATTACAGTTACTTCCTGGTTGAAAATGAGCACAAATATGACATAAGGGGTATTTCCATAACTGTTACCTAGCAACCATTCTGAAAACAAAAGTTATGATTTGACAAATAATAATACCTGATAACAACTTCATTTTGTTGAATGATTGTTTAAACTGTCAAAATATGTGTTAGTTGTGTGTAAATTCTCTTTGTATTTACAACGGTATGTCGCTTTTTGATGACATCACAGAGGGATTCAGTTTCAGAACTCAACACTACTTCCAGTCATTTTAAACTTTATTTTTCAAATGTAATTCTTCACATATCATCAATCTAATCAATATTTGCTACTGGTGCCTTCCCATCAAATTAAGTCATGACTAGAAAATTCTGAGAAGCTGTCATATATACTTTAATTACAAATCCAAAGAGATTTGTGTTTCCAGCCGTGGCCTGATCACTGTCCAGTGCTGGTCTTGACACTCTCCTGCTTCCTCTCCCTCACCTCTTGTTCTGTCTGTTCCGCTTACTTTTTTTTCGAACACACCTTTGCCATGCACTGCCTCTTTGCATTGGTGGCCATGCTAGCAAAAGTTTATTTTTTACAATATATTTTTTACACGATAAGGTAAGGTTAGGGTTAGGATCAGGGCTCTAGCTCTTTCACTCACAAACTCGCCTGCTGCTCGATCCAGTCCAGCAAGACTGTTCAGTAAATACTTTAATTATGAATCCGACTCTGGTCTGCTTTTGGGTCCAACTTTGTTCTTTCTCATAGATTTCAACGAGGCAGCAGAATAAAAACATATATTTTGTTGACTGTAGACAGTGCAGACAAATGGTGTTGCACATTTGCCAACAAGTCACAGTCAATATGTTACCTCCAGTATGTTTTTCCAAAGGTTTGTCAAATCACTACATTTTCGATCGGAATTGTCCAGCGTGAAGTTAGATTTAAGAAAAGTTGATTATGTGGTGGGTTTGCATTTATGCTAATGAATGCACCAATCGCTACAACAGATAAACTAGGCTAAACTCTGCTACACGTGTAGTTTTCTTATGCAGCTCTAATGTTACTCATGAGTGGTCGCCAAACAACCCTGGTTCTTTATAGTTAACTCGCCCATTGAAATGCATTAGTGCTAACATATAGAATCAGAATAATAGGTGTTTTAAGATAGCATTAGCGTTACAATTTCTTTATCAACAACACCAACACCATCAGTGACATCCACCTGCAGCTCACTGTTCACCGTCTGATCTGTCACGATTTATTGATTTCAGTGTGACTCAGCGAAAACCCCATAATTGGACAGGAAGTAGTGATGCACTGAACTAGCCGGGCTCTCTTTAGCCTGTTGAGAAATGGACAAAAATCTGTCAAAAACTTTACAGCTACAAAATGTTCAAAGGAAAATGGTTAAAACTAGATGAACAGGAATGTCTTTAGGAATAGCTGTGGTCTGTGCAGGCACTAAAAGGCCCAGTGTGGAGAGCTGAGAGGTTTGATTGGTCAAGGGTCATTAAGCTCTGCCCGCGCCGCCTAAACAAGGATGTATAAACAAGAAGTGGTTTTCTGTGCAGAGCTAAAGTGAAACAAGAGGTCATGTCTTAGAGCCTCAGAAAAAAAAACAAATTATTCATAGCATCATCGGTGTTGGACTAAAATGAGACTAAAACAAGAATAAACTAGGTCTCAAACATTTCTATATCAAGACTAAACTAAGGTTGTTTAAAATCTAAGATCAGAAAACCTGAGCTCACTTGAAAATCAAATAAATATTTAGTGCTCTACTATTAGGTGGGTAGAGTTGCCAAAATAGTACTTAAAAATTACATTTTATCTTAATTGTGTACTTTTTACTTCTACAATTATTATTATTGAGTGACTGTCTATGCATAGGCAGTCACTATTTGTTCTTGTATTTTCCGGTTTTTCGGCACGTTTCACAGGCCACAGTTTTTAAATTCTTTGAATTTTTTTTGCATTTTTCAATAGTTCCTAGTCTTCTAATGTCTGCTATTACTTTTGGTACATGTACCTTTTGTAGTTTTTTCATAATTTGCCGAGCAATTTTTCCCTATCTTTTACAGTGGGAGCCTTTCTGTTGGTCCTCTACAGGAAATATTGCTGTTTGAACTGATTTAGGCAGGTGCACGGTGGCAGAGCGGCCGTGGGTTCGAATCCCGGACCAGACCAACGTCACACGAATTCAATTGCGCAGTCACTCGCAATAGCTTCAGCTATTGCAACAGCATCTAGTTATACATCGCTATCTGTTGCATCTTACCGCTACCATTCTGATTCTGACAGATGATAAAGATGCCAAGTTAGATCTGTGGAGTGGCGTCCATGCTTACAGTCAAGTTTTATACACGATAATTTCATAGCCATATTGTGGAACATCACATGCCAAACAATGTCAATGAGATAAAAAGGTGGCCAAAACTGCACCAGAAGATTTTCTAAATGCACAGACCTTTTAACACGTTTTTAATTGTATCATTAAAAAGGTACAATCAAAAAGTGTTAAGCACAATACAATGTGCTGGATCTACACCGGTTTCCAATCCTGGCCTGGATTCTCTGAAGCCTGATCTCCAGCAGTTTTGAGTCTTTGGGTTCATATGATTTACACGATTCAGCCTCTGCAGCTCCGTCTCCTCTGGTTTGTTCAGGACGACGCACCTTCATCAACAGGAAAATTTGCATTAAAATCACAAAACACTTAAAGACATACAGAATAATGAAAAAAAAATGCTTTAAAAGAGAAGAGTGCAGATCAATCTTTCAGTCGTATGCACATCTAAACAAAACTGTTTTTAGCCTGGATTTAAACATTGTCAGAGTGGAGGCCTGTCTCACATCTTCAGGGAGACTGTTCCAGATTTTAGCTGCATAAAACTGAAATGCTGATTCCCCATGTTTAGTCCTGACTCTAGGCACCTGCAGGAGGCCGGTCCCTGAGGTCCTCGCACTAACATGTCAGAGATGTACTTTGGTGCTTGGCCGTGGAGAGACTTAAACACAAGCAGAGCAAAGTCTACTCTCTGAGCCACAGGAAGCCTGTTTTCAGTCGGTCACACTCACCTTTTAATTGAAAATCAAACTCCTTAACAGGACCAGGAACTCTCAGATTAATCACCGCCTACAGAAATCTGTTGTTTGTATGTATGTGTATTTTTGCCACAAGGTTTGAGACTAACTCTAAAAACATGTGGATGTGTCTGCCAGTGTTGTCCTCCGTACAAACAATCGCCATGGAATCGTTCAAATGTTCAGAGATTGATGAATCAATGAATGTAATGCGTTAAAAGTAGATCTTTACAAAAGGTGTAAAATGACACTGTAGAGGTTCAAAGGTCCTTATAGCCTTGAGGTTCGAAGAGAGCTTAACTGACTCTTAAGTTTTGTTGCACTTCCATCAAAAACAATTTAACAAATACCGCCTTTTTGGAAGCACATTTTGTAAATGTGAAAGTGAGCAAATATAATGAAGTCTAGTTTATAAAATCCAATGAGTACATCTGTTTACATTAACGAAACATTTTAAAATATGAGATTTGACAGATTGAATAAAATGTTTCCAAAAGGTTACGGCGAGGGGCATCTCCAGAATAGATGAATTGTACTGTTCTTCTTGATTGTAAAAGGAGATTTTTAGCAGAATAACATCTGTGCAGAAGCTTGAAGCAGACAACTCGTAGTTTGTTCGTAATAGAATATTTAGACATTAAAGTCCAATTAACAGTCCATTTGATACAGAGCACAAATTGTCTCCAATAATGCGTTAAGGCACAATGTCAATTTACACCAATTTAGGAATGTTCAGAGTTCCACAGACACAAACAGCAGACAGATTTAGTCTTCTGTAAAAGACAAAGCAGGGAACAGAAACTGCTTCACAACATCAGGGGGAGGAACTATTTTAACACTTTATTTTTAGGCTGGGATTGTACTGGGGAAAAAGCGAATTTATGTCTAAAAATTATCTTTAGAGGAACACCAGACCTCCCTAATTATTTTTGCATATTTTTAAATTTCAGAAGAGCTTTGTGCAAACCCTGGAGCAGGTTAAAGGGGAGTGTTACAGATAAAGGTTAAAGTTAAGGTTAAAGTTCAGGGGAGTGGGTCTGTCAGTGTTTTGTGGAGGAGCTGCTGTAGATCACATCCACAGCTCTGTCTGTTGAGCTCGCTTCTGTTTGTCTTAATAAGATCAATATATAATATTTGACAGTTCTGTTTCATAAGTACGACTATATTTAGTAATTTAACATCTTACTGCAGTAGTGTATAGACCCTTTAAAAGTATGTAAACAAAAACATTCTAAATTCTGAATGGAGGCAAAAGTTAAGTGTAACATAATGTGATTTCACTGAGAAACTGGGATTATCCTCAGAATATCACAAAATATGAAAAATGTGAATAATTTTGGCAAATGAAAAGCACTCAGTTACATGTGAGTGACATAAGAGCTGCTTTAAACGCATTTATTATTGTAAATTAGCCTGTAAATGCAAATTATCAATAATCCAGAAAGTGTCAGCTGTTACCAACCCACCGACCACATTTAGGTGACATCAAAGCCACCTTAAGAATCATTGATGAGTGTGTAGCCGCAGATACTTTGACCCTCGCTGGCCCACGTACGACCTAGCCCTCCCCCCGTTTCACTTCCGCACTGACAAACGTACACAATATTTAAGCACGACTCTCAGGGCTGAGGTAAGCTGCTTTTTCGGCTTCAATTGATTGTTCAGTCTGGTCCTGATTCCTGGTACGTGAGTGTGTGTGATCCGATTAGTTAACATGTGTTCCGATGCAGGTGTTGTGTGTTTAGATGCCGAGCGCTAGCCGTCCGCTGCTGCAGGTGTCCATGGGTGTCCTGCTGTTTATGGCCCTCAAAAAGCCTCGAGTTTAGGTAGTTTATTCAATTGATTCTTTGTCTATGGGGGGTAGCTTTACTACAAATCTGTGGCGACTGGCCACTGCTGTTTTGTTTGGGTTACTGTTTGCAGTTTTACTTGAGTTTGTTAGTTTTATTAGGTTCTATTTTGATTTAGTCTTATTCCTTTGGTATTTTCTTGTTATTTTGCCCTGCCATGTTTTAATGCTGCCCCCCCCCCTCACCTCACCTTGCATTAAGTTTTGTGTGTGTGTGTGTGTGTGTGTGTGAGAGAGTGGTTTGCACGGGGATCGGAGTTGGTACTCTGTCGCCACCGCATTTCACAGCTCCCACCCTGTGCAGCCGCGGCTCAACCAGCCCTACCCAAATTTTATCGAACCCATTTTAGCGGTCTAGTGACCCCCCTTGGAGGAAACCTTTTTTTTTAAACTTTGGAATAAAACATAATATTTTTCTAACAAGAAACTGTCTCACAGCCAAATTCCACATCATACATCTCCGCTCCGCTCCGCCACGCACTGCGCAGAACTTACGCAGCCATCGAAATGAATGAAGCCCATTCCACATCCCGCGTAAGCGCTGCGCAGGTCTGCGCCTCAGCTCCGCCACTCCGCTGCTCTCTGACAGAATTGCGGATGAAGTCTATTTTCTTCTGCGCCAGAGTCCGACCGGATCAAGCCACGCAGTTTAGATCGCACCAAACAGGGAAGAGAACACTAACTACATCTGGGTTTCCAAAACAAAAACTTTTTACTCAGACCTAATGACGTGCATTAAACTTTTTGTTACCCAGAAGGCAAATGTTTACAAACATTGTTGTGCTTCAGCAACAATGTTTACGGTGCGGGTGGAGAGCTGTTGACCTCGACTGGGGATGTGGTCGGACGGTGGAAGGAATACTTTGAGGATCTCCACAATCCCACTGTCACGTCTTCCGAGGAGGAAGCAGACACTGAGATCTCGGACTCGTCCATCACCCAGGCTGAAGTCACTGAGGTTGTTGGCTCCTTGGTGGCAGGGCTCAGGGGGTGGATGAGATCCGCCCTGAGTATCTTAAGTCTCTGGATGTTATGGGACTGTCTTGGCTGACACATGTCTGCAACATCGCGTGGTGGTCTGGGATGGTATCTCTGGACTGGCAGACCGGGGTGGTGGTCCCTCTGTATAAGAAGGTGGACCGGAGGGTGTGTTCCAACCACAGGGGAATCACACTCCTCAGCCTCCCCGGTAAGGTCTATTCCAGGGTACTGGAGAGGAGAATCCGACCGATAGTCGAACCTCAGATTCAGGAGGAGCAGTGTGGTTTTCGTTCCGGTCGTGGAACACTGGACCAGCTCTATACTCTCCATCGGGTGCTCGAGGGTTCATGGGAGTTTGCCCAACCAGTCCACAACATGCACTTTGTGGATCTGGAGAAGGCATTTGACCGCCCCGGGACGCCTTGAGGGGAGTGCTCTTGGAGTATGGTATCCAGGGCCCTTTGCTAAGGGCTGTCCGGTCCCTGTATGACCAGAGCAGGACCTGTATTCGCATTGCCGGCAGTAAGTCAGACATGTTCCCACTGCATGTTGGACTCCGCCAGGGCTGCCTTTTGTCACTGGTTCTGTTCATAATTTTTATGGACAGAATTTCTAGGCGCAGTCAGGGTGTGGAGGGCGTCCAGTTTGGGAACCACAGGATCTCATCTCTGCTGTTTGCAGTTGATGTCGTCCTGATGGCTTCCTCAAACCAGGACCTGCAGCATGCACTGGGACGGTTTGCAGCCGAGTGTGAAGCAGCTGGGATGAAGATCAGCTCCTCCAAATCCGAGGCCATGGTTCTCGACCTGAAAAAGGTGGCTTGCCCTCTCCGGGTGGGTGGAGAGTCCTTGCCTCAAGTGGAGGAGTTCAAGTATCTCGGGGTCTTGTTCACGAGTGAGGGAAGGATGGAGCGTGAAATTGACAGGCGGATCAGTGCAGTGTCTGCAGTGATGCGGGCGCTGTGTTAGACCGTTGAGATAAAGAAAGAGCTGAGTCGAAAGACGAAGCTCTCGATTTACCGGTCAATCTACGTTTCGACCCCCATCTATGGTCATGAGCTCTGGGTAATGACCGAAAGGACAAGATCGCGGATACAAGCGGTCAAAATGAGCTTCCTCTGCCGGGTGGCTGGGCGCTCCCTTAGAGATAGGGTGAGGAGGTCAGTCACACGGGAGGAGCTCGGAGTAGAGCCGCTGCTCCTCCATGTCGAGAGGAGCCAGCTGAGGTGGCTCGGACATCTGTTCTGGATGCCTCCTGGACGCCTCCCTCGGGATCCCCCTGGAGGAGCTGGAGGAAGTGTCTGGGGTGAAGGAAGTCTGGGAGTCCCTGCTTAGACTGCTGCCCCCGGATAAGCGGAAGAAGATGGAAGAAGATATTGACACAATTTTTTCCCATAAGAAGGGTGCACCGGGAGAACCCACTTGCCCAGACGGAACTTTTGCGGCAACTACACGCGGGACGCCTGGAACAACTGGCAAGTTCTGTGTCTGGAAGTTCTGTCCGTGCAAGACGTTGAAGACTTAATTATTTTTGGAATCATGATAGTGGGGTTGCTGCTTATTGGACAGGATACTGCCTTAAACTATCGCAAAATTTCTAAGACAGCTTCCTTCAAAGCAACCCAGCCGCTGTCTGTGAAATTAAAGAGCACTTCTGCGACGTGAGTAGCAGCTGAAGGGATTAGAACAGAGAGATGCAAACACCAGAGAGCTGGTCCACAACATCTCAGCACGCACGGACGGTTGACATGCAAGAACGTGTGGATAACATCGAGAGCCAGACCAGTGAACTTCTATGCAGTAGAGCTGATGTGAAAGGGTTACAACAAAGAGACGCACAGATTGAGAACCTGATTCGCAACATCTCAGCCCGGCCTGAAGGCGTGCATAAACGAGCGGAGAACATTGAGAGGTGGACCAGCGAGCTGCTATGCGGTCTTACGGGTCTGACTACAAAAATGGAGGAACTATCAAGGTTACTACATGAAACGGAGGCTCGTAAGTGACGCTGAGAACCAGAACTGATTGATTACGATCTGGACAAATTGCCGAAGATCAAAAATGGATTACTAGAAATTTTCTCCCCCTCACGACTAGAAGTCTTGCCAGCAGCTGTGCCCTTATCTTATCCTCACTCCCTGCCCCCCAAGGACAAAGCCACGGAACTCAGAAACATCAGTTAACAGTTTCGCCAAAACAACTTAGACGCCTTCCTACCCCAACTCCCCGTCTGCCCGTAACATCAGTCTGAACTTTTCCCCCTTTTCGTTTCTAAAACAGCTACTTGCATCTTTTGTATGGATTACTTACAGAATACAGCTACCTGTCTATTGTGTGTTTGCTGTGACCGCAACTGTATGTTGTGTCTGTTTATTGTCTATAAATGTCATTGTATATGTTATGTTGTAATAGCAACTGTAGTTTCAACGGTTTGTTAAGCGCTTTGAGTGCCTATTAGGTGGAAAAGTGCTCTAAAAATAAAAATCATCATCATCATAAATGTTCCATCATCAAAAACACACTTGTAGCATTCAGCTGCATTCATGCTGTTTTGAGGAATGTTCGTCAGAAAATCCTCTCAGAGCGTCAAACACACTTCCTGCGAACTCCCTCTATCCGGGATGTATTTTCAGATCATCTATGTCACTTATCAGAGAATCTTCTGCTGTTTTAAGGCCTTAAATAATTGCTAAACGCATTTCTGCCTCTAAACACGATAACTGCTGCAGCAAATCCACATCATAACGTCTTTTCAATGCTAACTTCACTAGATTGTATATTGTGCTGGATGCACTCAGTAAGTGTAATTTCATAGTGGCTGATAAAAAAAGTAATTGGATGACTAAGAAACATGAGATGGCAAATTTAAGGCACTCAAGAGCATGTTTAAAGGTTAGAATATGTTTCCTTTAACAAAATGAACCAAAAATCTGTCTATTTTTCAGATTACATGTCCCAAATATGTGACATTTTTGGACAATAAATGCATTATAGTTACATGAAAATATGACATGATGAAAAACTTGTAATGCGTTTGTTTCTTACATTTCTACAAGTAAAGTACAGAAATCTTTAAATTCAAGATTTTTTGCCATTCACCTGCAGCATCTGTGAGGCTGTTCACTCTTGGCAGCAGAAGCAATCACATTCTCTTCCTCCTTTAAATGGCAGTGTAATTATTTGTGAGCTTGACTGTCCATTTTTACGGCTTCAGGCAGTAAGTGTTTCCAATTTTATCACCGTAAAAGAACCATTTCTATCTTCCAGCAAAAACATGTTCTTCCTCCTCCCTCTATGACCACAACAGCAGAATGCCGTCTAATCAGGACCAAATGAAGTGTGCGCCGGTGGAACGCTTTAGCAAACTGTATGATTTCTCCACTGGAAAAACAAATTAAGAAAACTAAGCGCTCGGTTTCAAATGGGGCCATTCTGGAGCTCTACGTCCACCAGGCTGCAGTGTGGGGTTCAGGAGCCCCGCGTGTCAGTGCTGTCCCTGGGTTACTGATCGTGTGGAGAGGTGGAAGCTCCAGAACCACTCCAGGCCCAGCTCTGTCATGCAGATACACAAACCAAACGTCTATCCATGTGGGCGGGGGAAAAGTGCAGACCACAAACTGCACGTCACAACAAAAGGGCCCAAGTTGTGTAAGTGGATGAAAATAGTTCAACAGATCGAATAAAGGTATTACTGATATATTTTCAATGTTTTTACGTGACTATATGTAAAATTAAAGAGGCTGATTTTTTACTGTTTGGAAACATGAAAAACAGAACTTGTTAAAGGACAGATATTATGCTACAGTGACTTCTTAAGCTTTTAACTGAGTGCGTTTACAAGCGCACAGATAACCCGATTATTGAGCCGTGTCCCGGTTCTGACAGTGTTCTGATTATGGGGTTTACATGCGCTCAGAGAAATCTGGATGTTTCATTTTCATTTTTATTTCATTAATTTAAGATACATATAAAATTATATAGATTTCATTTTTTTTAACATTAATGTATGTGAATGAAAAGGAGCAGAAAGAAACTAATATGTCCCTGTTTACATGTGATCTTAGAGTATTCAGGATATTCAGAGAGGTAACTATGGCAACTCTGGCACAGATATGGCAAGGAGCTAAACATGTTAGCAGCTTTGTTAATTTATGATTTTTTATCATGTTTCTAACAACAAAAGGACAAGATACATTCAAAGAAAACATGAGACTGAGGAATGCAGCCACAACTTACAATAAAAAGTGTTTAAACAGAAGGAAATAAAACATCAGAGACCCACAGTTTCAGTTCAGTTTGAGAGCTACAGGCAGTCACAGAAATTAGTTGATGATAAAATAATACAAATAAAACAGTCCTGGTAGAAGTTGGAGTCCTTTTGGTAAATGAGCTGCTCCTGCCAGATGTGTTTCTTTAGTTCACACATGCTTAGTACAGACTCAGATGTGTTTCTTTAGTTTGCACGTGCTCAGTACAGACTCATGTTGAGAAACCAGGATACTGTGTTTACATGGACACAATATTCTGGATACTATCGAAATATCCATAGCCGTGGGAACTAGGGGTGCAGAAGGTGCAATAGCAACCGCTGTTTACCGCTGTTTGTATATTCTCTAAAGTGTGACAAAATAAATAAGGAAATGACAACCCCAGGCTGCATTAAGAGGTGGAAACTTACACCGCAGACGCCTAAATGTGCGGACTTTGCTGGAGTTACAGGCTGCGAGTGCAACAACTCGTGTTTGAACTTGACGCAACGCATAAGTGGGGGGGGGGAATAGAATAAGAATAAAAATACTCACAATAGCTAAATGTCCATGAATAAAATACTAAAAGTCCATAAAACAAAGAAAGTGCTAGAAAGTGAATAAAACAACTAAAAAGGATTTCAATTAGCACTGACGGAGCGGCTAAGGTGCTATGGAAGGTCCTTTGCCGGCAAGCAGCTCCCCTCCCGGATCCTCCTCGCCACACACAACAGGTCACCTAAAAGTGCAAAACACAGGCCAGCACGAGAGCGCGGGACATCTGGGCCTTAGGCTACAACGGTAGAGTGTTGCTACAATACTTACACCGCCAGGCAGTGTTCTCCTCTGCCCCTGCGTGTGTTTCACGTCACAACACTCTTTCACTCGTCCCGATTCACGTCTCGGCTGGCTTCCCCCTTCTGGCACACTGGAACCCTACGCGGACACAAACAATCGTCAGTGTGTGCGCCAAAACACCGCTAGCCCTAGGCTATTTCCCTCCGTCAAGTGTTACTGCAATTCACGGTACTCACATGGATGGCAGATAAAAACAGGAAGGCATGCAATCCAAAATAAAAGCATGACACACTACAAATAAAAACATGTACTTCAAAATAAAACCCTTGCCGTATTACACTCCCCCACACTTTAATGTTAGCAGTCCCTGCAACAGTTCAGTCTTTGTACCGGGTTGGTGGCTGTCCAAGATTACTCCGTGCCGACCTCCTTGGGACAGGATCACCCTGCTCATCTTGTGCTGGCGCCAAAGGTAAAAATCCATAAAACATAAGTAAAACAGGTTCTTGTTCCTGAGATGGCCTCTCTACTGGATCTGCAGCTTCAGCTGCAGGTAAGGTGCATCATTCTAAAGAGTTCCTGTGCAGGGAAAGCAGACTTTTCGGGCTGTTTAAAGAGCGTATCCCAGCAGGCCGTCACAATATTCATGCCAACAATATTTCATAATCACCACTCCACGTCCTAGAATGCGAGTCCCTTCAACTTCCAAGTCGAACATGGCATAGCCTATATCTCCAAACCATTCCCTGCCCTCAGCTTAAACACAGGGGTCCTTCCAAGCTTAGCTTTGGTAAAATGTTCATTGAACATTCTCTCTACCATTAAGGTAACATGTGACCCTGTGTCTAACAATGCATCCTATTCAACTCCTTCAATCTCAATTTTAATTGTTGGGCATTGGCCTATGACCGCCTCAGCGGCCCTCATCTGTGCTGGGAGCCCAGCAGTCCCTGCCTCCCGGACCTCAGCGACAGGGACAGCTAGTTTAAAGCTGGCCCGTAATTGGTTGGTGCCCTGCAGTACCTGTCCTGGCCTATTACATTGCCGACAGATAGGCCTACCTCGATGGTCCCGCTGGTTGGATGCAGATGACCGGCGCAGGTCTTTGGGTGTTAGCAGTGGTTCTGCGGGGGCTGCTGTTGCCGAGAAGTGAGGTTTAAGCTCCCTTAACAGCTCTTGCTCTAGACCCTTCATCTTTGTCCTCACTTCCTCCATGATTTCCTGTTTGAAGGAATCTTTCCAGTCTGACCCAGGGGCGTTTCTAAGATTTGCTGAGATCCGGGGCTTAGCCCGGTGTGTTCTTTAAGTCATCACGCAAAATCCTGATGGGGGGTCTGGGGGTCCCCCCCAGAGTTTTTTTTCCCAAGGGAGACTTATTTCTTGTATTCTGGTGCATTTTAAGAGGTTTTGAGCAACTAAAAAATAAACGTTTTTTGTAGGCGCACATGAGTCTTCTATTACATAACAACAATTATTGTTTTGAACTCCGCTGACTGTCATTGTGTTACTTGTTAACCTGTTACTTGTGAGAAGGTGGGACCATGAGATTGTACCTTCTGGATTTCATCTTTGCAAACTGGTCTATTATCTAGTAATGTTCAATGTTCGTCAACCAGCGTTTAATTGGCCCGAGCCAGTAAACTGGCGAGGGACATTGTGTTTCGTCCGTTTCTTGCTTATTTTTCTCGTTTTCTTACTTTTCGCGGCCCTTTTTGACCCAGTGAACATGCACGAAAGTCTTCGAATGGGGGGTATAGTCGCGATCGGCCCGGAAAAAAATTTCGTATTTCGCGCGTCTCGAGAGCGTCAGACCCGACCCGAACGAGCAGCACCGGCCCGAATCGGACGTGCACGAAACTCGGAGCAGTGATAGAGAACAGTGACCCGAGTAAAACATGACATTGGAGCGCGGCCCTCGGACCAAGCGCACGGCGGCCATATTGGACCGAAGTCGCCACGCCAGTTTGACTTTTTTTTTTTGACGGAGAACTTGGACTAGGGCTTTTGCCTGACGTGGGTCTGGCACACATTTATGCGATCGGGACACATTGAAATTTAATAATCTGCCACTTTTATTCGGATATCTCAAATGGTCTCGCCGTGGCTCGCCGTCCAGGAACGCCTTCGTTTCCTGTTTTTCCGATCGCATGTCACGGCTACACGCTTGGACTGAGAGAACTGCAATTTCAGTCACGAGTGCGTAATTATGATCTGAATGTAATGCATTAATAAAAATAAATAAAAAGTACTCGCTAGCGCCCCCTACCTATTAAGTGAAAAGTCAACATTGTCCGATTTTGACCAAACTTGGGGAATATGTCCAGTGTAGGGCGCCATGAAAAAAACTGAATTAGTCATATGGTGCATTTATCACCGTTGGCCACCAGGGGCGCAAAGAGTACTCACGAAATAATTTAAATAGTTCCTGCACGCACACGCATTCTCCGATCGACATGAAATTTGAAACACACGTAAACGTCAAGCAGCTGAATCCATTTATGTGCGCACAATAACAATCAACCCTACGGCGCCACCTGTAGGAGCGCACTAAATTACAATGGGGAGAAAAACAATTACTTTGACTTTTATTTTTGAAAATTTGCACACAAATCCTAGACGGCCTCCTGATCAGAAAAGCCAATGAGACCCATGGCCTATTCTTCACACTTTTGCCTCTAGGGCCCTCCAGAGCTCCTAAACATTCTCTATGGGAGAATATGCTCTCTTTACACAAAGATGCAGCAAAAAGCCACTAAGCAGTGAGGAATAGCCACCAAACTTAATACAGTGACTCCTTTTAAGGAAAATAAATGCCCCATAACACCATTTTACATGCAAGTCAAATACAGCCTCTACAGCGCCACCTGTTGGGTCAGGCCTATGGAAAGGGAGACACATTTATTTTGGAGGAGGCCTATGAAATTTGCCACAGTGATAGTACACATAAATATGACCCTAAAACATAATTGGTGCAAACTCACCAGACAAACGACAAGGCGGCCATATTGAATTTAATTTTAGACGCCACTTTAAGTTTTTTTTTTTCCATTGCAAAAGGGTCCTTGGTTTTTGGACCCACTTCAGTCTAACATACACGTTCCCGGGACGCATTGAACTTTGATACTGATCCAACATTTTTGGCCTATCTCACACGTTTAGTGGTGACATCCTGTCTCAAATCGCCTTAATTTCCTGTTTCTTTGTCCGCTCCTCAAAGACACATGGACTGTGCCTACAGAGCCCAAATTGCCACCAATGATGGAGAATTAAATATTACACAAAATAGACTAGGGAGCACAGGACCACGAATCACTATAGCGCCCCCTACAGTTCAATTAAAACTGTCCAGATTGTCCGATTGACACCAAATCTTGGGAGATGATTATTTGCTTTATAAGAAGCAAAAAAGTCAATGGGACCCATGCCCTATTCTTCACACTTTTGCCTCTAGGGCCCTCCTGAGGTCCTATTCATTCTCTATGGGAGCCTGACTCTCATCACTCAAAGATGGAGCAAAAAGCCACTAAACAGTGAGTAACAGCCACCAAACTTAATACAGTGACTCCTTTTTAGGAACATGAATGTCCCATAACACCATTTTACATAAAACTCAAATACAGCCTCTACAGCGCCACCTGTTGGGTCAGGCCTATGGAAAGGGCGATGAATTTATTTTGGAGGAGGCCTATGAAATTTGCCACAGTGATAGTACACATAAAGACGACCCTAAAACATAATTGGTGCGCAGTGATCAGACAAACGGCATGGCGGCCATATTGAATTTAATTTTAGACGCCACTTTAATTTTTTTTTTTTCCATTGCAAAAGGGTCCAAGGTTTTTGGGCCTAGATCAGTCTAACACACACGTTCCTGATCGGGACGCATTGAAATTCGATTAAAAACCAATTTTTGATGATAGCGTTTACGGTATAGCCATGGTTCGCCATCGCAAATCGCCTTCATTTCCTGTTTCTTAAAATTTTTCTCCAAGCCACAAGCATTGCCGTACAGAGCACAAACTGTAACCACAGATGCCGAATCAAATATTAAACAGAACAGACTCAGGAGCACGTGAGCACTTTTCACTATAGCGCCCCCTGCTGGTCATGTAAAAGTACAAAAATTTTCAGATTGCCACGAAATCTTGGAATCTAATTTTAAGTGTCAAAAGCTGCAAAAAAGTCAATTACATTGATGTCCTATTTTGAATCGTTTTGCCTGTGGGCCCATGCATATTCCCCATGCATTTCCTATGAGACATGGCCAAAGTCTATGGAGAGGCCAAAATTATTTCGAGCAAAGTCAGTGAAACTCGGCAGACGCATTATTTAGAGGATTTCAATCGAAAAAGTCAATTACATCGAAATCAGGTTTTGGACGGTTTGGCCACTTCTGGAGAGCAGCGCCCGCCAATCCACTTCTATAGGGACGCCACCCGGCGTGAGCGGGGGGAGGAGGGGTAACAGGGGCCCGGGTGATGCTCAGAGGAGGAGGACAGCGCCCCGGGGCAAGAGTGTCTGGCTGCAGACCTTCATCCAGAGTCGCCAGCCCCGCAGACTTTAACCAAGAGATGCCTTAACCCACAGGTCCGGAAGGACGTTGCGTGGACGAAAATTACGTTACGCCGCAATATTACTTTTTACTAACTTAAGTAAGATGTTAGTAAAAATATGTTTAAAAACAATCAGAAAACATTCAAACTGAATGAAAGATTGGCAGTTTATGGAAATATTGAAAGCACTGCAAATCAAAATATTGAACATTATAATCAGAAAATAAATAAAACAGTATTGAAAAAATTAAAAACTTGAAAGAAAGATTACATGTATTACTCATTCATCTCATTACATTCATAAAAAACAAAGCCCCTGCCATCCACCACTTCTTCCACACAAACAAATACGATTTTAAAAAGCTCCAACTCCTCCTCGTGTTCTTCATCGTCAGATTCCACTCTCCATCATTACTGACGATGGATCTATATCTACAAATTTACATTAAATTTGCGATTAACAGTAAACTTCACCCCTAGTTTTTCATAACATGTTACTTAAAACTCCACTTCAACGCCTTTAACATTAGACATTACGAGCGATAACGTAAAGAGCGTGTGGTGCTGTAATATCTATACAGTATATACACTTCACAGCACGATACAAATTCTAATCATCACATTTTGTTGAGATTAATCAGCGGATAGACAAATATTTAATTTAGTTTCTACCTAGTTATAAATTAACAAGAAGAGGAATGATTGAATTAAAAACATAAGGTGCCGTGCGTGTTGATATTGGTTATTTTTGACACATCCGGGCTCTGGTAGGGCCTCTGGGTTAAGGTACAGGTCACGTGGGCGCCTCCTGGTTAAGGTCTGCGGAGAGGCGACTCTGGATTAAGGTCTGCAGCCAGGCGCTCTGTTTGGGACCGGCCGAGGCCGCATGGGAAGGCGGTCGCGCGCGGGGCGAGGGCCACCATCGCCACTGCGCGGCTTTAATTTTTTTTATTTATTTATTTTTATGTATTATAGATAGATGGCTAGAATTTAAAACACAATAGTCAAAATTGTAATAAATTATATATTACTAGTTACAGAGCTAAACACCTGATATATTACAATATTACTGTCCTAAAAATGAAAAAAAAAGAAGAATGTCACGCAATTTAGGTTCCCAATTTTCTTCATAATTTTGTAATTTACAGATTTTTCCAATTATCACGGAGCTGGTCACCCACTGCATTTTATAAAACTGCACATGTTTCATTGGATTAAGAACAAATTAGTAAATATTATTTTATACTTTTTGAAACTTTTGAACCCTCACCCATACTTTGAGAACCACTAACCAAATATAAAGTCATATTATTATGTGGTTTGGGGTCACTGGGTCAAATGCCCTACTACAAAAAAAAAAAAAAAGTACTGTAGGATTTTTTTTCTTTACCTCACTGTGCAGTAACTTGTTGACGGTCCCTAAAGAAGCACGGATACCGCTGCAGTAAAATAACTTTCACTTGCACTTCACTGATGGCCTTATACCTGCATTTGACAGATTTCAATGTCAACTATACACTTAGAATGTACATTAACTAAAACACTTAGAAATGTACATAAAATTGGAGGTGCAGTTGCAGTTTTGAGGCTGCGCAGGTTATAGAGATAATATTGGACACATCTCGGTCCTTGTCTAGGACGAATTAGTTAGGATGAACAAGTTAGGATGAGTTAGTTAGGATGAGTTAGAGGTTGAGCTCTTCTGTCGCTGCAGTGAGCCGGAGCACTCTGCGATTTTGTGAAGAGAGAGAGTAAAAGGCGTGGACCGACACGGAGCCATGAGGCCCAGCCTCAGGTGGGACTTTTCTCGGAACTGTCTGGAGGATGTGGACAGGGAGCGCATGGAAAAGGCGCTGAGAGGAGCGGAAGCACTGAATGAATGACTCGCCGAGAGAAAATCTTTGTTGCGCACGAGAGAAAGAGAGAGAAAGAGAGCGTGAGGCGCGAGCTACACACAGTGACGTGCACCTAAATACACCTGATCATTGACAGCACATAGCGCCAAGTCAAAGGTTCTAACTAAAGTTCTACATCCCATACGCTTTTAACTAGTCTTTCCTCTGGACCAACCCGTCTTGTATTCACAGAGTTTTGAGCACAAACAGAAGACTCGCGCTCCCCATCAGGGGTGAAAGTAAGGCATCACGGCCTGTTTCTGCGGACCCCTTAAATATATGGTGGTAGTACGCTGTACCAGCAGACGAACTCCTCTACCTTATGCACGGAAAAGTAGTCCCACTAAAGTCATTGCCTCTGGAGTCAGACCATCACATTAGACACAAACTTAATCCAGGGTCAGGCTGTACACTTTTGGAGATTTAATCGACCCAACCCCGAACTCTCAGAACTCAGGATGACAAACTTGATTTGAGCTCATTCATTTTGGATCTGACTTGTCTCTGTGCGTCTTTATGCGGCAGCGGCATGAGCGCCGTGTGCAGCACAGCACAGACACAGACTTCTCAGACTGAACCAATCAGGGCAAACGCGCATCACAAAGTTTAGCGTGTCACACAATTTTCGTGTGTATTGATATGTAAATTAGCCACGTGCATAACATGGCGTTAAGTGTTCTATGTGCACAGAATAAAAAGTGAAAATTGGAAGAATGAAAATTAATGGCCACTGACGGAAAGTTTATTTAGGCTACAGAAGACTGTCTTGTTCTGTCAGAGCTACAGTAAAGTCTAATCAATGACATCCTTAGTCAAGAGTTAACTGTAAATTATCAGGCCTATTTGAAACATAGCCTTATGATCTAAACATGACAGACAGGTTACTTTGTCCAGAGGCTTCCAGAGGAAATGTAAGCAGGTTACTGAATTAAATGAATATTGCACAGAAGTGTTGCTGGATAATATTCAGAAAACTGTGAACGATTTTGAGGGGAAAACACCATGACTCTGATTTGAACACAACTTAATGATGATAACCCTTTTTAAAAAAAATATTGTTAATTCTACCTAAACCAAATTATAGCTGAGGGGCTGTGATCAGAGAGAGGAGGAGGACAGTGCAGCTCACAGACAGGGGGCGCTGAGGAGCAGAGGACAGAGCAGCTCACAGAGAAACACTGACAAGATTTCGACACAAGTGATCAGCAGCATGTGAACTACAGGTGAACCCAACTGTGCCACAAGTTTTCTTATGATAAACAAAGCCTCCATTTAAATATTGGACAGAAGTAGCCTGCAATCATAATGTATGATTAAAGGTGCACTATGTAACTTTTGTGTGCACGGCCTGCCATTAGCTTATTGCATGATCATAAAATGTATCACTTTAACATTTGAGTTTGTTGATCTAAAACACCCCAAATCCATATTACACCCGACCTCCATCTTTCAAAGTTACCTGCTACAAGTTAAATTCTGAATTCTATCCAGGGGATGCTTCATTAATGAAGGCCAACAAAGTCTTGTGAAAAGTGCTGGCAAAGACATGGCAAACTTAAAGTGGGTATGACAAGTTTTTATCATTTCCTTGTTTTGACTTTATTTGATAGATAAAAACTTTTGTAAATATAAATGATAGTTTTACACAAATCAAGTGTCAGTTCCTGAAGAAAAGATGAAAACTATATTGAAAATGACAGGAAGTAGAAGGGAGTTCCAAGCATGATGACATCACACATTAAAATGCAGCAGCAAGATTATTAACGGGTACTAGAAAAAGAGATCATATTTCACCAGTGTTAGAGTCTCTTCACTGGCTTCCTGTTGAGTTTAGAATCAAATTTAAAATCCTCCTCCTGACTTATAAAGCTATAAACAATATGGCCCCATCCTACCTCAAAGATGCAATAGTAGCGTACCATCCAAACAGAGCTCTTTGTTCTCAAAATGCTGGACTATTGTTAGTCCCCAGAGTCTCTAAAAGCACAGTAGGAGGTCGAGCGTTTAGCTACCAAGCTCCTGTGTTATGGAACCAGCTCCCTGTTCATGTAAAAGAGGCCGACACAGTCTCTACATTTAAGACCAGGCTCACAACGTTCCTCTTTGAAATAGCTTATGGTCAGGCCAGTTAGGAACAGAAATAAAAACCTACAGTTTTAGCTATGCTGCCCTTGGAGCAACTCTGCTGGGGGAAGTATGGCAGCTTGAACACTATCCTCTGGTTCTTCCTACTTTACCTATCAACAATATTTAATATTACTTCAACTGTAGTCTGTTCATTGCTGTTCACATGTTTCTCTTTCTCTCCACTTCCCCCGGGGAGTGGAGACTGTTTCAGACACTTTATAAAAATAAATTGATTTGATTTGACACAGGGGAGACTTTCATTGAAAGGTTTGGGGAAACATGTTTTTCTTTTAAATACCCTACAAACATTAATTCAACACAATAAAGCTGTTCTGATATATTTTTCTTTGTCAAATGATTTTTTTGTCATTAAAGGAGTGTTGGCCCAGTTTAAAACACGGGTAAGTAGTGTGATGTCATGTTTTACAACCAGAAAGTAAAATTTTGCCAAATGTTGCTGGGATAAAAAAACAAAAACATTGTTAAAAAATGCAAAATCTTAAATGTAATTATCTTAACTATGTTTTAGTAAAATTAGTAGTTCAGCCTGTTATAGGCACTTTAAGGTTAAGCTCAAAGGCTAATAACAATACAAAAAAGGTGTCGCTGTCCTTTTTTTCACAGTTTCTAATATGAGGCTGATCCTCGTGAAATGAAATTGTTTTGCTGCTTGAGCTTCGTAGAACATGTCCATGGAGTTAAAACTGTCCCAACTGTGCTCCTGTCCAGCCTGTGTGTGTGTGAACATGTGTGTGCGCACATGTATGTGCGTGTGTGCATGAGTGTGTGTGTGTTCATGCGTGCATGTGTATGCATGTGCATGTCCGTGCATTTGTGTGCGCGCACATGTACGTGTGTGAGCGTGTGTGAACGTGTGTGTGTGTGTGTGTGCGTGTGAGCGTGTGTGTATGTGTGTGAGCGCGCGTGTCAGCGTGTCTGTGTGTACGCACGTGCATGTGTGCGTGCACTTGTATGTGTGTACGTTTGTGCGCGTGTGTGTGTATATGTGTATATGTGTGTCTGTGCGTGTGTGTGTGTGTGCACGCACGTGTACGTTTGTGCGTATGTGTGTGTGCGAGTGTGTTGAACTTGTGGCTCTTCTGGTGGTGCAGGCGTGAATGTGATCTATTGTTATTTTGGGGGTTGTGATAGAAAAAGTTTGACTCACGCATCAGGCGTGAGTGGTTGTGGCCCTCAACATTCACTGTTTATGCCACAGGCCGTGCCTGTCCATGAGTTTATAAGCACTTTTCACTTCCCTGAGCCCAGAGCCAGTTTTGTCGTCACTGTAAAGCTAACAAACATTAGCATATTAATGGCGGATTTCCTCATTCTCGGTAAATCAATTGCTCTATAAATAGAAAGCGCTATGCTCTCATTTTCACCTGAATTGATGCATTTACAATAGTGGGTTCATGAGCTAGCTCTGTTTTTCACTTTTGAAAGCAGTAAAAAACAGGTACAGGCCCTTTAACATTTTAACATTTTTAAACCAACAAATAACAATTTATGAGTCATTTCATTTAAAATACATAAAAATGACTCAGTAACAGCCAACGTTTTTTTCCTAGCATTAACCGCTTTTAACCTGTTCCTTTACTAAACCCTTTTCCTTACAATAAAGCAGTGGTTCTCAAACTGGGGGTCGGTACCCCAATGAGTGTCGTGAAATGATTTCCAGGGGTCCGGAGATGATGGGGAAAAATTGATGCAATAGTCTCAAACAAGGCTGGTCATCCTTCAAATGCAATGGTAAATGTAGATTCCTGTCCTGGCCATTCAAAGTCATAGGTCAGGGGTGGCCAACCCGCGCTTCATGAGCCGCAAGCGGCTCTTGGCCTGGTTTCATGCGGCTCTTACGTCTATGTTTCCCTTACCAATGAATACAGCTCCTCCAGCATCCCCTACAACTCTCCCACCACGTCAATCACATTATGCAGAGTTAATCATCGATTGTCAAAGCGAGTCTCATTACCGCTGCAATAACAAACTATTGTTTTTATAGCCATTATTTTCTCTTATGTTTCTCTGTTGTAAATCAATCCTAGACTAAATAAGATAAACTGGGAGTTGCGTCTTTCCTTCGCTCCCCTCTCTCTGTCTCTCTCTCTCTCTCTCGCCTCTGCGTCACCCACAGGAGCAGGTGAAGCAGACACAGGTCTCAGGTCTGAGAGCTCACACTGAGATCATCACAGAGAGTGAACAGTAACAGCAGGACTTGTTCTCTCTGTGTTTGAAGCTCCGAAACTCTGCGTGTTTTATTAAAATCACTTTCATATTGACGGAGCAACGAGTCCAACCAGGAAATTAATTTAGACGCTTAAATTTAAAGACGCACGTGGAGTGCGCTGCACGTGTGAGACGCGATCAGCATTTTCTAACCCACTCCAGCCCGAGCCGCAATTAAATGATGATTTATTGTCCCGAACAAACCCACGGATGAAAAGACACCCCGCGCATCCAGGAGCCGCAAACACAACATGAACCATGTGACAAAAACTGTCCCAGATCAAACTGTGTATGAAAGGTAAAAATATTTATGTTTATTCCTGCTTATTGGCATTTGAAGTTGACAAAAGCCAAATGAACCCTAGCAGTTTAAAGATATTAGTTGTTTTTTTTTCTCCAGAGGTAAATTGAGTTGTGCATGGGTTGTAGAGAGAGAGAGAAAAATCATGCAAATAAGGCCTGAATATGACATTAAATATGGTAAGCACGGTAGCAGTGCGGCTAGAGCTTCTGCCTCCCAATAAGGAGATCGTGGGTTTGAATCTCGGACCACCCCAACATCACAAGCTCTCTCTGGGTGGAGTCTGCATGTCCTCCTCGTGTTACCGTGGGTTCTCTCCGGGTTCTCTGGCTCCTCCCACCGTCCAAACACATGACTGTGTTCAGGTTAATTGGAAACTCTAAATTGCCCATAGTGAATGAATGTGAGAGTGAATGATTGTCTGTCAATGTCCCTGTCTCTGTCTGTCTCTGGGATAGGCACCAGTCACCCGTGACCCCAGTAACTTAGCAGTAGAAAATGAATGAATGAATGAATGAATAAAGCAAAATATAAGTAGCCTACTTACCAAAGCCCAGATCCCTAAAATGTGTTTATAAGGCTTTTTAAAGACATTTAATCACTTTAAATAGCATTAAATAACATGGACATTTTAAAAAAGCAATGCAATTATGATTACTAAGAAATATAAACTTATAGGCCAATATTTCTCTATACAGCGCACGTGAGCATGTGGCCGACTGTGTCCGCGTGCACGTAGGGTCAACACCCGCCTCCCCAAACAGGTAAACCTGGGGGAAACACGGTACGTACCTAACCATATGTGTGCCTATATGTATGATGTGGCTCTTTGCGGTAACACAGTAAAAAATGTGGCTCTTAGTCTCTCTTAGTAGTCTGACTGGTTGGCCACCCTTGTTCCGGGTCTGTATTCTCAAAATAAAATCAACACTAGATATAAGGCTAATTTATATTTGTAGTGTTATTGGCCTTTAAACATGCTCTTGAGTATCTTTAGTTTGAGAACTCATGTTTTAGAACATTTTTTTAAAAAACAAAGAGCAATATAATTTCTTCACTGCTTGGGAGATACCATATTAACTTAGCTGTGGCTCCATCTGCTGGCTGCAGAGGTAATCACACACACACACGCACGCACACGCACACACACGCACGCACGCACACACACACACACACACACACATATATACGTGTGTGTGTGTGTTACAGTCATTGTGTTTAGGGGCAAAAATGCTTGGAGCGAGTCTAGCGATGAAGTTGCATGAATGAAGCTAAAAGGTCCCATATTCTGCTATTTTGCCCTTTACACAGTCTATTCTAAGGGCTTTGTTGATAAAATTATGCGTTGTGCAATATCCATAACATAACAGTTTCCAAAAAACACCTATTTCTTGGACTGGCCCCCCTCCTTGGAAAAGCAAACGGCTCACTCTAAGATCTGACCCCCCCGAACAGAGAGCAGGCTGCCTCCCCCGCCCAACTCGCGTGCCTCCCCCGCCCAACTCGTGCCGAAGTCTAGAGCGGAGATAGTGCGCATGCGCCGTGTGCTCCGGTAAACAGCGATACACAAACACGGGAATAAACATTTTATCCGTCCTGACGGTGCGTCGTGCCGAGTCCTACGTCCTGGATCTGACCTGGAGTTTGACGTGCTCCAGTACCTCGACGACGGACGCTGCTGTTTGGTAAATAACAAGCTAACTCTTCGACCTGTCGTATCCATCGTGTAATTACTGTGTAGCATTAGCATTAGCTGTTTTTATTATTGCGGCTGCGCGCTTCCCGGAGGCGTGGCTTAAACACCGCGTCATCCTTGGGAAGCGCGTCATCCTTGTGAGGAGCCCCCGTCTGCTGCTCAGCCGAGGGGGACGGAAAAGACTGTTCTCTAGCGAAAACATGTGGGAATCAATCAAAAAATCACTTTGGGCACAACATACGAGGCCCAAATAGCACTGTAGGAAGGTTAAAACCTCTGAAAAGTCGATTTTGCATGTTATGGGACCTTAAATACAACTGCAGGTGTGCTTTTGATGACGGGGCTGTTATAGTGCCAAGTATGCTGTGTTCTCTCCCTCCCTCCCTCCTCTGTGTTGCTGCTGTGGGCAGAGCTCATAGATCTATACCAATACTGGAAGATTAATCAAAATGGCGCCGTATTTATCCCTATGGCGTGTGCTCATTGGCGCATGAATTAAAAAAAAAGTTTCTTCCACATTACTTCCATCAGGAAGAAGAAATGGAGGCTGCTATTTTTGCTTTATAGAGGCTGCCATCTTTGCTTTAGGGGCACCACATGACGACAGTCCCCCATGATGCTTTTAGCATTGGGAGCGATCACGCTGCTTGCAAGTTTTTGTGTCAACATTAGCTTGTGTGATTTTAATTGTATTCTTCATATTAGATCATGTGTGAAAGTGTCTGAAATGAAATAAATAAAATACAACTTACAGGTATCACTAGTCTAACCATATTCACTTGCTTCTGTTTCTATCGTCCGACGTGCTCGTTCATGTGGCTCACACATGTACCATGACATCACTTCATATAAAACAGTAATTTCGGTGACTTTAGAAATGGATAAAAAGAACATTTCTTTTTAAATACTGAAACAAATTAAGTACTGTCTGTAATTTTAATATGCAATTATACAAAAAGGCTTGGCCAAAGAGTATGGAGCTAAATTCTTGCCAAAACATTGTAAACGCGTCACACATAGTTTCACAAGTGTAACAGTACTTGCAAATATAATTTGTGCTTTGAAAATACACCTTGTGTTTTGCAAATACGCAAAATGACTTGAATAAATGTGTTTTGTTTTGCAAATGTATCCACTTTAACATGTACAAATTAGTTTTTGGATTTGTACACATATACAAATAGTTTTGTGCAAATATAATTTGGTTCTGAAATATAAAAATCTTAACATGAACCACTGTGTTTAATGTTGCAAATATATGCATTTTACATTTACAAAAGTGTTTTTTTATTTGTACAAATAACCCCATGCAAATATATTTTCCTTTGTTAAATGCAATTTTTTTTCTTTTTTTTTAAATTTTATTTGCGTACCCGGTGGACCATGGAAACAGAATCTATTCTCAAACAATAAGACACCATGACGCACTGCTCCATAGGCTATTTTGACCACAAACTTGTTGTTGTTCAGATGTGTTGTTCAGCGTCTGCTGTGGCACAATCATGCACAGCTGATGGGTGACGGACTCATCAGCGTCTTTGGCGCCAGCGTTTTAGTTCTGGAGTGATCATGTCAGCCTGTGATTTGTAAACACATTTTGCGCCATCATCAGGCCGCATCAGGCATATGCACGCCAAGCCATTAATAAAAACTTGTGCCTGGCGTGATAAAAATCAATCCACTGGCAATTGATACTAAAGTAAATAAAGGCTTAAAGGTGCACATGATCAGTTGCCTCATTTATAACAGCACAAAGACTGATCAACAAGAAATACGTGGATGGGTCTTGAACCCACTTCACCAACATAAAAACTGAACTCTCGTGCAGCCACCTTAAACGCTTTGCCATTTCAGCTACTAATCATTGGAAGTTGTTCAACACAGTGCTGCCATCATTCCGTCATTTATGTGGTATTAGTGCAGTTCTGTTTTTTTTATGAAAGCCACTCTTGACATCAGACAAGGTATCAAAAGCGCAAACACTGGCACCACCGGAGGCGCAACGCCCCCGAGGCAAAGCGTCCTGGCACTGGGGAAGCAAGAGCTTGGCTGGGTACTTGCCACTTAATTATTATCTAATATCTTTTTATGAGTACAATAAGGCTTCGTACTCATTCATGCACCAAGGAAGACTTCTCTTCCACATCTTCTGTTGGTTGCGTTGTACCTGCTACATCCACTGTGTCCATTTACTGCCATCTATTGACATTATAAATCCAACACAGTGTAGATGCTACAAGATCTGGATACATCACTGAGCAATATGGGACCTGCTTCAGTCAATGAGAGCAGCTTGGCTTGTCACGTGACTTTTGGCAGGATTCTAGCGCAGTTTGGTTTTGCAAAGACATCCAGTGTGTTTTGCACACAAATGGAGCCTGTTTTGCAAGTGCAAAGTAAGATGCGCACACAAAAGAAAAACGCATTTGTACAAATGAAAAACACATTTTTACAGATGTAGATGACTATATTTGCAAATAAAAACTTATTTCAACAATGAATAAAATTTGCATTTACAAATGAAAATATATTTGCAAGGGGTTATTTGTACAAATAAAAAAACACTTTTGTAAATGTAAAATGCATATATTTGCACACAGTGGTTCATGTTAAGATTTTTATATTTCAAAACCAAATTATATTTGCACAAATTGAATATTTGTACAAATCCAAAAACTCATTTGTACATGTTAAAGTGGCTATATTTGCGAAGCAAAACGCATTTGTTCAAATCATTTTGCGTATTTGCAAAACACAAGGTGTATTTGCAAAACACAAATTGTACTGTTACACTTGTGAAACTATGTATGGCGTGTTTACAACGTTTTGGCATGAATTTGGCCCCATACTTGGCCAATGAATGCCGATCCAACCAGTAGTAAAAGGCGAAAGATTTATACGATCTGAAGAGAAACAAGAGTATTAGGCTGGGGAGCCACACGACGTCCAGTGCGTGAGGACACACAGGGCTCCATCACTTGGCTGGGGCCACTAGTGGGTGGGTCTGCTTCAGCAAATGAGCGGGTGGACTTCCTGGTGGATGGAGGAGCGAAATTTGAAAGAGATGGGTTACAAAATGGAAAGAAAGAAAAGGCACCTATCAAGTGACGGGGACTCGCCCACTGATGATGAAAAGTATTCAAGTCAATAAAACATGTAGAAATGACACAAAGGAGCCTGTTCAGCAAGTTCAGAAGGAGCTTTTCATTTATTTTTGACAAAAAACAAAACCAAAAAACACTTCCTGGCCTTCATTGCAATGGTGATAAACTGTGTGTTGAGTGTACATGGAAAGTCAGAGCGGAGCGGATTGATATGGTTCTTAAGGCTGCAAATGGGTTTTTGAATATAGAGGACATCTCTGGAGCAGATGTATTTAACACATCGGAGGAGGGGAGTTCACAATCACATGGATTGGACTATAGGACTATATGAAGGACATGGACGGATGTTAAATAACTGAAAGGAATAAGATTGTATTATTGGGTTGTTGTTGTCTTTTTTTCTATTATATAAAGCGCAACACAAAGATCATGGGCCTAATCCCATATGATCAACAACCACTCAGCATTCGACCAATAACCGGTAGGAGGCAGCAATACGCCGTAGTTGCGTCCAGTCTGCTACTCCAAAAGAAGAAGAAGAACTGAGCAGGCGCTCACTCCAGCACCAGGCTCTTGCTAACCAGACATAAAGGAACCCTAAGTTGCCTGCGCTATTTCTCTTCTTTAACAAGTGCCAGTGCTTCAACCTGCATGCATTCAAAGGACACTTACCAGTTTTCTCAGGATCTTACATGCAGTTCCTTTAAGGGCCAAAGACAACGTTGCAGCCCTACAGCTCAGCAGTAGCAGAGGGTTAGGTCCGAGTACCTAAACCTAACCGGACACAGGTCCAAGTGCCTAAACCTAACCGGACACAACGTACGACTAATCCAGACCATACCCTCAGCGTCTTCTCGCCCAGACCTAACCAACTGGCTAATTCAAAACAGAATTCCTTATGGATTACAATCAGTAAAGAAACAATTCATTAAAGTACAATATCACAATAATGAAGAAATCTTCGCCTTTGTATGAAACAGCTGTAAGTGTGGTGGGGTTCATCTTTTTGAACTCATGTAAACTTCAGTTTCAGATTGATGACAGCTCTTCCCATCATTGTGACGCAGAATTCACCAAGCATTGGATTGTCCACACTCTAATAGGGAATGGGAGCTGGGTTTGGACCGTCGGGAGAAAGGTTTACTGATGATGAGTTGCTGCAACAGTAATCCTACTCGCTACGACAGGAAACGCCGCTTCAGACATTTGCCGCATGTGCTTTGCTGAGGGACCAATCTGTAGACAGACAGACAGACAGTCAGAGCAGGTGCCCAGCTGGACTCTGTCGTGTCCAAATGTGTCACAATTGAATGCAAAACCAAAACCTTGACCGCCTGAACGAGATCAGTAAGAAGGTTGGCTCTGTGGCGGGACTAAAGCTGGCTCCAGTAAAATAGATAACTCTTTGATCTGTTACATTCCTGGCTGTTGCTCAGCCTGTGCAGTTGAATACCTTTCCTAGTCTACTCCTAGTGTTCATGGGAAGCACTGTTACATGCAGCTGGAAGAAGACAACACAAGAACGTCTCCAGATGTGTCGTAGGGATCTCTGTGATTGGCATCAAGACACACCTCCCTGGTATCTAACATGCATTTTCAAACATGGGTATGAATGGGACTAACTGTCATGATCTGCTCCAGTCCTGCTATTTCCTGAGTTTTCTCCCCTCCCTTGTGTGTTTTCCTGGCTCCTCACATCTGGGTATGGCTGTTCTCTGCACACCTGCCTTCCATTATTCAATCTCCTCCTGTATAAGAAGAGCAGCTCCACAGCCACTCCTCGCCAGTTTGTTTGTCTACTTACCCTATCCTGCCTGTTTGCCTGCCTGCTCCAGTGCCTGCCTGCTCCATTGCCTACCTGCCTGCCTCCACCCCAGTCCAGTTTGTCCAATTTTGTATTAAAATCATTTTCTGCTTTCTTCGCGTGTTCTGCTTTTTGAGTCCAAATACTATCCGTGACACTAACCCTAGTTATCTAGTTGTCTGGCGTGCATGTAAACTTGTAGTCATCAGAACACTTGACATAACATATATAATGTAGACCGCAAGATGGTCTGAATGGAGTCTAGTGGGGAAAAGGAAACACTTTGCAGGTCAGGAACCAACCTGTGTATCGATACCCATTGCCTGAAAGCGCCAAACGCTTCGGGAGGCTTAATTTGGACATACGCAGAAATACACAGGGAGAGAAGTGGGGGGAGAGTATGGGGAAAAAAGGAAACAGACAAAACACAAGACATAATGACTTTGTACCTTAGAGAGGAGGTGCACCGTTCCCGGAGATACTGCAATACCAGGTCGATGCGTGGAGTGGACGGAGCAAGCCCCAGATTCCATCTCCCTGGTCCAAAAATCAATTTAATATATGGTCCCCGGATAGGGGACGTATCAGATATTAAACTGATAAAAAACAGATTTTTTTCTTTCTAATAGTTTTATTGACACACATATTTCCGCTTTTGTTTACATTTTCACACTGTTTCTGTTTTCCTGTAATTTGCTAATTTTTAAAAATGCCAACAATAAAATCAGGTTTTTAATAAACACTTAAATACTAAATACTAGAACAGTTGAGTGGTAAAATCGCAGAAAACAATATGTATTAAAGGCGTGTCAATAAAAGTGTCTAAAAGCCCTCTTTGTGCAGAAGCGGGGTGAGTCCCTATCAAGGATAACTCATCCTGCTCCCCCAAACATTTGGTCTCTCTGAAACCTGTCGTGCTCAGAGGAGGTCCAGCCCCACTGCACCTTCCCACCAACCTCTCCCGGAGAGCCAGACCTTCGAGTGAGGCTTCGGTCTCCTTCGTCCGAATGAGCACAGAGGCGATTCTTCTTTGTGGCTGTGTCTTAGGGCCCGCCACCTGCAGCTACAGCCTCTCGAACTGTAGCTGCTGCTGTGGTTTCTGAAGGTTTTGGTTGATGTGTCAGTTAGTAGAAGAAGACTCGTGGACGCTAGCTTCACAGCATCACATACAGGCAGTCGACGTTATCTGGGAGTCCCACTGTGGCCAAATCTAGGATCTCCCCGATTCTAGTGTAACATAGCTTTATATATGGTAGAACAACTGCTCCTTCAAAGGAGACAAACGCCCTTTCAGATAAGGAACTCAACTCCCAAATGTTTCTTTATTGACCCTCTCTTTGTTTGTGGTCACACGACCTAATCATTATGATTATGATTACCCCTTCTTGGCCCCACAGTCTAGAGGTGATTGAATCAACACTTATCTCTGCAATTGTCACTCACAGTAGATACTTCAGATATTCCCCCCTTTTCGAGTCTTTAAACTCGAACAATTAATGACCAGCAAGTGGGAGAGCGAAAACCTACCAACTTTAAACCTCTTTTGTTAAACCTCGGTTAGGCAACCACCCTTTTGGCTCTCCTTGGTCACACAAGCCTGATAACCTAGATAGCCTCCACTCTCCTGTATCAATGATAACCTTAAATTTATACCCAAATTTATTTCCCAATATGAGGTTGTTCTCCGATTGAATCAATCTCCAATAGCTACTGTGTGGAGGTGTCCATGTCACCGCACATCCTAAGAAGTACATCAAAACATGAATATCACATCATCTCAATTCAGCTTTGTAACCCTCTAAATCACATCTTATAACTCCTTACAACCCCCAACATTTGTCTCATAGCCTCCTGTTGGTGATGATTCTCTGTCTTCAAAGATTCTGTGATGTTGTAATGTTGTCCTCCATTGATATTGTCCATGTCCATTTGAGTTATTGTCCCTGTTCATTGTCCCTTTTACAGCACTCC
Source organism: Rhinogobius similis (assembly GCA_019453435.1). Taxonomy (NCBI): domain Eukaryota; kingdom Metazoa; phylum Chordata; class Actinopteri; order Gobiiformes; family Gobiidae; genus Rhinogobius; species Rhinogobius similis. The sequence continues at coordinate 4,215,660 of CM033621.1, read as the reverse complement.
AGCAGCGTCCTCGGAACAAAAACTATGACCAGTATCTTGCAAACTTCAATGTAACAAACATCCTCCAACATATTTTATATCCATAACAGAAAACAAGAATTAGACGGGTAAAATAAATGCATTAAAAACAAAAACTAATTAAACGCATAAAACAACTACTCCTCCCTTAAACCAAGATACTCCCCTCAATAAGAAAAAAATAATCTAAACAGAATACATATGAGTATATGTGAACATAAGAATATGATCAAATAAAATAGAATAGACTAAGATAGACTAAGACAACATACAGAAATGTACAATTGGCATACAGTAGTGCAAACGTAGCAGTGCAAATAGATAGCTCTTTTGTAATATATTGTTAAAGTGGCAGGTGTTATAAATGATGAGTAAGTATTGTCATTGGATACCCCATGGTGACTGCTGATGCCTCATCATTCATCAAATAAACTCCCACCATTGCTCTGTAGCACCCAGGTAACCCCAATTCTACATCAGAATAAGTCGTAGAATAACAAGAACTAAGCTAAGGTTTTGACCCTATCCCTATAGGCTAACATAAAACCACACATGCGTATTTACCTCCCTTGGACATGGATCCATACTACAAAACGTTCTTGGAATAGTCTTGAAGTTTCTGATTGTTTCAAATGCTATCACTCAACAATCTGATAGAGCCTTTATGACATGTTTCCTTGAATAACAATGCTTTTCAACTCCTGTTCAATTCCAGCAAGATCTTCTTTTAAGATGCGATTGAAAAAATGCAGACTCAATTCCCCCATGGGGAGTCTTTCATAACAATAATACTGTCCTGTTGTAAGTGAATGCAAACAACTCTTGACCCTCGACGCTAAATGGAACTCTGAAAAAGCTCCACACAGGTCTAATACAGTACATACAGAGTCAACAGCGTATGGGGGTCTGGGACATCTGATGAGATGTCGGCAAGCACTTAATTTACTGCTCTCAGATCGTGCAGTGCACCAAGTTTCGTCCGTGTTACGGCCCCAGGCCTCAAGCTCCTCCTGTAGCTATATGTTTTGTTTTGTGACGCCTCTCCTGTCCATGTGAATCTGGCTGTGGAAGCCCTCTACAGATTGGAGGACTGCTTTCAAGCCTGGACCCTCCTCTCTCTGTCCTGATTGGTGCAGCATCGTAGGGTCTGGCCAACCCTTCCCCACACCTGCAGCTGCCACACCTTAAAAGGACCCACCTCCTGCCACTCGTGGCTGCTGATTTCAATCTGGGAACAGCATGCCACTTTAGCTGTGTCTCTTGTGTGACTTTTGTATTTGTGAGACACTTGTAGTCCTTTGGACTTGAGACTGGGTTGTTTTTGTGTTTATTTAAATTCACTACACTGTTAGGGGCCTCTTTCAGTTAACCCTGTAATTAGCCTTTTTTTTTTTTTTCTTTTGTTAAATTTACCTTTGCATTCCTTTTAAATAAATCATAGCTTTAGTTTGACCAATTTCCACCTTGGTTTTTGTTACTTCCCCTCAACCCTAGCAGAGCTGGGTCATAACAGTCCTGGTCCTCATCATCTCTAGGATGGTAGCCAGCAGTCTTCTTCATGTGTCAGTACTTTGCCATGGTTTATATTCCAAATGATGTCCTTACTATTATTGGACACATCTTATCACCTTTTCTTTTTGAAACTACTCTGCTGCGCAGATTATACTGTGAAGGCTCTAAAAGCAAATAGGATGACTACTTCTTCTTCTTGCTTTTGGACTTTGGGTACATTGTTGCAATTAGTGTAACTTTACCCTTCTCTATCCCTTGCTCATCGTCGTCTTTGATGTAATAACTTCCATCTTGTGTCATCACTGGAAGTTGGGGATATTCCTTTACAATGTCCTTTAATTTCTCATAAGGCGGTGGTTTCTTTTATATCGCCTGTGTATGTGAAAATTAATTTAATTTAATTAATTTATTAATCTCTTCCATCAGCTTGTATACTTCTGCATTACACCCTGTTCGATTCTCCTCTTTTCTTTGTGCCTCTGTCCACGCCAACCTTTCTTCTGATTTACTTTGTAGGAAGCAATCAACACTTGGTGTACTTTAATTATATCCAAATTCATACCTACAATGCGCGCAATAAGTAAATTTAAAAGTTTTTTGCGCCAAACTTATGAGGGCTCACCGAGTGCGAGCCCGCGCACTGGACTCCTGTACAGAAGAAATTAAAAGACGGTGATTGGTTAAAACCTGCAACTCCTCCTTCTCCAGGTTAAAATGCTTCAAAAAGGTGGGAATAAAAGCATGAAACTTAACATTGGCACTTTAAGATGCACAGGTAAAATCTTCTTTCTTCTTAAAAAGGTGCCCATCCAGAATCTCGTTGCTGTTGTCTTCGGATTTCTGGATGGGCACTTGGCAAGTGCAATGTGCAAAGCTGTGTATTTTGCTCCCAGGACAAGAGGCAGGTCGGGGACTTTCCTCCTTTCTCTTTTGGCTTCTTAATCACTTCCCTTCTCACTCTCTCCAACTTTGACCCCCACAGGAAATAAAATAGGGCTCTCTCAAATGATAAAATCACAGTCCTGGGGGGAATAAAAACAGAGCAAATGAGTAAAAACAGAGGTAAAATCACTGCTTTTATTTTTAAAACCTTCCATTGTCAGTCCTCTAAGTGCTGATCTGGTTGGACAGATCTAAAAGGGTAAAATCCTGGGATAAAAGCTCACTGTCTGTTAAAATGTGTTCAATGGATTTTAAAAGTTCATTTAAAATGTCTGTTTTGATTTCTTTTTTACTATACAGCTTTTGGTAAAAGTTTTCAACTATTTGTTTTATTCCTTCTGTGTTTTTTTTCCAGTTGGCCATATTTTTTCATGGATTAAAACGTTTTGCTTTTTGATAACATTTTCTTTAAAAAGTACCTTGTACATTTTTCCCCTTCTTCTAAATCTCTTTCTTTCGCTCTTAAAATAATACCTTTACTTTTTATTTCTGATAGTACAGACATTTGATTTTTTACCTGTTTGATTTCTTCGTTAAAATTGAAACCAATCTGATTTAAATTAAAATATCGCTGTAAGCGTTTCTGCAGTCCCAACATGCGGCAAGTTTCTTTCTGCTTTTTCCTTTTCCCTACCCGTCTAAAAAAGGTCTTGGTCCTAGATTTTACCATCTCCCACCAGTGTGCTCGTGTTTCATGCAAGTCTTGAAGGGTCTGCCACTCCTTGTACTGCTCCCTGTACTGACGGACTACGTCAGCGTCATTTAACAGGGAGCAGTTGAGCTTCCACAGACCACTTCCTACAGTCACACCCGAAGAGAGTGACAGGGTGCAGGAGAGCATGACATGATCGAAGAAGAATACAGGGGTCAATCTAGCATCGGTGGGTGGGCAGTCCCTGGTAAAAACATAGTCAATGCGAGAGGCTTTGGTGCCGTCACCACTGAACCAGGTGAAGCCCTCCTCTCTTGGAAGCATGGTTTTGAAACAGTCCTGTAATTTAAAATCTCTACATAAACCCTGCAATAAAACTGATGTTTTGTCTAGTTTAAAATCCCCTGCTCTGTTCCTGTCGCCTTTTGTTAAAATACAGTTAAAATCCCCTGCTAAAATAAAAGGATTTTTCCCTAACATGTGGGACTACAGGTCTTCTAAAAGGTCATACCTGTCGTGTTTGTCAAAGGGCCTTACACTAAGACTAAACAAAACATAAAATCCAGTTAAAAGGAGGGCCGTTCTCCAGGGCCTTGTTATCCTGTAATCCTTGTAATTCTCCCCTTTCCACAGAATCACTGTCTGAGTGAGACCCAACTCTCCCCCTCTTCTCTGAGAGAAGGTTACTCTGAGGATGACTCGGACAAATATCTCTTTGGGAACTGGGCTTGGTTGAGGAGGGCATCCAGACACTCGTTTGGTGGGTCGAGAGGGCCTATTGCCTCCACTGTACTGAGGTCCATTTGAGTTTCATGGCTGGGAGCCACCATGGGCTCCTCCTCCCCCTCCCCCTGAGTGTCTGTGAGTGGGGCCTCCGAAAGCCCCCTCATTCCCCCCCAGGCTTTCCGGGGGGGTGGGCCTCCGCAGGCCCAGCCCCAGGTCCCTCCCCTTCTCGCGCTCCACCCTGTTCCTCTCCTCCAATCAGGGTTTTTGGCAGGAGATTTGAAGCTTCCAGTTCCCCTTTTTCAACCAGCTCTTCCACCATTTTTTCAGGTCCACCATCTTGCTCAATTCCCCCATGGGGAGTCTTTCATAACAATAATACTGTCCTTTGTAAGTGAATGCAAACAACTCTTGACCCTCGACGCTAAATGGAACTCCACAAAAAAAGCTCCACACAGGTCTAATACAGTACATACAGAGTCAACAGCGTATGGGGGTCTGGGACATCTGACGAGATGTCGGCAAGAACTTAATTTACTGCTCTCAGATCGTGCAGTGCACCAAGTTTCGTCCATGTTACGGCCCCAGGCCTCAAGCTCCTCCTGTAGCTATATGTTTTGTTTTGTGACGCCTCTCCTGTCCATGTGAATCTGGCTGTAGATTGGAGGACTGCTTTCAAGCCTGGACCCTCCTCTCTCTGCCCTGATTGGTGCAGCATCGTAAGGTCTGGCCAACCCTTCCCCACACCTGCAGCTGCCACACCTTAAAAGGACCCACCTCCTGCCACTCGTGGCTGCTGATTTCAAGCTGGGAACAGCATGCCACTTTAGCTGTGTCTCTTGTGTGACTTTTGTATTTGTGAGACACTTGTAGTCCTTTGGACTTGAGACTGGGTTGTTTTTGTGTTTTTTATTTAAGTTCACTACACTGTTAGGGGCCTCTTTCAGTTAACCCTGTAACCCTTTTTTTTTTTAAACAATTTTGGAGTCTTGTTAAATTTAACTTTGCATTCCTTTTAAATAAATCATAACTTTAGTTTGACCAATTTCCACCTTGGTTTTTGTTACTTCCCCTCAACCCTAGCAGAGCTGGGTCGTAACAGTCTGGCTTCAACAAGGGTAACAATGGTGTGTTACTTTGTGGGTGATCTTCAGTACTCCTGCTTTCAACAGTCCTTCGATTTGTGTTTCAATTCCTTTAATTACCTCCTCCTTCAATAGATACTGTTACTTCCAGGGAAGATCAGCTCCTGGTCTAAGTTCAACTTTTACTGGTTGGGCAGATTTTACTTGTTCGATGTCTGTGCTATATTTCGCTCATAGATTTTCTGGGACCTGCTGCAACATCCCCTTTCTCCGATGATCTGCATCCATGATGTGTCATCTGTACCCTCTGCAGGTGTCCATAACCTTCTGATGAAGCCATAATCTTCATGAATTAGTGATCTTCACTTCTCCAGATTTTATGATTCTCTTGTAATGGTGTGAACTTAACTTTTACGGCTTCATCCATCATTATGCCTATATGTTTCTGTTCATAGTCTTCAGCTACCATCAAGGTCACATGTGGTACACTGTTCTCAACTTCAAGCTCTTCCAGATATTCATTAGCGTTTATCTTCAGGGCTGCCCTTTGTGGTCCTCATCATCTCTAGGATGGTAGCCAGCAGTCTTCTTCATGTGTCAGTACTTTTCCATGGTTTATATTCCAAATTATGTCCTTACTATTATTGGACACATCTTATCACCTTTTCTTTTTGAAACTGCTCTGCTGCGCAGATGATACTGCGAAGGCTCTAAAAACAAATAGGATGACTACTTCTTCTTCTTGCTTTTGGACTTTGGGTACATTGTTGCAATTAGTGTAACTTTACCCTTCTCTATCCCTTGATCATCGTCGTCTTTGATGTAATAACTTCCATCTTGTGTCATCACTGGAAGTTGGGGATATTCCTTTACAATGTCCTTTAATTTCTCATAAGGCGGTGGTTTCTTTTATATCGCCTGTGTATGTGAAAATGGTTTATTAATCTCTTCCATTAGCTTGTCAACTTCTGGCCTGTCTTTCTCAATCTTCATTTTATCTCTTTTTTAAAAATGAACTTTTAACCATTTCACGCCTTCATTTTCAAACAACTGCATTACACCCCGTTCAATTCTCCTCTTTTCTTTGTGCCTCTGTCCACTCCAGCCTTTCTTCTGATTTACTTTGTAGGAAGCAATCAACACTTGGTGTACTTTAATTATATCCAAATTCATACCTACAATGCGCGCAATAAGTAAATTAAATTTTTTTTGCGCCAAACTTGTGAGGGCTCACCGAGTGCAATCCCTCCCCCTTCCCGATCGAATTTGACTCCCAGTATCCCTCGGTAAAGCAGCCCCACCCACTCTATAAACCTCTCAGGTAAACCCACTTTTTGCAGCACCTCAAAGAGGTACTGGTGCGAGACCCGATCAAAGGCCTTCTCAAAATCTAAATATAGGACTACTAGCCGAATGTTTCTGTCTCTCGCATAACAGATGGTGTCTCGGATCAGTACGAGGCTGTCGGTGATCTTCCTCCCGGGAACGGCACAGGCTTGATCCGGGTGAATCAATCCCTCTAAAAACAAGGACAGACGTGAAGATAAAATCTTACAAAAAAGTTTGCAGTCCAGATTTAAAAGAGTGATCGGTCTCCAGTTAGTCAAGTCAGTCTTGTCTTTATCTTTGTCTTTGGGGAGGAGAGTCAATATCCCTGATCTGAAACTGTCAGGTAGTCGGCCTAGTCTTTCAAAATCCATAAAAACAGTCAGTAAGTCCGGTGCCAAAATGTCCCAGAAGGTCAGATAAAACTCCACCGGGAGCCCATCAGCCCCCGGGGATTTGCCCTTTTTAAAAGTCCTAATCTGGTTGGACAGATCTAAATGGGTAAAATCCTGGAATAAAAGCTCACTGTCTGTTAAAATGTGTTCAATGGATTTTAAAAGTTCATTTAAAATGTCTGTTTTGATTTCTTTTTTACTATACAGCTTTTGGTAAAAGTTTTCAACTATTTCTTTAATTCCTACTGTGTTTTTTTCTAGTTGTCCATCGTTTCTTTTCAGGGATAAAAATGTTTTGCTTTTGGATAAAATTTTCTTAAAAAAGTACCTTGTACATTTTTCCCCTTCTTCTAAATCTCTTTCTTTCGCTCTTAAAATAATACCTTTACTTTTCATTTCTGATAGTGAAGATATTTCTTTTTTACCTGTTTAATTTCCGCATTAAAATTAAAACCAATTTGATTTAAATTAAAATATCGCTGTAAGCGTTTCTGCGGTCCCAACATGCGGCAAGTTTCTTGCTGCTTTTTCTTTTTCCCTACCTGTCTAAAAAAGGTCTTGGTCCTAGATTTTACCATCTCCCACCAGTGTGCTCGTGTTTCATGCAAGTCTTGAAGGGTCTGCCACTCCTTGTACTGCTCCCTGTACTGACGGACTACGTCAGCGTCATTTAACAGGGAGCAGTTGAGCTTCCACAGACCACTTCCTACAGTCACACCCGAAGAGAGTGACAGGGTGCAGGAGAGCATGACGTGATCGGAGAAGAAAACAGGGGTCAATCTAGCATCGGTGGGTGGGCAGTCCCTGGTAAAAACATAGTTAATGAGAGAGGCTTTGGTGCCGTCACCAGTGAACCAGGTGAAGCCTTCCTCTCTTGAATGCATGGTTTTAAAACAGTCCTGTAGTTTAAAATCTCTACATAAACCATGCAATAAAACCGATGTTTTGTCTAGTTTAAAATCCCCTGCTCTGTTCCTGTCATCTTTTGTTAAAATACAGTTAAAATCCCCTGCTAAAATGAAAGCATTTCTCCCTAGCATGTGGGACTGCAGGTCTTCTAAAAGGTCATACCTGTCATGTTTGTCATTAAAACCATAGATATTTAAGAGCTTAAAATCCCGCCCCATAAAACTCAGATGTAATAAAAGTACCCGTCCATCTCTCACCACAGTGCTGCCCGTTACCGTCACCAGGGGGTTTTAGATTAAAATGGCCACTCCATCATTTTTATTTTCATTTGAGCCGCTCCATATTGATGTGCGTGGCCACAACTCCTCCCAGTCCCTGTATTGGTTTAAAAACGGTAAAGCACATTCTTGCAATAAAAACACATCTGAATTAAAAGAGTTAAGACAGGATAAAATACTTTGAGCTCTAACTCTAGACTTCACACTTCTCACATTGATTGTAGAGAGTGTGATCGCCATGAGTATGGATAAAAACAGGTATGCCATTAAAAGACTAAAAGGGCCTTACACCAAGACTAAATAAAACATAAAATACAGTTAAAAGGAAGGCCGTTCTCTAGGACCTTGTAAAACTGGCTCTGCCTTCTCTCCCTGGGATAAGAATTGAGGGGGTTTAGCCAGTTTTCCCCTTTTTCCTCTGATTGGCATTGTCCTTGGGGTTGATTTTAGAGCTATTGATAGGAATGAGACCTCGTTGGGTGAGTCTGAGGAGAAGACTCTGGGCTCCTCCACAGAATCACTGTCTGAGGGAGACCCAACTCTCCCCCTCTTCTCTGAGAGCAGGTTACTCTCAGAGGATGACTCGGACAAAGGTCTCTTTGGGAACTGGACCTGGTTGAGGAGGGCATCCAGACACTCGTTTAGAGGGTCGAGGGGGCCCATTGCCTCTACTGTGCTGAGGTCTAGTTTAGTTTCAGGTCTGGAAGCCACCATGGGCTCCTCCTCCTCCTCCTTCTCCTCCTCCTGAGTGTCTGTGGGTGGGGCCTCTGCAGGCCCCCCCTTTCCCTCCAGGCTCTCTGTGGGAAGGGCCTCTGCAGGCCCCTCCTCTTCTCCCGCTCCACCCTATTCCTCTCCTCCAAACAGGGATTTTGGTGGGAGATTTGAATCTTCCAGTTCCCCTTTTCCAACCAGCTCTTCCACCATTTTGTCAGGTCCACCATCTTGGTCATGTACAATTTTATTTCCGGCTTTCAGTTTGTTGGCAAAAGATTTCGGGCAACTTCTGAAAAGGTGACCTGAGTCACCACAGAGATTGCATGTTCTGCCATTGGGACATTCATCGAATATGTGCCCAATCTCTCTACACTTACCGCAGACCACTTGAGTGCAAGCCTCCACTAAGTGCCCGTGCTCTCCGCACCGCCGGTAGAGCTTGGGTTCTCCTTGGTAGTGAATGTAGCCCTGGTTGTCTCCCAGGACTATCATACTAGGCAGGTGTTTTAGGCCTTGGTAGCCCTGGGGGTCCTGCCATTGCTGAATGGGGACCCTCCAGCTGCCGGTCCAAATGCCATCCACATCTCTGACCTTGATAGCCTGGCCCTTCACCGTGCAATATCTTCCAAGCCACAAACAAATGTCCTCAGCACTCACAGTTTCATTGAAAATTCTGACAATCACATGTTTCAGTGAATTGTCAGTCAAACTCTCCACAGTGAAAGCTACAAACTGGGACTTCACCCCTTCATACCTCGTCCAAAACTCTTTTAACAGTAAAACAGAGCGAAAGCTCACATCAAAGCCCTTGTTGAAGGGAAGAGACAAAATACAATTCAGGTCATCTGCTTTGAAATTCAGAGCTTTCTGGACGAGGTGCCTGGAAAAGTCGAGGCGTGAAAATTGAGGTACTTTTCCATTAACCTCTTTCAGGGTGAAGCGCACGCAGTGGTGCCTCCTCCTGCTGGCATGGAGGCCGACATTCTGGAGGCACCAACAGCCTAAGACCAAATAAAAAACGGACTAAAACTAGTTTAAAACCAGATAAAAGCCAATAAAAAAATAAATATGTGCAGCTAAAACCATTGCTACTTACAACTGTAAGGTGCGTAAAGTGCAGGGGTGCCTTAAGGTGCGACGCGCTGATAAGGTGCTGAAAGAAAAATTAGAAACAAATAAACAATAAACCAAACAAATGTACAATTTGTCCTCTGTGGCCAAAGTTGAAGACCACAAAGGTAATCACCGATTGGTCCTCAGAGGCGACTGTTGTCTCAGTCAAAAGCGAGACCAAGCTCGTAACTGATAAGAACAGATTTATTTTTCTTTCGAAAAGTTTTATTGACACAGTTCAGTTTACATTTTCACATTGTTTCTTTTGTTTGTCATATGCACATTTTTTACACACATCAACAATAAAAGCAGGTTTTTAATAAATACTTAAAAATACTAGAATAGTTCAGTGGTAAAATTGCATAAAACAATATGAACTAAAAGCGTGTCAACAAAAGTGTCCATGAAAAAGGAGTGCAGTTGATAAAAGCCCTCTTTGTGCAGAAGTGGGGTGAGTCCCTATCAAGGATAACTCATCCTGCTCCCCCAATCATTTGGTCTCTCGGAAACCTGTCGTGCTCAGAGGAGGTCCAGCCCCACTGCTCCTTCCCACCAACCTCTCCCGGAGAGCAAGGCCGCTGCGGCTTTGACCTTCGAGTAAGGCTTCAGTCTCCTTCGTCCGAATGAGCACAGACGCGATTCTTCTTTGTGGCTGTGTCCTAGGGCCCGCCGCCTATAGCTACAGCCTCTCAGACTGTAGCTGCTGCCTTCCGGATCACAGCCACGGGGGGGATCTGCATGTGCCTTCCTACCGGCAGGTTTCTGGAGGCCCATATGGCGTCTTTTGTGGCGGTGAGGGTGAGCCAGATTTTTGTGAAGTCCTTTTTTTTTGTTTTTGGACTTAGGCCCACCCCGTACAGCATAAGGTGGGCTGTGAGGACCTCCCCTGCCGGTAGGCCGGCTTTGGCCCACTGGTCGACGGCGGCGCTGCACTCCCAGAATATGTGCCTCACCGACTCAGGCGCGCCACAACCCAGCCGGGGGCAGATAGAATTTCGGGATAGGCCCCGGGAGTGCATGACAGCTCTGATTGGGAGAACCTCATGAGCCACCATCCAGGACAGGTCCCGGAGTCTGTTTGGGAGGGCAGGATGGTTGACGTTGCGCCAAACTTGTGAGGGCTCGCCGAGTGCGAGCCCGCGCACTGGACTCACTGGTTCCCGCTCCTGCACACAAGAGATTAAAAGGCGGTGGTTGGTTAAAACCTGCAACTCCTCCTGCTCCAGGTTAAAATGCTTTAAAAAGGTGGGAATAAAAGCATAAAACTTGGGCAGGTTAAAAGACACTGGCACTTTAAGATCAACAGGTAAAATCTTCTTTCTTCTTAAAAAGGTGCCCATCCAGAATCTGGTAAAAGCGGTTGTCTTGGGATTTCCGGATGGGCCCTTGGAAAGTGCAATGTGCAAGGCCGTGTATTTTGCTCCCAAGATGAGGTGCAGGTCGGGGACGCCCTTTCCTCCCTTCTCTTTTTGCCTCTTCATCACATCCCTCCTCACTCTCTCCCACTTTGACCCCCACAGGAAATAAAAGAAAGCTCTCTCCAATGATAAAATCACGATCCTGGGGGGCATAAAAACAGAGCAAATTAGTAAAAACAGGGGTAAAATCACAGCTTTGATTATTAAAACCTTCCCTTCCATTGTCAGTCCTCTAAGTGTCCAAAACCCCAGTCTCTGTCTAACTTTCCCTATCACGTCAGCCCAATTTGCAGTCCCTCCCCCTTCCCGGTCGAATTTGACTCCCAGTATTTTTTGTCCTTGGGTCACAGTTAGGGGAAGTCCAGCAGTCTCGTCGGGGGTCCACGGTCCATAAAATTGGGCTTGGGTCTTGGTCCTGTTTAGTTTAGACCCAGAGGCCAGTCCAAACCAGTCAGTCAAGTCCAGAGTCCTGTTGACGGATAAAAGGTCAGTACATAAAACATTCACGTCGTCCATGTATAAAATGCACTTGGCGGTGAGCCCTAACTGTCACGTAGTCGGCCTAGTCTTTCAAAATCCATAAAAACAGTCAGTAAGTCCGGTGCTAAAATGTCCCAGAAGGTCAGACAAAACTCCACCGGGAGCCCATCAGCTCCCGGGGATTTGCCCTTTTTAAAAGTCCAGATGTGCTTGGACAGATCTAAAAGGGTAAAATCCTGGGATAAAAGCTCACTGTCTGTTAAAATGTTTTCAAAGGATTTTAAAAGGTCAGTTAAAATGTCGGCTTTGATTTCTTTTCCACTATACAGGGTTTTGTAAAAATGTTCAACTATTTCTTTTATTTCTTCTGTGTTTTTTTTCAGTTGACCATTTTTTTTCAGGGATAAAAACATATTGCTTTTTGATAAAATTTTCTTTAAAAAGTACCTTGTGCATTTTTCGCCTTCTTCCAATTCTTTTTCTTTTGCTCTTAAAATTATGCCTTTACTTTTTATTTCTGATAGTACAGACATTTCTTTTTTTACCTGTTTAATTTCCTCATTAAAATTAAAAACGTTTTGATTTAAATTAAAATATCGCTGTAAGCGTTTCTGCAGTCCCAACATACGGCGAGTTTCTTGTTGCTTTTTCTTTTTCCCTACCTGTCTAAAAAAGGTCTTGGTCCTAGATTTTACCATCTCCCACCAGTGTGCTCGTGTTTCATGCAAGTCTTGAAGGGTCTGCCACTCCTTGTACTGCTCCCTGTACTGACGGACTACGTCAGCGTCATTTAACAGGGAGCAGTTGAGCTTCCACAGACCACTTCCTACAGTCACACCCGAAGAGAGTGACAGGGTGCAGGAGAGCATGACGTGATCAGAGAAGAAAACAGGGGTCAATCTAGCATCGGTGGGGGGGCAGTCCCTGGTAAAAACATAGTCAATGCGAGAGGCTTTCGTGCCGTCACCACTGAACCAGGTGAAGCCCTCCTCTCTTGGAAGCATGGTTTTGAAACAGTCCTGTAGTTTAAAATCTCTACATAAGCCCTGCAATAAAACCGATGATCTGTCTAGTGTAAAATCAGCTCTATCTGAGTCTCAGGGCTGAGAGCCACCATGGGCTCCTCCTCCTCCCCCTGACTGGCCTGCAGAGGCCCCCCCTTTCCCTCCAGGCTCTCTGTGGGGGGGGCCTCTGCAGGCACCCCCTTTCCCTCCAGGCTCTCTGTGGGAAGGGCCTCTGCAGGCCCCTCCCCTTCTCCCGCTCCACCCTATTCCTCTCCTCCAAACAGGAATTTTGGCGGGAGATTTGAATCTTCCAGTTCCCCTTTTCCAACCAGCTCTTCCACCATTTTCTCAGGTCCACCATCTTGTGAAATTGTATTTCCGGCCTTCAGTTTGTTGGCAAAGGATTTCGGGCAACTTCTGAAAAGGTGACCTGAGTCACCACAGAGATTGCATGTTCTGCCATTGGTACATTCATCGAATGTGTGCCCAATTTCTCTACACTTACCGCAGACCACTTGAGTGCAAGCCTCCACTAAGTGCCCATGCTCTCTGCACCGCCGGCAGAGCTTGGGTTGTCCTTGGTAGTGAATGTAGCCCCGGTTGTCTCCCAGGACTATCATACTAGGCAGGTGCTTTAGGCCTTGGTAGCCCTGGGGGTCCTGCCATTGTTGAATGGGGACCCTCCAACTGCCAGTCCAAATGCCGTCCACATCTCTGACCTTGATAGCCTGGCCCTTCACCGTGCAATATCTTCCCAGCCACAAACAAATGTCCTCAGCACTCACAGTTTCATTGAACATTCTGACAATCACATGTTTCAGTGAATTGTCAGTCAAACTCTCCACAGTGAATGCTACAAACTGGGACTTCACCCCTTCATACCTCGTCCAAAACTCTTTCAACAGTACAGCAGAGCGAAAGCTCACATCAAAGCCCTTGTTGAAGGGAAGAGACAAAATACAGTTCAAGTCATCTGCTTTGAAATTCAGAGCTTTCTGGACGAGGTGCCTGGAAAAGTCGAGGCGTGAAAATTGAGGTATTTTTCCATTTACCTAGCGTACGCTGTGGTGCCTCCTCCTGCCGGCATGGGAGGCCGACATTTTGGAGGCACCAACAGCCTAAAACCAAATAAAAACGGACTAAAACTAGTTCCTGTTTAGTCCCACCGTCCCTGATCAGGGACAGTTTCGGAGTTTTTACATACATGCGTCACTCATTAAAAACAAATGTTTTCAATACAGACATGTTATATGTCATTTGAAAGCTTAGAGTCACCACTAAACGTCTAAAATGTTCAATCCTCACTAAATCACCTCACAAAATACTTGTAAGCTATCAAACTGTAACATAACCAAACTGTTCATCTCGCATTTCTTACCTTTCGTTGGCTCCTCAAGACGCAAACAAAATCCAATCCAGAAGTGTGTGCACTCTTTCTGCCCATCACAGTCCACAAAATAAGAATATCCAGTTGTTATTTCAAATAATATAATCCATTTGTTGATATCCACCCGTAAACGCATCTTCTTCATTTGACAGTAACACAAAAGCAATAAAAACATAACTTTTGCGCATCACTTTACACAGAAATCTCCGGCTTCCGCGGTTCGGCTTGGGTATGTTCGTTTTCTACTCAGTCTTGGCTTCAAAACGAGCCTATCCGTGCAATTTTCCGTCGAGTACTTCCAGAGGTAGAGCCCTTTGAACAAAGCGAACGCATCCATTTTGACACGCGAGGAGCGTCAGCTCCGCGTGCGTAATGGCGTCACAGCCTGCAATGCCATTGGTGATTCAGTAAGTCAATCACATATTCTTGTAGCCAATCACCAGAGCTTTGAAATGAGGGGCGGGACTTGCAGGTTCATTCAGTGCAGGAGCTGATTTTTCCGTGCGTAAAGAGATGAAGGCACCATTTTACGCATCATTTACGCAGCGGAACGTCTGTACGCACGACCTGCCTTTGATTTGAGGAAGTTTATGAAAAAAATAATCTATAATGGATATTTATAGTCACCAAAATGACCAAATGTGGTTTTCAGGGTCATTAGAGTGGCAAAATGCATGGAAAGCAGTTTGGCACATTTGGCACAGAGAAGGACCTCTTGTTCGGATTAGGGTTATTTCATACAAAAAGCTGCTCAACATCAAAATGGTTGGACCTAGAAGTCTGAAATTTCACACAGTTGTTGTCAACAAGGTGGACAACTGCTGTGGGGAGTGTCAATAGCACAGCATGAAGTATGTCTTCAGAAAGACATTTTTATTTTCTCTTTTTTTTTCCGAGACCAAAAAAACGACTTTTGGGGTGTGTTTGAACAGGTGTACTGCCGGTTGTGTTTCACTCAGACAAATCTAATGCACAGATTCAGAAACTAGAAGGTCTTAGCTTTCAAATGACACATCATACAAGTCTATAGACTGTAAGTTAGCCATGCAATAAGCTTTTTCATTTGGGTATGTACTTTTCGAGAAAAACTGCCAAAATGAGGTGGGACTTAACAGGTTAAAACCGGATAAAAGCCAATAAAAAATAAATATGTGCAGCTAAAACCAGTTAAAGTGCTACTTACAACTGTAAAGTGCAGGGGTGCCTTAAGGTGCGACGCGCTGATAAGGTGCTGTAAGAAAAAGAGAAAAAAATAATAAACCAAACAAATGTACAATTTCTCCTCTGAGGCCAAAGGTGAAAACCACAAAGGTAATCACCGCTTGGTCCTCAGAGGCGACCGCTGTCTCAGTCAAAAGCGAGACCAAGCTCGTAACTGATAAGAACAGATACTAAACTTGATCTTTGCCAAAAGGCCGAGAAGCGATAGCCCATAATAGGTTCTGGCAGCTGTTAGCTTTCCCCGTGCTGACCCTCCCGCCAATGGTTCACAGACGTGCAGGAAGTGCGGGGGAGGCCACCAGCATGGGGGAGGAAACAAGCCAGCCAGCCAGCCGTGCTTAAAGTTTTAAGAGGCTTGAATATGCAACATATTTCAATCTGAATTTAGAGCACTGGAAGTGACTTTTCAGTACTTCATCTAAAAAGAGTAATTCATGAAGAGGATGGTTTAGGGAGTAAGATTGAAACTGAACAGAGTAACAAAAGTCCTTAAGTTTTAAGCTTGCTTCAAAGTACTGGAAGAAAATTTACAGTCCTTATAGCATTCAGAAAGTTCAGTAGAGAATGTTTTCGATCCATCGACCTCTGGGTTATGGGCCCAGCACGCTTCCGCTGTGCCACTCTGCTGTACGAAAAGCCCTAGAGTCGATCCAACCATTCCTGACCTTATCCATTGGGAAGTTGCAGGCCTGAATATGCAACATTTTTCAATTCAGAGCCCTGGAAGTGACTGTTCAGTCTGTCATGTAAAAACTTTGATTCATTAAGAGGATGGTTTAAGGAATATAATTCAACCTGGACAGAGTACTGAAAGGCCTTATCTATTGGGACTTTGCAGACCTTGTAGAAAAAAGCTAAATCTTTAAGAAATATAAACAATGGTTTCTTAGTTGTCAGAATGCAAGGTGGCAGGAACAAGGTACACAGTAGTTTCATCCAGAGTTTAAGATTGTGGAAGCAACTTTTAGTACTTGCTTAATGCATGTACATTACCCAAAGATTTTTGAAGAGAATTAAAAGGGGTTAAAATTCTGTGAGGTTTGAATATGCAACATATTCAAATCTTAATTCAAAGCCCTGGAAGTGACTTTTCAGTCCTTCATCTAAAAACTGTAATTCATGAAGAGTAAGGTTTAGGAACTATGATTCAAACTGGAGAACCCTGGAGTCGATCCAACCATCCCTGGCCAGTACCTTATCCAT
Source organism: Rhinogobius similis (assembly GCA_019453435.1). NCBI lineage: Eukaryota > Metazoa > Chordata > Actinopteri > Gobiiformes > Gobiidae > Rhinogobius > Rhinogobius similis. The sequence continues at coordinate 4,199,280 of CM033621.1, read as the reverse complement.
TGGTACGTTGCAGGCCTGAATATGCAACATGTTTCAATCTGAATCCAGAGCCCTAGAAGTGACTTTTCACTACTTAATTTAAAAACAGTAATTGATTGTTGAAGAGAATTAAACGTGCTTAAAGTTTTGAGAGGCTTGAATATGCAACATATTTCAATCTTAATTCAGAGCCCTGGAAGTGACTTTTCAGAACCTCATCTAAAAACAGTAATTCATGAAGAGGATGGTTTAGGGAGTAAGATTCAAACTAGACGAAGTAACAAAAGGCCTAAAGTTGTAAGCTTGCTTCACAGTACTGGAAGAAACTTTACATTCCTTCATAGCATTCTGAAAGTTTAGCAGAGAATGGTTTCGATCCATCGACCTCTGGGTTATGGGCCGAGCATGCTTCCGCTGCGCCACTCTGCTATGTTGAGAGGTCTGGCGTCGATCCAACCATACCTTACCAGTACCTTGGTACGTTGCAGTCCTGATAATGCAACATATTTCAATCTGAATTTACAGCCCTGGAAGTGACTGCTCAGTCCGTCATATAAAATCTTTGATTCATGAAGATGTTTTAAGGAGTAAGATTTAATCTGGACAGAGTAACAAAAGGCCTTAAGTTGTGCGCTTGCTTCACAGTACAGGAAGAAACCATACCGTCCTTCATAGCAAACTGGGAAGTTTAGCAGAGGATGGTTTCGTAGAAAAAACCTAAATCTTTAAGAAATTTAAACAATGGTTTCTTAGTTGTCAGAATGCAAGGTGGCAGGGACAAGGTACACAGTAGTTTCATCCGTAGTTTAAGATTGTGGAACAACTTTAGTACTTGCTTAATGCTGGTACATTACCCAAAGATTTTTGAAGAGAATTAAAAGGGTTTAAATTTCTGTGAGCCTTGAATATGCAACATATTCAAATCTTGATTTAGAGCCCTGGAAGTGACTTTTCAGTACTTCATCTAAAAAGTGTAATTCGTGAAGAGTAAGGTTTAGGGACTATGATTCAAACTAGAGAACCCTTGAGCCGATGCAACCATCCCTGGCTATGACCTCATACACACCTCTGAAGTCAACCCAGATGGGACTCGAAGCCACAATCCCTGGCTTAGGAGGCCAGTGCCTTATCCATTAGGCCACTGGGGCTGTGATGATTTCAAGAGAGACAATAAAAGGGGAAAATCATGAGATCTTTCAACCAAGGTTACTAAGTCTTTGGAACGTAAGATGACAGGGACAAGGTACACAGTTGTTTCATCCAGCTTTTAAACTTGTGAAAGCAATGGTAACACTTGCTTAATGCTGGTACGTTATCCAAAGATTGGTGAAGAGAATTAAAAGTGGTTAAAGTTCTCAGAGGCCTAAATATGCAACATACCTAAATCTTAATTCAGAGCCCTGGATGTGACTTTTCAGTACTTCATCTAAAAGCAGTAATTCATGAAGAGGATGGTTTAGGGAGTAAGATTGAAACTGGACAGAGTAACAAAAGGCCTAAAGTTGAAAGCTTGCTTCACAGTACTTGAAGAACCTTTACAGTCCTTCATAGGCAAGGCAAGGCAAGTTTATTTGTAGAGCACAATTCGTACACAGGGCAATTCAAAGTGCTTTACATAAACAGGAAAAGTTGCATTAAAATCACAAAACACAAAAAGACACACAGAATCATTTTAAAATCATTTTAAAATAAAGAGCTTTAAAAGAGAAGAGTGCAGATAGATCTTTCAGTCGTATGCACGTCTAAAGAGAACTGTTTTTAGCCTGGATTTAAACATTGCCAGAGTGGAGGCCTGTCTCACATCTTCAGGGAGACTGTTCCAGATTTTAGCTGCAAAAAACTGAAATGCTTAATCCCCATGTTTAGTCCTGACTCTAGGCACCTGCAGGAGGCCGGTCCCTGAGGTCCTCAGATTGCGAGATGGTTCATATGGCACTAACATGTCAGAGATGTACTTTGGTGCTTGGCCGTTGAGAGACTTGAACACAAGCAGAGCTGCTTTAAAGTCAATTCTCTGAGCCACAGGAAGCCAGTGTAGAGACCTGAGCACAGGACTAATGTGATCGTACTTCTTGGTTCTTGTCAGGACCCGAGCAGCAGCATTCTGGATGTACTGCAGCTGTTTTACAGCTCGTTTGGAGAGGCCAGTGAACAGGCCGTTGCAGTAGTCTAACCTACTGGAGACAAATACATGGATAAGTCTCTCCAAGTCTGGTTTAGACACTATACCTTTAATTTTGGCAATGTTTTTTAGGTGGTAAAAGGCTGTTGATGTTATTGATTTGATGTGGCTGTTAAAGTTCAGGTCTGAGTCCATCATTACCCCCAGATTTCTAACTTGATTTGTCGGTTTTAGAGCGAGAGACTGGAGGTGACTGCTGACACTTTCTCTCTGTTTCTGCGGCCCAAAGACGATGATTTCAGTCTTGTCTGAGTTTAGCTGAAGAAAATTGTTTTGCATCCACACGCTGATCTGTTGGATGCAGTGACGGAGTGAATCCACTGGTCCATATTCACCTGCTGTCAGTGAGACATAGATCTGAGTGTCATCTGCGTAGTTGTGATAAGACACATTTGTGCTGAGTATTAACTGACCTAAGGGCAGCATGTAGAGGTTGAACAGAAGGGGTCCCAGGATTGACCCTTGGGGCACCCCACAGGTCAAGCTCACGTGGTCTGAGACACAGTTACCAATCTCAACAAAGTACTCTCTGTCCTCAAGGTAGGACTTCAACCAATTTAGGGCAGTGCCAGTGATGCCCACCCAGTCCTCTAGTCTCTGTAGGAGGATCCCATGATCGACAGTGTCAAAAGCAGCGCTCAGATCTAACAGAATTAAGACTGAGGCTTTGCCCGCGTCAGTGTTCAGGTGGATGTCATTTGTCACCTTGATAAGAGCAGTCTCAGTGCTGTGATGAGGTCTAAAACCTGACTGGAAAACATCAAATGAGTTGTTTATTAAGAGAAAGTCAGTGAGCTGTTGGTAAACAACCTTTTCGAGGACTTTGCCTAAAAATGGCAGATTTGAGATGGGCCGATAATTTTTCAGTTCTGAGGCATCAAGACTGCATAGCATTCTGAAAATTTAGCAGAGGATGGTTTCGATCCATCGACCTCTGGGTTATGGGCCCAGCACGCTTCCGCTGCGCCACTCTGCTATGCGGAGAAGACTGGCGTCGATCCAACCATCCCTGACCAGTACCTTGGGACGTTTTTAGTCCTGATACTGTAGCCCTGGAAGTGACTGCTCAGTCCGTCATATAAAATCTTTGATTCATGAAGATGTTTTAAGGAGTGAGGTTTAATCTGGACAGAGTAACAAAAGGCCTTAAGTTGTGCGCTTGGTTCACAGTACAGGAAGAAACCTTACCGTCCTTCATAGCAATCATGAAAGTTTAGCAGAGGATGGTTTCGATCCATCGACCTCTGGGTTATGGGCCCAGCACGCTTCCGCTGCGCCACTCTGCTGTGCTGAAAGCCCTAGAGTCGATCCAACCATCCCTGGCTAGTACCTTATCCATTGGTACGTTGCAGGCCTGAATGTGCTAAATATTTTAATCTGAATTCAGAGCCCTGGAAGTGATTTTTCAGGACTTCATTTAAAAACAGTAAATCATGAAGAGGATGGTTTAGGGAGTAAGATTGAATCTGGACAGAGTAATGAAAGGCCATAAGGCCGGACATGTTGTGGGGGAGGAGCTGGACTCTCTGACTGTTGTGTCGGAGAGGAGGATGTTGTCCAAAATCAGGACTATTCTGGACTTTCCCTCCCACCCGCTCCACAAAGTGCTGGTCAAGAGCTCATTTAGCAACAGACTGTTACTGCCACGATGCTCCACCGAGAGACACAGGAAATCATTCCTGCCTGTCGCCATCAAACTACTGAACTCTGTGCTGTAAATCCGCTTGTGAAGTCATTGTGCAATATTAAGTCCACTGTGCAATATTAAGTCCACTTATATACACAAACTGTACATGATCATGTGAATATGTAAATAGACAAGGATAGTAGAGTTAATCTTATTGTAAAATTGTTCATATCGGGGGTTTAGTTGAGTATTGTTCATATCGGGGGTTTAGTTGATTAATAAAGACACTTATAAGTTAAGTTAAATGGGGTAGACATTATATAGAGCTATTGTATTTTATTTTTATTTTCTATATATCTTATATTGTTTTAATACTTTCTGTCTCTACTGGTCGGTTGCACATGTAACGAAAAGAATTTCCCCTTGGGGATAAATAAAAGTAATTCTGATTCTGATAAGTTTTGCACTCGCTTCACAGTGCTGGAAGAAACCTTACCATCCTTCATAGCAATCATGAAAGTTTAGCAGAGGATGGTTTCGATCCATCGACCTCTGGGTTATGGGCCCAGCACGCTTCCGCTGCGCCACTCTGCTGTACGATAATCCCTGGAGTCGACCATTCCTGACCTTATCCAGTGGGAAGTTGCAGGCCTGAATATGCAACATGTTTCAATTCAGAGCCCTAGAAGTGACTGTTCAGTCTGTCATGTAAAAACTTTGATTAATTAAGAGGATAGTTTAAGGAATATAATTCAACCTGGACAGAGTACTGAAAGGCCTTATCTATTGGGACTTTGCAGACCTTGTAGAAAAACAGCTAAATCTTTAAGAAATTTAAACAATGGTTTCTTAGTTGTCAGAATGCAAGGTGGCAGGGACAAGGTACACAGTAGTTTCATCCATAGTTTAAGATTGTGGAACAACTTTAGTACTTGCTTAATGCTGGTACATTACCCAAAGATTTTTGAAGAGAATTAAAAGGGTTTAAATTTCTCTGAGCCTTGAATATGCAACATATTAAAATCTTGATTTAGAGCCCTGGAAGTGACTTTTCAGTCCTTCATCTAAAAAGTGTAATTCGTGAAGAGTAAGGTTTAGGGACTATGATTCAAACTAGAGAACCCTTGAGCCGATGCAACCATCCCTGGCTATGACCTCATCCACACCTCTGAAGTCACCCCAGATGGGACTCGAACCCACAATCCCTGGCTTAAGAGGCCAGTGCCTTATCCATTAGGCCAGAGCCAGGGCAAAAGGGCCTGTCAGGGAGGGGGGAAAAGGGGGAAGGAGGAGGGGGAAAAGAGAGGGGGGAGAAAAACGATGAAAAAGGGGATATGTTTATGTGTTTTTTTAATGCAAAATCTATAGTTAGATCTTGATTTATTTCAAACTGACATTGACCTTCATATACATGGTTTGGTGTACATAAATAATTAGATCTCTTCATGACTCTCAATAAATAACTTTAATTTCACAAAACAGAAACATGAATAATAGTTTGAAACACTTGTCTTTACAATGTATTAAATGTACAAATGAACATTAATAAAAATAGAGGTGGGTGATATATAAAAGTAAAATAAATAAAAGTAATACATCAATATACCTTTTTTGATATGCAAAATTACACTCAATTGTAGGTAAATAGGTAAAATGACAGTACAAAGAGACAGAAACAAAATATAATAATGGTCAGAACTGTAGAAAATCTGTAATTTCCTGTAAAAAGTACTTCTCAGGACAATATGGGCCAGGAAGCCTAAGGGCCTTAAAAACAGGTCTGAGGGCTGCATTTGGCCCCGGGCCCTAGTTTGGACATGCCGGGTTTTAAGTTAAAACTCTTGCTTCAAAATCCTTAACTTTTTTCATTATTTCATAAAATGAAGGTAAAAAAATGTCTGGAATTTTAAAAATACCTCTACTGTATCCAAAGGGCTCCAATGTGTGTGTATTTGTCCCAAAGCTACTATATTTTAAAGTAAGAGTTGAGTTATCCTTCATACCTGGAAAAGAAAAATATATGCAAATGAGGACAAATATTCCAGTAAGTTTGTTATCGCAATACTTATATCGCATATCGTGCTAATTTCCCATATTGTGCAGCCCTAAAAGATATATTTTTAATCTTGACAGGAACAAATAAAATTAACGAATACTAATGCAACAGAGTAAATATTTTTGTACTATAGGCCTAACCCTTCTTTCCACTCAGCTACTGTCAGTCCAAAAGCAGGACAGTACCATTTTCCCTTAATTTGAGTGTGACCTGTACTTTTAATTTTAGCCTGACCACACACTGCACACAAATAATGATAATTATCAGTATTGTGGCGCTTCTTTGGTGGCTCTCCTCGGGCAAGACGTTCCTGATCTTCAAGTGCTGCTTTTTGTTGTCTCCATTTGCAATGCCGGTTAACTTGTGCATTTGTTGCTGTGGGAGAGGCATTTGTAGTGCAGGCCTGGGGTTGACTGTGAAATTGAGGCAAGTGTGTAGTATAATATTGGGATTGCGGAATATTGCATGGTTGTGGTGTTTGGTATTGGGCTGATGGTACTGTGGGTGGATGTAAGGACCCAACCTGTGTGTTGGTGTGTTGTGTTGGTGTGTTGTGTTGAATGTTGAAGCAACTTGACCAGGCAACAGGACTGGAGGACCAGGCTGGAGAGGGAGCAGCCTGCACTAAACTTGGCTGTTGTGAAGACCAGGCATTAGACGGAGTGGAGGGCACAGGACTCGGACCACTTACACAGCTGAAAGGTAAGTAAGAAGGTACAGAACTAGGACCAAATGACGAACAGGCAGGTAGGTAAGCAGAAAATACAGGACTCTGACTACTCAAACAGGTGGCAGGTAAGTATGAGGATGGCACAGGACTCAAACCAAAAGACAGAGCGGAGAGCACAAAACTAGAGGCGCATGATGACCTGGCAGAAGGTGTACCAGTGGACACAGGAATAGTACGCCTCAAACATCTGGCAGAAGGTGTAGCAGTTGGCACAGGACTTAAACCACTCAAACAGCTGGCTGGCGATGGAGCAGTGGGCACAGGACTTAAACCACTCAAACAGCTGGCTGGCGATGGAGCAGTGGGCACAGGACTTGGACTGCTCAAACAGCTGGCAGGAGACGGAGTTGTAGGCACAAGACTTGGACCAAATGATGACCAGGCAGCAGGACCAGATGCAAATGATGACCAGGAAGCAGAAAGAGCAGTGAGCACAGGACTTTGACCACTCAAACAGCTAGCAGGAGACTGACTCTGGCTGCTCAAGGACCACGAACAAAATGGCTCTGAACTCAAATTAGCTAATGCCAATGATGTTGATGGGGCAGAGCTCAGTTCACCTTGAGACTGTTGTGCTTTTGCTCTACTCTTCTTCTGAATCAAAGCTTCACCTTCACGATTTTCTGGCTCTTGAAACACCATGATGTCATGTCCATGTTGTACAGGAGCAGAGTGGAGCATTCTTGCTTCAGGTAAGAAGTCATGTGCTGCAGACATTCTGTCGGGCAGCTGTACCCCCTGCAGCAACGTGCCTCTGTCAGTCCTTTTATGTCTGTCATCCAGCCTGAAGCAACAGTTTATCAGTCAGAAAATACATCCCTGCATATAGTATAAAGGGTGAGGAGTAGAAGCTTACCAGGAAGAGACTGTTGTATTATTTACAGTGACTAACACCAAGTTAGTTTGCTGTTGTATTGTTTGATTGTCTTCTAGCAGCTGTTTGATGTGACTGTACGTCTGGACAATGGCCTGAGTTAAGGGCAGTATTTTTCCCTTGGAATCCTTAGGTCTGTTGGTGCTTGTTGGTACTCTTTCAAAAGTCTCAGTGAAACACATTCAGAGATGCGGGTGATGTCAGGTTTGTGGGCAGCCTAACCATGTATCATAAAGAGCCTGTAAACAAAAATAAACAAAATAAATATGAACATGCATAAAATCAATTTGCTTCCTCATTCTGCTTTTATTGCATTAGCTCACCGTTCAGCAGCTTGCTGACGTGCAGAGCCACTACGTTTCCTTGAAGTCCTCCATGGTCCAGGCAAGTTTTTCTTTTTACTTTTTAGAGTGTATTTACATGGAGCCTTGTCCATTGGCAATACACTTGAATACAGGTGCAGAATGTCAGCCACCTCAGAAGTAGATAAAGCAGTAATGCTGCGGTTGAGGGAAACAAGATACTCTGCTAATTTATCTACTGCCTCCCATCCAGGTACACCCCTTGAATCACATGTGGTTTCCTTCAGTGAAAAACAGAGATATGTCCTCATTAATTCAATATGCTATTTTCAACTAACACAATCTGTACTGTTTTTTCCCAATAATATATCACAGTATTAATTATTACCTGTGATGTGCAAGCTCCACCGTAAAGACTGCTCTCTTGACACATGGGATTCTCCAGAATATCCTGTTATTAGTTAGAAACACAATATTAGTGCAATAATAAAAGTACAATATGATATACATAAGTACAATAATGGCCTGAGTAAGATTGAGTCATTACATTTAGAGCACACTGCTTAATAGTTAGTTTTTTTTCCAACTATCGTTCCAGTATTCACGTTACCTCAGCATGGGGGCGAGCCATGTCAGCGTCTTGGACAGAAGCATCTCCAAAGAATTCATGGAGGTAGCCTGTGTTCTCCATGCAATCCTCCTGAACAGCCTCAATGTCTGGCAGTATTGTGCCGAGTTCTGAGTGATGTGGAGCATGCATGTCCCCTCTGCCAGTCTGATTTAACAGATACTCCACAGCAATCCGTTCATCTACAAAAGAACACCACACATCCAAAGAGAGTAAAGTTAGTGTAAATGAATAGGAGTATGTAAATTTATGTTTACAGCTTTATCTTACTTGTTGATCTCCCTGGAGGGAAAAACTCAGGTACGAGGGGGTGGCCAAGAACCCTGTTGCTGAGGTCATTTAGGTTTGACATTAAGCGGACGTCATACATTTTTGTTTTTGATGTTCCTCCCATGCTCAGAGCATCACAGGCTCTGTTGATGTTCCATCTTGACCCACCTTCAAGCATGTACATTTGTGTGTGCATAGCGTAGCATAGCGGAACACTGACCCATTATTTCAGTTGTAGATAGTAATTGGATACATTTTTATCAGATGAGCCTAAACTGGTACCTGGAATAAAGCTGCACTGGTGATGGTGGAAACTTTCCACAGATGAGGACCCTCTCGCACACCGGTAGACACTGAGCACCTTTTCTCCTTTCTGTAGCCCTGAGTCAAGCCTGGTGTAAAGGTCAACACCAAGTGGATCTTGGATGCATTCCAGGTGTTTCTGCTGCACAGCCCACACTTTAGTCATGTTCTCCTGGTTGATTAGAGGCAACCCCATGGTGTCAGTGGAGTTCCACAAAGACCGGAGCATTTGGTCAATAAGCTGCCGTGTTTCCTCAACCCCCCGCGTTCTCTTCCTACAGTGCCTGGATTCTTCACTTGAGGTGATACTAGACATCACCTGGCTTTCAGTAGGGATGTAACCCACATACTTTTTCTTCAGTTCAGATTTTTTAGCCTCCTTAAGTTCCATCAGGTCACGCTGATCCACCTCAAAAAAGCAGCTGGACAATCGGGAACAAAAAACACCATAGAGACGGTGGTGCTCGGTTGTGAGTCCAGCACTAAACCGCCTCATAAAATGAAAAATGTCCAGCCTCACTATGCTCTTCCATGGTCGAAAAAGGTGAAGAACTGGAGGAAGACCTGAAATCACACAAACACAAGTTTGTCATAACATGATAACCCAAAAATAACTGGTAGCAAAGCGCAATGAGTAGCAGAAAAGAAAAAAAATCATCACTTCCCTGCCTTATCAATCAATTATCTTTATTTGTATAATTGAAAGTTCAGTTGAGTAAATTTCAGTTATTTATTCTGTCTCCAGCTCCTCCATGCCTAAATCTATGGAATGTTGACATTCATTTCATCTGCTTTTATTTGACTATTTTAAACTTGCCCTTTTATAAAGTGGTATATTTAAAGTTATAAATAACTTTAAAAATAATATGACACAGAAAGCAAGAATAAACTCATACCTGCTTCATTGCAACAGTCCCTGTCAACATAGATGACCTCTGGCTCAGGTTCCTTTGCATTCAGGTATCGCTTCACTATGCCTTGACATAACTCCTCAAGAGCAGGTCCCTCTCCTGTTGTCAAGACACAGTTTAGAACCTGGCCATACTCGTTGGTGACATTTGTCATCCATGTTGCAGTGTCCCCCACATCTCCAGCCAGTTTCTTTGTGATCTGAAAACAAACATTTTATATATATATATATTTATTTTAACAATACATGATTTATTAAAATGTATTAATATATACCTTTATTGTCGAGTCCAGCTTCAATATCCTGCCATATGTAGAGGTAATAACTCCCTTCATCTCGTTCACATGGGCAAGGATTTCATTTGCATGGACTGTTTCAAACCACTGGGCAAGTGGCAATGGACAAAATGGAGGTGGCTTTTGGTACACGGCCTCATTTAGAGCAAAAGCACTCCTTTTTTTATGCAGTTCACAGTCCGCAAAGTAGTTCATACTCCGTCTTGACCATTCCTCACTGTGTATCTCCTCCAGAGCCTGTTGTACGTAACTTGAACTGTTACCTGCAGTGCGTGGTTTTAATAAAGTGCACACTCTTCTGTCTAGAGCAAGGTGCATTGTCAGTACAGCAGGAAATTTATTTCGGTGGGATGGATCTAACTGATTTAAGATTTCACAACTCCATGGACAGACAATCGTGACACACTTGCTGCACTTTGGATAATCTCCTCCGATTAAATAGTACCTTGAATCAAGATCAATAACTTCACGGACCTTTGTGTAGATGCCAGAATGGTGCATTTTGGAATTGCACTGAGGACACTTCAGCAAAATGCCCCACATCCGCATTGGTGCCCATAAAAACATGCGCTGCCGGAAGTAATTCATGGGTTCAGGTGGTGCAATGGCTACCTTTGGTGGTTTAGGTGGATGGAACCAGTTGTCGGAGAAGTGTTGTCGTAGCTGTCCGGTCGGCTCATAGAGACACTGAGAAATCCACTCCCGGTCACCTGGTTTGATGACCCGCATAAATTGTTTTGGAAGAAAGCTCAACCAGTTTACTTCTGGGGGCTTCAAACTAACAACAGGAGGTGGCTGGATTTGTTGACTACTAGGAGGCTGCGATGGAGAAACATGCCTAGAGAGAGGAGACGCATGTGGAGGCTGAGATGGAGGAGCCTGCCTGGAGAGAGGAGATGACTGAGGAGGCTGAGATGGAGGAGCCTGCCTGGAAAGAGAAGACGATTGAGGAGGCTGAGATGGAGGAGCCTGCCTGGAGAGAGGAGACGACTGAGGAGGCTGAGATGGAGGAGCCTGCCTGGAGAGAGGAGACGACTGAGGAGGCTGAGATGGAGGAGCCTGCCTGGAGAGAGGAGACGACTGAGGAGGCTGAGATGGAGGAGCCTGCCTGGAGAGAGGAGACGACTGAGGAGGCTGAGATGGAGGAGCCTGCCTGGAGAGAGAGGAGACGCATGTGGAGGCTGAGATGGAGGAGCCTGCCTGGAGAGAGGAGACGACTGAGGAGGCTGAGATGGAGGAGCCTGCCTGGAGAGAGGAGACGACTGAGGAGGCTGAGATGGAGGAGCCTGCCTGGAGAGAGGAGACGACTGAGGAGGCTGAGATGGAGGAGCCTGCCTGGAGAGAGGAGACGACTGAGGAGGCTGAGATGGAGGAGCCTGCCTGGAGAGAGGAGAAGCAGGAAGCTGGGCCGGTCGACACTTCTCAACATGTTCCAGTAACCCCAAGAATCCAGACAATTCTTTGCCACAGTGTTCACATCGCTCTTGAGTGTGAAAGTTAAATAAATGATCACTATATAGATCAGAGTGAATGCTCTCTCCGCACATAGAGCACTGTATGAGCAGTGAAGCCTCTCCCACAGCCGCTTGACTGATCTTTGATGGCCCTGGCTTTGCCTCAGTCACTTGAGGGGTTGCACTGGTCACTTGGCCCAGCGAGCTGTCTGAAAGAGATGAGCTGCAACCCAAACTCTCAGCGGCAGCAGCACCTGCCTGGGACTGACCGGCAGGAAATGGATGTCTGTGTAAAAAAAAAAAAAAAAAAAGTAATAGCTTAGTAATTACATTACTTAGTTCTGTTTGTCATCTAAACAATACATGCATATTAATCTACCTTTATAGAGATGTTTATTAAACAGTCATCACTGAACTAGGCAGTGCTAATGATGCAGAGTCGTAACAGTCTATAGCTTGCTAATATGCTAATAAGATGATGCTTGTCTTATACTTGTCTTTGACAAGTAACTGATTGGTGTTCAACCAATTATTTTGTAATTATTTTATAATAAGGACATGATACATAGTTTCTTGCTATTATTTACCCTTTTTACAAACATCTGACACTACAAACACTAGTACTGATTTTTTGACACTTTAAATGCCACACACAAATCTACAATCAGCAATTTACAACAAAGTAAAAATAAACCAATAGAAAATTGTCAAATTGCTTAAGGACAGAACCAAACTAGAAAGAAAACAACATTTAAACCAAGAATAAATCAGGTCTAAACAAACACTGTCCACAATAATATTATGTTAGCATTATTAAGAAGATTAGTTTACACTCAAAGGTGGTAACTAAACAGCTCTGAAAATTACTTAATTACTATACTTCTACTAGAGGATCTGTACTTTACTTTGACTCCACAAAGACAAACAAAACATTTTCTATTTGACCAGCTCGACTAATAAAAAGCAGTACTTCTACCGCCTCTGGACACTTATTTTAATGGGTTACACTTAACATTACTGAACATAATACACCTGTAACTTGTACCTTGTGATATCCACAAGAGCAGGGGATCCTCTTTCCAAAGATGTCATACCACCGTATCTTCAGGTTGAAGCGTGGGGTTAGGGGACAGGACTCGATGGACTTTACAGCTTCTCGCCATTTCTTTGCGCCTGGACGCTGACCGGTGGAAAACTTGTACTTGCCCCGGGCATATTTATGCATAATGTCGTCCCAGTAGGCATCGGGTTTACCTGTTTTTGTCATTTCTGTAACTATAAAAACAAAGTAATACGTCGTGTTGACACGAGTTGAGAAAAAAAAAAGTGTTCAGGTAGCGCGCCAGCCACCACGATTTCGCGGCGACAATTGAAAATGTTCGTTTTTACAGGCTACATTCAGACCGGATTATGGGTGAGATTGTATTGAGGGAAAAAATTAATGGCCAAATACAAATAAACAACAACAAAAATATATATTAAGCGCTGATCCAACTTGATAATGCGAGCGAGAAGGCGGGCTTCCGATTCGAAACGATAAGCAGAAGAGCGATGTGATTGGTTGCTGTGCGCCAGCTCGCAAAGCAACGTGATTGGCGGCTTTGCCCCTTCGTGGGTCACGTGCTCCCGTTGTTAGGACTTGGTAGGAACCGTGTTAGGAATGAGTAGGAACTGTTAGGAATTGTTAGGACTTGGGTCGGATTGTTACAAATTGTTAGGATTGTGTTAGCAGTCCATTCAGCGGCCGTGGCGGCCACTGGGGCTGTGATGATTTCAAGACAGACAATAAAAGGGGAAAATCATGAGATCTTTCAACCAAGGTTACTAAGTCTTTGGAACGTAAGATGACAGGGACAAGGTACACAGTTGTTTCATCCAGCTTTTAAACTTGTGAAAGCAATGGTAACACTTGCTTAATGCTGGTACGTTATCCAAAGATTGGTGAAGAGAATTAAAAGTGGTTAAAGTTCTCAGAGGCCTAAATATGCAACATACCTAAATCTTAATTCAGAGCCCTGGATGTGACTTTTCAGTACTTCATCTAAAAGCAGTAATTCATGAAGAGGATGGTTTAGGGAGTAAGATTGAAACTGGACAGAGTAACAAAAGGCCTAAAGTTGTAAGCTTGCTTCACAGTACTTGAAGAACCTTTACAGTCCTTCATAGGCAAGGCAAGGCAAGTTTATTTGTAGAGCACAATTCGTACACAGGGCAATTCAAAGTGCTTTACATAAACAGGAAAAGTTGCATTAAAATCACAAAACACAAAAAGACACACAGAATCATTTTTAAATCATTTTAAAATAAAGAGCTTTAAAAGAGAAGAGTGCAGATAGATCTTTCAGTCGTATGCACGTCTAAAGAGAACTGTTTTTAGCCTGGATTTAAACATTGCCAGAGTGGAGGCCTGTCTCACATCACGTTGCAGTCCTGATTATGCAACATATTTCAATCTGAATTTACAGCCCTGGAAGTGACTGCTCAGTGCGTCATATAAAATCTTTGATTCATGAAGATGTTTTAAGGAGTGAGGTTTAATCTGGACAGAGTAACAAAAGGCCTGAAGTTGTGCGCTTGGTTCACAGTACAGGAAGAAACCTTACCGTCCTTCATAGCAATCATGAAAGTTTAGCAGAGGATGGTTTCAATCCATCGACCTCTGGGTTATGGGCCCAGCACACTTCCGCTGCGCCACTCTGCTGTGCTGAAAGCCCTAGAGTCGATCCAACAATCCCTGGCTAGTACCTTATCCATTGGTACGTTGCAGGCCTGAATATGCTACATATTTTAATCTGAATTCAGAGCCCTGGAAGTGATTTTTCAGGACTTCATTTAAAAACAGTAAATCATGAAGAGGATGGTTTAGGGAGTAAGATTGAATCTGGACAGAGTAATGAAAGGCCATAAGTTTTGCGCTTGCTTCACAGTGCTGGAAGAAACCTTACCATCCTTCATAGCAATCATGAAAGTTTAGCAGAGGATGGTTTCGATCCATCGACCTCTGGGTTATGGGCCCAGCACGCTTCCGCTGCGCCACTCTGCTGTACTATAATCCCTGGAGTCGACCATTCCTGACCTTATCCAGTGGGAAGTTGCAGGCCTGAATATGCAACATGTTTCAATTCAGAGCCCTGGAAGTGACTGTTCAGTCTGTCATGTAAAAACTTTGATTAATTAAGAGGATGGTTTAAGGAATATAATTCAACCTGGACAGAGTACTGAAAGGCCTTATCTATTGGGACTTTGCAGACCTTGTAGAAAAACAGCTAAATCTTTAAGAAATTTAAACAATGGTTTCTTAGTTGTCAGAATGCAAGGTGGCAGGGACAAGGTACACAGTAGTTTCATCCATAGTTTAAGACTGTGGAACAACTTTAGTACTTGCTTAATGCTGGTACATTACCCAAAGATTTTTGAAGAGAATTAAAAGGGTTTAAATTTCTGTGAGCCTTGAATATGCAACATATTCAAATCTTGATTTAGAGCCCTGGAAGTGACTTTTCAGTCCTTCATCTAAAAAGTGTAATTCGTGAAGAGTAAGGTTTAGGGACTATGATTCAAACTAGAGAACCCTTGAGCCAATGCAACCATCCCTGGCTATGACCTCATCCACACCTCTGAAGTCACCCCAGATGGGACTCGAACCCACAATCCCTGGCTTAGGAGGCCAGTGCCTTATCCATTAGGCCACTGGGGCTGTGATGATTTCAAGACAGACAATAAAAGGGGAAAATCATGAGATCTTTCAACCAAGGTTACTAAGTCTTTGGAACGTAAGATGACAGGGACAAGGTACACAGTTGTTTCATCCAGCTTTTAAACTTGTGAAAGCAACGGTAACACTTGCTTAATGCTGGTACGTTACCCAAAGATTTTTGAAGAGAATTAAAAGGGTTTAAATTTCTGTGAGCCTTGAATATGCAACATATTCAAATCTTGATTTAGAGCCCTGGAAGTGACTTTTCAGTCCTTCATCTAAAAAGTGTAATTCGTGAAGAGTAAGGTTTAGGGACTATGATTCAAACTAGAGAACCCTTGAGCCGATGCAACCATCCCTGGTCATTTGTCACCTTGATAAGAGCAGTCTCAGTGCTGTGATGAGGTCTAAAACCTGACTGGAAAACATCAAATGAGTTGTTTATTAAGAGGAAGTCAGTGAGCTGTTGGTAAACAACCTTTTCGAGGACTTTGCCTAAAAATGGCAGATTTGAGATGGGCCGATAATTTTTCAGTTCTGAGGCATCAAGACTGCATAGCATTCTGAAAATGTAGCAGAGGATGGTTTCGATCCATCGACCTCTGGGTTATGGGCCCAGCACGCTTCCGCTGCGCCACTCTGCTATGCAGAGAAGACTGGCGTCGATCCAACCATCCCTGACCAGTACCTTGGGACGTTTTTAGTCCTGATACTGTAGCTCTGGAAGTGACTGCGCAGTCCGTCATATAAAATCTTTGATTCATGAAGATGTTTTAAGGAGTGAGATTTAATCTGGACAGAGTAACAAAGGGCCTTAAGTTGTGCGCTTGATTCACAGTACAGGAAGAAACCTTACCGTCCTTCATAGCAATCATGAAAGTTTAGCAGAGGATGGTTTCGATCCATCGACCTCTGGGTTATGGGCCCAGCACGCTTCCGCTGCGCCACTCTGCTGTGCAGAGAAGACTGGTGTCGATCCAACCATCCCTGACCAGTACCTTGGGACGTTGCAGTCCTGATTATGCAACATATTTCAATCTGAATTTACAGTCCTGGAAGTGACTGCTCAGTGCGTCATATAAAATCTTTGATTCATGAAGATGTTTTAAGGAGTGAGGTTTAATCTGGACAGAGTAACAAAATGCCTGTAGTTGTGCGCTTGGTTCACAGTACAGGAAGAAACCTTACCGTCCTTCATAGCAATCATGAAAGGTTAGCAGAGGATGGTTTCGATCCATCGACCTCTGGGTTATGGGCCCAGCACGCTTCCGCTGCGCCACTCTGCTGTGCTGAAAGCCCTAGAGTCGATCCAACCATCCCTGGCTAGTACCTTATCCATTGGTACGTTGCAGGCCTGAATATGCTACATATTTTAATCTGAATTCAGAGCCCTGGAAGTGATTTTTCAGGACTTCATTTAAAAACAGTAAATCATGAAGAGGATGGTTTAGGGAGTAAGATTGAATCTGGACAGAGTAATGAAAGGCCATAAGTTTTGCGCTTGCTTCACAGTGCTGGAAGAAACCTTGATCCATCCCTCTGGGTTAGCAATCATGAAAGTTTAGCTGCGCCACTCTGCTGTACTATAATCGACCTCTGGAGTCGACCATGGGCCTGACCTTATCCAGTGGGAAGTTGCAGGCCTGAATATGCAACATGTTTCAATTCAGAGCCCTGGAAGTGACTGTTCAGTCTGTCATGTAAAAACTTTGATTAATTAAGAGGATGGTTTAAGGAATATAATTCAACCTGGACAGAGTACTGAAAGGCCTTATCTATTGGGACTTTGCAGACCTTGTAGAAAAACAGCTAAATCTTTAAGAAATTTAAACAATGGTTTCTTAGTTGTCAGAATGCAAGGTGGCAGGGACAAGGTACACAGTAGTTTCATCCATAGTTTAAGACTGTGGAACAACTTTAGTACTTGCTTAATGCTGGTACATTACCCAAAGATTTTTGAAGAGAATTAAAAGGGTTTAAATTTCTGTGAGCCTTGAATATGCAACATATTCAAATCTTGATTTAGAGCCCTGGAAGTGACTTTTCAGTCCTTCATCTAAAAAGTGTAATTCGTGAAGAGTAAGGTTTAGGGACTATGATTCAAACTAGAGAACCCTTGAGCCAATGCAACCATCCCTGGCTATGACCTCATCCACACCTCTGAAGTCACCCCAGATGGGACTCGAACCCACAATCCCTGGCTTAGGAGGCCAGTGCCTTATCCATTAGGCCACTGGGGCTGTGATGATTTCAAGAAAATCATGATATCTTTCAACCAAGGTTGCTAAGTCTTTGGAACGTAAGATGACAGGGACAAGGTACACAGTTGTTTCATCCAGCTTTTAAACTTGTGAAAGCAATGGTAACACTTGCTTAATGCTGGTACGTTATCCAAAGATTGGTGAAGAGAATTAAAAGTGGTTAAAGTTCTCAGAGGCCTAAATATGCAACATACCTAAATCTTAATTCAGAGCCCTGGATGTGACTTTTCAGTACTTCATCTAAAAGCAGTAATTCATGAAGAGGATGGTTTAGGGAGTAAGATTGAAACTGGACAGAGTAACAAAAGGCCTAAAGTTGTAAGCTTGCTTCACAGTACTTGAAGAACCTTTACAGTCCTTCATAGGCAAGGCAAGGCAAGTTTATTTGTAGAGCACAATTCGTACACAGGGCAATTCAAAGTGCTTTACATAAACAGGAAAAGTTGCATTAAAATCACAAAACACAAAAAGACACACAGAATCATGTTTAAATCATTTTAAAATAAAGAGCTTTAAAAGAGAAGAGTGCAGATAGATCTTTCAGTCGTATGCACGTCTAAAGAGAACTGTTTTTAGCCTGGATTTAAACATTGCCAGAGTGGAGGCCTGTCTCACATCACGTTGCAGTCCTGATTATGCAACATATTTCAATCTGAATTTACAGCCCTGGAAGTGACTGCTCAGTGCGTCATATAAAATCTTTGATTCATGAAGATGTTTTAAGGAGTGAGGTTTAATCTGGACAGAGTAACAAAAGGCCTGAAGTTGTG
Source organism: Rhinogobius similis (assembly GCA_019453435.1). NCBI lineage: Eukaryota > Metazoa > Chordata > Actinopteri > Gobiiformes > Gobiidae > Rhinogobius > Rhinogobius similis. The sequence continues at coordinate 4,180,941 of CM033621.1, read as the reverse complement.
CGCTTGGTTCACAGTACAGGAAGAAACCTTACCGTCCTTCATAGCAATCATGAAAGTTTAGCAGAGGATGGTTTCAGTCCATCGACCTCTGGGTTATGGGCCCAGCACGCTTCCGCTGCGCCACTCTGCTGTGCTGAAAGCCCTAGAGTCGATCCAACCATCCCTGGCTAGTACCTTATCCATTGGTACGTTGCAGGCCTGAATATGCTACATATTTTAATCTGAATTCAGAGCCCTGGAAGTGATTTTTCAGGACTTCATTTAAAAACAGTAAATCATGAAGAGGATGGTTTAGGGAGTAAGATTGAATCTGGACAGAGTAATGAAAGGCCATAAGTTTTGCACTTGCTTCACAGTGCTGGAAGAAACCTTACCATCCTTCATAGCAATCATGAAAGTTTAGCAGAGGATGGTTTCGATCCATCGACCTCTGGGTTATGGGCCCAGCACGCTTCCGCTGCGCCACTCTGCTGTACTATAATCCCTGGAGTCGACCATTCCTGACCTTATCCAGTGGGAAGTTGCAGGCCTGAATATGCAACATGTTTCAATTCAGAGCCCTGGAAGTGACTGTTCAGTCTGTCATGTAAAAACTTTGATTAATTAAGAGGATGGTTTAAGGAATATAATTCAACCTGGACAGAGTACTGAAAGGCCTTATCTATTGGGACTTTGCAGACCTTGTAGAAAAACAGCTAAATCTTTAAGAAATTTAAACAATGGTTTCTTAGTTGTCAGAATGCAAGGTGGCAGGGACAAGGTACACAGTAGTTTCATCCATAGTTTAAGACTGTGGAACAACTTTAGTACTTGCTTAATGCTGGTACATTACCCAAAGATTTTTGAAGAGAATTAAAAGGGTTTAAATTTCTGTGAGCCTTGAATATGCAACATATTCAAATCTTGATTTAGAGCCCTGGAAGTGACTTTTCAGTCCTTCATCTAAAAAGTGTAATTCGTGAAGAGTAAGGTTTAGGGACTATGATTCAAACTAGAGAACCCTTGAGCCAATGCAACCATCCCTGGCTATGACCTCATCCACACCTCTGAAGTCACCCCAGATGGGACTCGAACCCACAATCCCTGGCTTAGGAGGCCAGTGCCTTATCCATTAGGCCACTGGGGCTGTGATGATTTCAAGAAAATCATGATATCTTTCAACCAAGGTTGCTAAGTCTTTGGAACGTAAGATGACAGGGACAAGGTACACAGTTGTTTCATCCAGCTTTTAAACTTGTGAAAGCAATGGTAACACTTGCTTAATGCTGGTACGTTATCCAAAGATTGGTGAAGAGAATTAAAAGTGGTTAAAGTTCTCAGAGGCCTAAATATGCAACATACCTAAATCTTAATTCAGAGCCCTGGATGTGACTTTTCAGTACTTCATCTAAAAGCAGTAATTCATGAAGAGGATGGTTTAGGGAGTAAGATTGAAACTGGACAGAGTAACAAAAGGCCTAAAGTTGTAAGCTTGCTTCACAGTACTTGAAGAACCTTTACAGTCCTTCATAGGCAAGGCAAGGCAAGTTTATTTGTAGAGCACAATTCGTACACAGGGCAATTCAAAGTGCTTTACATAAACAGGAAAAGTTGCATTAAAATCACAAAACACAAAAAGACACACAGAATCATGTTTAAATCATTTTAAAATAAAGAGCTTTAAAAGAGAAGAGTGCAGATAGATCTTTCAGTCGTATGCACGTCTAAAGAGAACTGTTTTTAGCCTGGATTTAAACATTGCCAGAGTGGAGGCCTGTCTCACATCACGTTGCAGTCCTGATTATGCAACATATTTCAATCTGAATTTACAGCCCTGGAAGTGACTGCTCAGTGCGTCATATAAAATCTTTGATTCATGAAGATGTTTTAAGGAGTGAGGTTTAATCTGGACAGAGTAACAAAAGGCCTGAAGTTGTGCGCTTGGTTCACAGTACAGGAAGAAACCTTACCGTGCTTCATAGCAATCATGAAAGTTTAGCAGAGGATGGTTTCAATCCATCGACCTCTGGGTTATGGGCCCAGCACACTTCCGCTGCGCCACTCTGCTGTGCTGAAAGCCCTAGAGTCGATCCAACAATCCCTGGCTAGTACCTTATCCATTGGTACGTTGCAGGCCTGAATATGCTACATATTTTAATCTGAATTCAGAGCCCTGGAAGTGATTTTTCAGGACTTCATTTAAAAACAGTAAATCATGAAGAGGATGGTTTAGGGAGTAAGATTGAATCTGGACAGAGTAATGAAAGGCCATAAGTTTTGCACTTGCTTCACAGTGCTGGAAGAAACCTTACCATCCTTCATAGCAATCATGAAAGTTTAGCAGAGGATGGTTTCGATCCATCGACCTCTGGGTTATGGGCCTGACCTTATCCAGTGGGAAGTTGCAGGCCTGAATATGCAACATGTTTCAATTCAGAGCCCTGGAAGTGACTGTTCAGTCTGTCATGTAAAAACTTTGATTAATTAAGAGGATGGTTTAAGGAATATAATTCAACCTGGACAGAGTACTGAAAGGCCTTATCTATTGGGACTTTGCAGACCTTGTAGAAAAACAGCTAAATCTTTAAGAAATTTAAACAATGGTTTCTTAGTTGTCAGAATGCAAGGCCATAAGTTTGACAAGGTACACAGTAGTTTCATCCATAGTTTAAGACTGTGGAACAACTTTAGTACTTGCTTAATGCTGGTACATTAACCAAAGATTTTTGAAGAGAATTAAAAGGGTTTAAATTTCTGTGAGCCTTGAATATGCAACATATTCAAATCTTGATTTAGAGCCCTGGAAGTGACTTTTCAGTCCTTCATCTAAAAAGTGTAATTCGTGAAGAGTAAGGTTTAGGGACTATGATTCAAACTAGAGAACCCTTGAGCCAATGCAACCATCCCTGGCTATGACCTCATCCACACCTCTGAAGTCACCCCAGATGGGACTCGAACCCACAATCCCTGGCTTAGGAGGCCAGTGCCTTATCCATTAGGCCACTGGGGCTGTGATGATTTCAAGAAAATCATGATATCTTTCAACCAAGGTTGCTAAGTCTTTGGAACGTAAGATGACAGGGACAAGGTACACAGTTGTTTCATCCAGCTTTTAAACTTGTGAAAGCAATGGTAACACTTGCTTAATGCTGGTACGTTATCCAAAGATTGGTGAAGAGAATTAAAAGTGGTTAAAGTTCTCAGAGGCCTAAATATGCAACATACCTAAATCTTAATTCAGAGCCCTGGATGTGACTTTTCAGTACTTCATCTAAAAGCAGTAATTCATGAAGAGGATGGTTTAGGGAGTAAGATTGAAACTGGACAGAGTAACAAAAGGCCTAAAGTTGTAAGCTTGCTTCACAGTACTTGAAGAACCTTTACAGTCCTTCATAGGCAAGGCAAGGCAAGTTTATTTGTAGAGCACAATTCGTACACAGGGCAATTCAAAGTGCTTTACATAAACAGGAAAAGTTGCATTAAAATCACAAAACACAAAAAGACACACAGAATCATTTTTAAATCATTTTAAAATAAAGAGCTTTAAAAGAGAAGAGTGCAGATAGATCTTTCAGTCGTATGTCTAAAGAGAACTGTTTTTAGCCTGGATTTAAACATTGCCAGAGTGGAGGCCTGTCTCACATCACGTTGCAGTCCTGATTATGCAACATATTTCAATCTGAATTTACAGCCCTGGAAGTGACTGCTCAGTGCGTCATATAAAATCTTTGATTCATGAAGATGTTTTAAGGAGTGAGGTTTAATCTGGACAGAGTAACAAAAGGCCTGAAGTTGTGCGCTTGGTTCACAGTACAGGAAGAAACCTTACCGTCCTTCATAGCAATCATGAAAGTTTAGCAGAGGATGGTTTCGATCCATCGACCTCTGGGTTATGGGCCCAGCACGCTTCCGCTGCGCCACTCTGCTGTGCTGAAAGCACTAGAGTCGATCCAACAATCCCTGGCTAGTACCTTATCCATTGGTACGTTGCAGGCCTGAATATGCTACATATTTTAATCTGAATTCAGAGCCCTGGAAGTGATTTTTCAGGACTTCATTTAAAAACAGTAAATCATGAAGAGGATGGTTTAGGGAGTAAGATTGAATCTGGACAGAGTAATGAAAGGCCATAAGTTTTGCGCTTGCTTCACAGTGCTGGAAGAAACCTTACCATCCTTCATAGCAATCATGAAAGTTTAGCAGAGGATGGTTTCGATCCATCGACCTCTGGGTTATGGGCCCAGCACGCTTCCGCTGCGCCACTCTGCTGTACTATAATCCCTGGAGTCGACCATTCCTGACCTTATCCAGTGGGAAGTTGCAGGCCTGAATATGCAACATGTTTCAATTCAGAGCCCTGGAAGTGACTGTTCAGTCTGTCATGTAAAAACTTTGATTAATTAAGAGGATGGTTTAAGGAATATAATTCAACCTGGACAGAGTACTGAAAGGCCTTATCTATTGGGACTTTGCAGACCTTGTAGAAAAACAGCTAAATCTTTAAGAAATTTAAACAATGGTTTCTTAGTTGTCAGAATGCAAGGTGGCAGGGACAAGGTACACAGTAGTTTCATCCATAGTTTAAGACTGTGGAACAACTTTAGTACTTGCTTAATGCTGGTACATTACCCAAAGATTTTTGAAGAGAATTAAAAGGGTTTAAATTTCTGTGAGCCTTGAATATGCAACATATTCAAATCTTGATTTAGAGCCCTGGAAGTGACTTTTCAGTCCTTCATCTATAAAGAGTAATTCGTGAAGAGTAAGGTTTAGGGACTATGATTCAAACTAGAGAACCCTTGAGCCAATGCAACCATCCCTGGCTATGACCTCATCCACACCTCTGAAGTCACCCCAGATGGGACTCGAACCCACAATCCCTGGCTTAGGAGGCCAGTGCCTTATCCATTAGGCCACTGGGGCTGTGATGATTTCAAGAAAATCATGATATCTTTCAACCAAGGTTGCTAAGTCTTTGGAACGTAAGATGACAGGGACAAGGTACACAGTTGTTTCATCCAGCTTTTAAACTTGTGAAAGCAATGGTAACACTTGCTTAATGCTGGTACGTTATCCAAAGATTGGTGAAGAGAATTAAAAGTGGTTAAAGTTCTCAGAGGCCTAAATATGCAACATACCTAAATCTTAATTCAGAGCCCTGGATGTGACTTTTCAGTACTTCATCTAAAAGCAGTAATTCATGAAGAGGATGGTTTAGGGAGTAAGATTGAAACTGGACAGAGTAACAAAGGCCTAAAGTTGTAAGCTTGCTTCACAGTACTTGAAGAACCTTTACAGTCCTTCATAGGCAAGGCAAGGCAAGTTTATTTGTAGAGCACAATTCGTACACAGGGCAATTCAAAGTGCTTTACATAAACAGGAAAAGTTGCATTAAAATCACAAAACACAAAAAGACACACAGAATCATGTTTAAATCATTTTAAAATAAAGAGCTTTAAAAGAGAAGAGTGCAGATAGATCTTTCAGTCGTATGCACGTCTAAAGAGAACTGTTTTTAGCCTGGATTTAAACATTGCCAGAGTGGAGGCCTGTCTCACATCACGTTGCAGTCCTGATTATGCAACATATTTCAATCTGAATTTACAGCCCTGGAAGTGACTGCTCAGTGCGTCATATAAAATCTTTGATTCATGAAGATGTTTTAAGGAGTGAGGTTTAATCTGGACAGAGTAACAAAAGGCCTGAAGTTGTGCGCTTGGTTCACAGTACAGGAAGAAACCTTACCGTGCTTCATAGCAATCATGAAAGTTTAGCAGAGGATGGTTTCAATCCATCGACCTCTGGGTTATGGGCCCAGCACACTTCCGCTGCGCCACTCTGCTGTGCTGAAAGCCCTAGAGTCGATCCAACAATCCCTGGCTAGTACCTTATCCATTGGTACGTTGCAGGCCTGAATATGCTACATATTTTAATCTGAATTCAGAGCCCTGGAAGTGATTTTTCAGGACTTCATTTAAAAACAGTAAATCATGAAGAGGATGGTTTAGGGAGTAAGATTGAATCTGGACAGAGTAATGAAAGGCCATAAGTTTTGCACTTGCTTCACAGTGCTGGAAGAAACCTTACCATCCTTCATAGCAATCATGAAAGTTTAGCAGAGGATGGTTTCGATCCATCGACCTCTGGGTTATGGGCCCAGCACGCTTCCGCTGCGCCACTCTGCTGTACTATAATCCCTGGAGTCGACCATTCCTGACCTTATCCAGTGGGAAGTTGCAGGCCTGAATATGCAACATGTTTCAATTCAGAGCCCTGGAAGTGACTGTTCAGTCTGTCATGTAAAAACTTTGATTAATTAAGAGGATGGTTTAAGGAATATAATTCAACCTGGACAGAGTACTGAAAGGCCTTATCTATTGGGACTTTGCAGACCTTGTAGAAAAACAGCTAAATCTTTAAGAAATTTAAACAATGGTTTCTTAGTTGTCAGAATGCAAGGTGGCAGGGACAAGGTACACAGTAGTTTCATCCATAGTTTAAGACTGTGGAACAACTTTAGTACTTGCTTAATGCTGGTACATTACCCAAAGATTTTTGAAGAGAATTAAAAGGGTTTAAATTTCTGTGAGCCTTGAATATGCAACATATTCAAATCTTGATTTAGAGCCCTGGAAGTGACTTTTCAGTCCTTCATCTAAAAAGTGTAATTCGTGAAGAGTAAGGTTTAGGGACTATGATTCAAACTAGAGAACCCTTGAGCCAATGCAACCAACCTGGCTATGACCTCATCCACACCTCTGAAGTCACCCCAGATGGGACTCGAACCCACAATCCCTGGCTTAGGAGGCCAGTGCCTTATCCATTAGGCCACTGGGGCTGTGATGATTTCAAGACAGACAATAAAAGGGGAAAATCATGATATCTTTCAACCAAGGTTGCTAAGTCTTTGGAACGTAAGATGACAGGGACAAGGTACACAGTTGTTTCATCCAGCTTTTAAACTTGTGAAAGCAATGGTAACACTTGCTTAATGCTGGTACGTTATCCAAAGATTGGTGAAGAGAATTAAAAGTGGTTAAAGTTCTCAGAGGCCTAAATATGCAACATACCTAAATCTTAATTCAGAGCCCTGGATGTGACTTTTCAGTACTTCATCTAAAAGCAGTAATTCATGAAGAGGATGGTTTAGGGAGTAAGATTGAAACTGGACAGAGTAACAAAAGGCCTAAAGTTGTAAGCTTGCTTCACAGTACTTGAAGAACCTTTACAGTCCTTCATAGGCAAGGCAAGGCAAGTTTATTTGTAGAGCACAATTCGTACACAGGGCAATTCAAAGTGCTTTACATAAACAGGAAAAGTTGCATTAAAATCACAAAACACAAAAAGACACACAGAATCATTTTTAAATCATTTTAAAATAAAGAGCTTTAAAAGAGAAGAGTGCAGATAGATCTTTCAGTCGTATGCACGTCTAAAGAGAACTGTTTTTAGCCTGGATTTAAACATTGCCAGAGTGGAGGCCTGTCTCACATCTTCAGGGAGACTGTTCCAGATTTTAGCTGCAAAAAACTGAAATGCTGATTCCCCATGTTTAGTCCTGACTCTAGGCACCTGCAGGAGGCCGGTCCCTGAGGTCCTCAGATTGCGAGATGGTTCATATGGCACTAACATGTCAGAGATGTACTTTGGTGCTTGGCCGTGGAGAGACTTGAACACAAGCAGAGCTGCTTTAAAGTCAATTCTCTGAGCCACAGGAAGCCAGTGCAGAGACCTGAGCACAGGACTAATGTGATCATACTTCCTGGTTCTTGTCAGGACCCGAGCAGCAGCGTTCTGGATGTACTGCAGCTGTTTTACAGCTCGTTTGGAGAGGCCAGTGAACAGGCCGTTGCAGTAGTCTAACCTACTGGAGACAAATGCATGGATAAGTCTCTCCAAGTCTGGTTTAGACACTATACCTTTAATTTTGGCAATGTTTTTTAGGTGGTAAAAGGCTGTTGATGTTATTGATTTGATGTGGCTGTTAAAGTTCAGGTCTGAGTCCATTATTACCCCCAGATTTCTAACTTGATTTGTCGGTTTTAGAGCGAGAGACTGGAGGTGACTGCTGACACTTTCTCTCTGTTTCTGCGGCCCAAAGACGATGATTTCAGTCTTGTCTGAGTTTAGCTGAAGAAAATTGTTTTGCATCCACACGCTGATCTGTTGGATGCAGTGACAGAGTGAATCCACTGGTCCATATTCACCTGCCGTCAGTGAGACATAGATCTGAGTGTCATCTGCGTAGTTGTGATAAGACACATTTGTGCTGAGTATTAACTGACCAAAGGGCAGCATATAGAGGTTTAACAGAAGGGGTCCCATGGTTTAACCCTTGGGGCACCCCACAGGTCAAGCTCACGTGGTCTGAGACACAGTTACCAATCTCAACAAAGTACTCTCTGTCCTCAAGGTAGGATTTCAACCAATTTAGGGCAGTGCCAGTGATGCCCACCCAGTCCTCTAGTCTCTGTAGGAGGATCCCATGATCGACAGTGTCAAAAGCAGCGCTCAGATCTAACAGAATTAAGACTGAGGCTTTGCCCGCGTCAGTGTTCAGGTGGATGTCATTTGTCACCTTGATAAGAGCAGTCTCAGTGCTGTGATGAGGTCTAAAACCTGACTGGAAAACATCAAATGAGTTGTTTATTAAGAGAAAGTCAGTGAGCTGTTGGTAAACAACCTTTTCGAGGACTTTGCCTAAAAATGGCAGATTTGAGATGGGCCGATAATTTTTCAGTTCTGAGGCATCAAGACTGCATAGCATTCTGAAAATTTAGCAGAGGATGGTTTCGATCCATCGACCTCTGGGTTATGGGCCCAGCACGCTTCCGCTGCGCCACTCTGCTATGCAGAGAAGACTGGCGTCGATCCAACCATCCCTGACCAGTACCTTATCCATTGGTACGTTGCAGGCCTGAATATGCTATACATTTTAATCTGAATTCAGAGCCCTGGAAGTGACTGCTCAGTGCGTCATATAAAATCTTTGATTCATGAAGAGGATGGTTTAGGGAGTAAGATTGAATCTGGACAGAGTAACAAAAGGCCTTAAGTTGTGCGCTTGATTCACAGTACAGGAAGAAACCTTACCGTCCTTCATAGCAAACTGGAAAGTTTAGCAGAGGATGGTTTCGATCCATCGACCTCTGGGTTATGGGCCCAGCACGCTTCCGCTGCGCCACTCTGCTGTACTATAATCCCTGGAGTCGACCATTCCTGACCTTATCCAGTGGGAAGTTGCAGGCCTGAATATGCAACATGTTTCAATTCAGAGCCCTGGAATTGACTGTTCAGTCTGTCATGTAAAAACTTTGATTAATTAAGAGGATGGTTTAAGGAATATAATTCAACCTGGACAGAGTACTGAAAGGCCTTATCTATTGGGACTTTGCAGACCTTGTAGAAAAACAGCTAAATCTTTAAGAAATTTAAACAATGGTTTCTTAGTTGTCAGAATGCAAGGTGGCAGGGACAAGGTACACAGTAGTTTCATCCATAGTTTAAGATTGTGGAACAACTTTAGTACTTGCTTAATGCTGGTACATTACCCAAAGATTTTTGAAGAGAATTAAAAGGGTTTAAATTTCTGTGAGCCTTGAATATGCAACATATTCAAATCTTGATTTAGAGCCCTGGAAGGGACTTTTCAGTCCTTCATCTAAAAAGTGTAATTCGTGAAGAGTAAGGTTTAGGGACTATGATTCAAACTAGAGAACCCTTGAGCCGATGCAACCATCCCTGGCTATGACCTCATCCACACCTCTGAAGTCACCCCAGATGGGACTCGAACCCACAATCCCTGGCTTAGGAGGCCAGTGCCTTATCCATTAGGCCACTGGGGCTGTGATGATTTCAAGACAGACAATAAAAGGGGAAAATCATGAGATCTTTCAACCAAGGTTACTAAGTCTTTGGAACGTAAGATGACAGGGACAAGGTACACAGTTGTTTCATCCAGCTTTTAAACTTGTGAAAGCAACGGTAACACTTGCTTAATGCTGGTACGTTACCCAAAGATTTCTGAAGAGAATTAAAAGGGTTTAAATTTCTGTGAGCCTTGAATATGCAACATATTCAAATCTTGATTTAGAGCCCTGGAAGTGACTTTTCAGTCCTTCATCTAAAAAGTGTAATTCGTGAAGAGTAAGGTTTAGGGACTATGATTCAAACTAGAGAACCCTTGAGCCAATGCAACCATCCCTGGCTATGACCTCATCCACACCTCTGAAGTCACCCCAGATGGGACTCGAACCCACAATCCCTGGCTTAGGAGGCCAGTGCCTTATCCATTAGGCCACTGGGGCTGTGATGATTTCAAGAAAATCATGATATCTTTCAACCAAGGTTGCTAAGTCTTTGGAACGTAAGATGACAGGGACAAGGTACACAGTTGTTTCATCCAGCTTTTAAACTTGTGAAAGCAATGGTAACACTTGCTTAATGCTGGTACGTTATCCAAAGATTGGTGAAGAGAATTAAAAGTGGTTAAAGTTCTCAGAGGCCTAAATATGCAACATACCTAAATCTTAATTCAGAGCCCTGGATGTGACTTTTCAGTACTTCATCTAAAAGCAGTAATTCATGAAGAGGATGGTTTAGGGAGTAAGATTGAAACTGGACAGAGTAACAAAAGGCCTAAAGTTGTAAGCTTGCTTCACAGTACTTGAAGAACCTTTACAGTCCTTCATAGGCAAGGCAAGGCAAGTTTATTTGTAGAGCACAATTCGTACACAGGGCAATTCAAAGTGCTTTACATAAACAGGAAAAGTTGCATTAAAATCACAAAACACAAAAAGACACACAGAATCATGTTTAAATCATTTTAAAATAAAGAGCTTTAAAAGAGAAGAGTGCAGATAGATCTTTCAGTCGTATGCACGTCTAAAGAGAACTGTTTTTAGCCTGGATTTAAACATTGCCAGAGTGGAGGCCTGTCTCACATCACGTTGCAGTCCTGATTATGCAACATATTTCAATCTGAATTTACAGCCCTGGAAGTGACTGCTCAGTGCGTCATATAAAATCTTTGATTCATGAAGATGTTTTAAGGAGTGAGGTTTAATCTGGACAGAGTAACAAAAGGCCTGAAGTTGTGCGCTTGGTTCACAGTACAGGAAGAAACCTTACCGTCCTTCATAGCAATCATGAAAGTTTAGCAGAGGATGGTTTCAATCCATCGACCTCTGGGTTATGGGCCCAGCACACTTCCGCTGCGCCACTCTGCTGTGCTGAAAGCCCTAGAGTCGATCCAACAATCCCTGGCTAGTACCTTATCCATTGGTACGTTGCAGGCCTGAATATGCTACATATTTTAATCTGAATTCAGAGCCCTGGAAGTGATTTTTCAGGACTTCATTTAAAAACAGTAAATCATGAAGAGGATGGTTTAGGGAGTAAGATTGAATCTGGACAGAGTAATGAAAGGCCATAAGTTTTGCACTTGCTTCACAGTGCTGGAAGAAACCTTACCATCCTTCATAGCAATCATGAAAGTTTAGCAGAGGATGGTTTCGATCCATCGACCTCTGGGTTATGGGCCCAGCACGCTTCCGCTGCGCCACTCTGCTGTACTATAATCCCTGGAGTCGACCATTCCTGACCTTATCCAGTGGGAAGTTGCAGGCCTGAATATGCAACATGTTTCAATTCAGAGCCCTGGAAGTGACTGTTCAGTCTGTCATGTAAAAACTTTGATTAATTAAGAGGATGGTTTAAGGAATATAATTCAACCTGGACAGAGTACTGAAAGGCCTTATCTATTGGGACTTTGCAGACCTTGTAGAAAAACAGCTAAATCTTTAAGAAATTTAAACAATGGTTTCTTAGTTGTCAGAATGCAAGGTGGCAGGGACAAGGTACACAGTAGTTTCATCCATAGTTTAAGATTGTGGAACAACTTTAGTACTTGCTTAATGCTGGTACATTACCCAAAGATTTTTGAAGAGAATTAAAAGGGTTTAAATTTCTGTGAGCCTTGAATATGCAACATATTCAAATCTTGATTTAGAGCCCTGGAAGTGACTTTTCAGTCCTTCATCTAAAAAGTGTAATTCGTGAAGAGTAAGGTTTAGGGACTATGATTCAAACTAGAGAACCCTTGAGCCGATGCAACCATCCCTGGCTATGACCTCATCCACACCTCTGAAGTCACCCCAGATGGGACTCGAACCCACAATCCCTGGCTTAGGAGGCCAGTGCCTTATCCATTAGGCCACTGGGGCTGTGATGATTTCAAGACAGACAATAAAAGGGGAAAATCATGAGATCTTTCAACCAAGGTTACTAAGTCTTTGGAACGTAAGATGACAGGGACAAGGTACACAGTTGTTTCATCCAGCTTTTAAACTTGTGAAAGCAACGGTAACACTTGCTTAATGCTGGTACGTTACCCAAAGATTTTTGAAGAGAATTAAAAGGGTTTAAATTTCTGTGAGCCTTGAATATGCAACATATTCAAATCTTGATTTAGAGCCCTGGAAGTGACTTTTCAGTCCTTCATCTAAAAAGTGTAATTCGTGAAGAGTAAGGTTTAGGGACTATGATTCAAACTAGAGAACCCTTGAGCCAATGCAACCATCCCTGGCTATGACCTCATCCACACCTCTGAAGTCACCCCAGATGGGACTCGAACCCACAATCCCTGGCTTAGGAGGCCAGTGCCTTATCCATTAGGCCACTGGGGCTGTGATGATTTCAAGACAGACAATAAAAGGGGAAAATCATGAGATCTTTCAACCAAGGTTGCTAAGTCTTTGGAACGTAAGATGACAGGGACAAGGTACACAGTTGTTTCATCCAGCTTTTAAACTTGTGAAAGCAATGGTAACACTTGCTTAATGCTGGTACGTTATCCAAAGATTGGTGAAGAGAATTAAAAGTGGTTAAAGTTCTCAGAGGCCTAAATATGCAACATACCTAAATCTTAATTCAGAGCCCTGGATGTGACTTTTCAGTACTTCATCTAAAAGCAGTAATTCATGAAGAGGATGGTTTAGGGAGTAAGATTGAAACTGGACAGAGTAACAAAAGGCCTAAAGTTGTAAGCTTGCTTCACAGTACTTGAAGAACCTTTACAGTCCTTCATAGGCAAGGCAAGGCAAGTTTATTTGTAGAGCACAATTCGTACACAGGGCAATTCAAAGTGCTTTACATAAACAGGAAAAGTTGCATTAAAATCACAAAACAATAAAAGACACACAGAATCATTTTTAAATCATTTTAAAATAAAGAGCTTTAAAAGAGAAGAGTGCAGATAGATCTTTCAGTCGTATGCACGTCTAAAGAGAACTGTTTTTAGCCTGGATTTAAACATTGCCAGAGTGGAGGCCTGTCTCACATCACGTTGCAGTCCTGATTATGCAACATATTTCAATCTGAATTTACAGCCCTGGAAGTGACTGCTCAGTGCGTCATATAAAATCTTTGATTCATGAAGATGTTTTAAGGAGTGAGGTTTAATCTGGACAGAGTAACAAAAGGCCTGAAGTTGTGCGCTTGGTTCACAGTACAGGAAGAAACCTTACCGTCCTTCATAGCAATCATGAAAGTTTAGCAGAGGATGGTTTCAATCCATCGACCTCTGGGTTATGGGCCCAGCACACTTCCGCTGCGCCACTCTGCTGTGCTGAAAGCCCTAGAGTCGATCCAACAATCCCTGGCTAGTACCTTATCCATTGGTACGTTGCAGGCCTGAATATGCTACATATTTTAATCTGAATTCAGAGCCCTGGAAGTGATTTTTCAGGACTTCATTTAAAAACAGTAAATCATGAAGAGGATGGTTTAGGGAGTAAGATTGAATCTGGACAGAGTAATGAAAGGCCATAAGTTTTGCGCTTGCTTCACAGTGCTGGAAGAAACCTTACCATCCTTCATAGCAATCATGAAAGTTTAGCAGAGGATGGTTTCGATCCATCGACCTCTGGGTTATGGGCCCAGCACGCTTCCGCTGCGCCACTCTGCTGTACTATAATCCCTGGAGTCGACCATTCCTGACCTTATCCAGTGGGAAGTTGCAGGCCTGAATATGCAACATGTTTCAATTCAGAGCCCTGGAATTGACTGTTCAGTCTGTCATGTAAAAACTTTGATTAATTAAGAGGATGGTTTAAGGAATATAATTCAACCTGGACAGAGTACTGAAAGGCCTTATCTATTGGGACTTTGCAGACCTTGTAGAAAAACAGCTAAATCTTTAAGAAATTTAAACAATGGTTTCTTAGTTGTCAGAATGCAAGGTGGCAGGGACAAGGTACACAGTAGTTTCATCCATAGTTTAAGATTGTGGAACAACTTTAGTACTTGCTTAATGCTGGTACATTAACCAAAGATTTTTGAAGAGAATTAAAAGGGTTTAAATTTCTGTGAGCCTTGAATATGCAACATATTCAAATCTTAATTTAGAGCCCTGGAAGGGACTTTTCAGTCCTTCATCTAAAAAGTGTAATTCGTGAAGAGTAAGGTTTAGGGACTATGATTCAAACTAGAGAACCCTTGAGCCGATGCAACCATCCCTGGCTATGACCTCATCCACACCTCTGAAGTCACCCCAGATGGGACTCGAACCCACAATCCCTGGCTTAGGAGGCCAGTGCCTTATCCATTCGGCCAGAGCCAGGGCAAAAGGGACTGTCAGGGAGGGGCGAAAAGGGGGAAGGAGGAGGGGGAAAAGAGAGGGGGGAGAAAAACGATGAAAAAGGGGATATGTTTATGTGTTTTTTTAATGCAAAATCTATAGTTAGATCTTGATTTATTTCAAGCTGACATTGACCTTCATATACATGGTTTGGTGTACATAAATAATTAGATCTCTTCATGACTTTCAATAAATAACTTTAATTTCACAAAACAGAAACATGAATAATAGTTTGAAACACTTGTCTTTACAATGTATTAAATGTACAAATGAACATGAATAAAAATAGAGGTGGGTGATATATAAAAGTAAAATAAATAAAAGTAATACATCAATATACCTTTTTTTTATATGCAAAATTACACTCAATTGTAGGTAAATAGGTAAAATGACAGTACAAAGAGACAGAAACAAAATATAATAATGGTCAGAACTGTAGAAAATCTGTAATTTCCTGTAAAAAGTACTTCTCAGGACAATATGGGCCAGGAAGCCTAAGGGCCTTAAAAACAGGTCTGAGGGCTGCATTTGGCCCCGGGCCCTAGTTTGGACATGCCGGGTTTTAAGTTAAAACTCTTGCTTCAAAATCCTTAACTTTTTTCATTATTTCATAAAATGAAGGTAAATAAAATGTCTGGAATTTTAAAAATACCTCTACTGTATTTTTATTGTTTGCAGAGTAATGGACAAAGCAACTATAGGTTTTAACTCTCCAAAGGGCTCCAATGTGTGTGTATTTGTCCCAAAGCTACTATATTTTAAAGTAAGAGTTGAGTCATCCTTCATACCTGGAAAAAGAAAAATATATGCAAATTAGGAAAAATATTCCAGTAAGTTTGTTATCGCAATACTTATATCGCATATCGTGCTAATTTCCCATATTGTGCAGCCCTAAAAGATATATTTTTAATCTTGACAGGAACAAATAAAATTAACGAATAATAATGCAACAGAGTAAATATTTTTGTACTATAGGCCTAACCCTTCTTTCCACTCAGCTACTGTCAGTCCAAAAGCAGGACAGTACCATTTTCCCTTAATTTGAGTGTGACCTGTACTTTTAATTTTAGACTGACCACACACTGCACACAAATAATGATAATTATCAGTATTGTGGCGCTTCTTTGGTGGCTCTCCTCGGGCAAGACGTTCCTGATCTTCAAGTGCTGCTTTTTGTTGTCTCCATTTGCGATGCCGGTTAACTTGTGCATTTGTTGCTGTGGGAGAGGCATTTGTAGTGCAGGCCTGGGGTTGACTGTGAAATTGAGGCAAGTGTGTAGTATAATATTGGGATTGCGGAATATTGCATGGTTGTGGTGTTTGGTATTGGGCTGATGGTACTGTGGGTGGATGTAAGGACCCAACCTGTGTGTTGGTGTGTTGTGTTGGTGTGTTGTGTTGAATGTTGAAGCAACTTGACCAGGCAACAGGACTGGAGGACCAGGCTGGAGAGGGAGCAGCCTGCACTAAACTTGGCTGTTGTGAAGACCAGGCATTAGACGGAGTGGAGGGCACAGGACTCGGACCACTTACACAGCTGAAAGGTAAGTAAGAAGGTACAGAACTAGGACCAAATGACGAACAGGCAGGTAGGTAAGCAGAAAGTACAGGACTCTGACTACTCAAACAGGTGGCAGGTAAGTATGAGGATGGCACAGGACTCAAACCAAAAGACAGAGCGGAGGGCACAAAACTAGAGGCGCATGATGACCTGGCAGAAGGTGTACCAGTGGACACAGGAATAGTACGCCTCAAACAGCTGGCAGGAGGTGTAGCAGTTGGCACAGGACTTAAACCACTCAAACAGCTGGCTGGCGATGGAGCAGTGGGCACAGGACATTGACCAGTCAAACAGCTAGCAGGAGACTGACTCTGGCTGCTCAAGGACCACGAACAAAATGGCGCTGAACTCAAATTAGCTGGTGCCAATGATGTTGATGGGGCAGAGCTCTGTTCACCTTGAGACTGTTGTGCTTTTGTTCTACTCTTCTTCTGAATCAAAGCTTCACCTTCACGATTTTCTGGCTCTTGAAACACCATGATGTCATGTCCATGTTGTACAGGAGCAGAGTGGAGCATTCTTGCTTCAGGTAAGAAGTCATGTGCTGCAGATATTCTGTCGGGCAGCTGTACCCCCTGCAGCAACGTGTCTCTGTCAGTCCTTTTATGTCTGTCATCCAGCCTGAAGAAACAGTTTATCAGTCAGAAAATACATCCCTGCATATAGCATAAAGGGTGAGGAGTAGAAGCTTACCAGGAAGAGACTGTTGTATTATTTACAGTGACTAACACCAAGTTAGTTTGCTGTTGTATTGTCTGATTGTCTTCTAGCAGCTGTTTGATGTGACTGTACGTCTGGACAATGGCCTGAGTTAAGGGCAGTATTTTTCCCTTGGAATCCTTAGGTCTGTTCCGTGCTTGTTGGTACTCTTTCAAAAGTCTCAGTGAAACACATTCAGAGATGCGGGTGATGTCAGGTTTGTGGGCAGCCTGACCATGTACCATAAAGAGTCTGTAAACAAAAATAAACAACATAAATATAAACATGCATAAAATCAATTTGCTTCCTCATTCTGCTTTTATTGCATTAGCTCACCGTTCAGCAGCTTGCTGACCCGGTGCAGAGCCACTACGTTTCCTTGAAGTCCTCCATGGTCCAGGCAAGTTTTTCTTTTTACTTTTTAGAGTGTATTTACATGGAGCCTTGTCCATTGGCAATACACTTGAATACAGGTGCAGAATGTCAGCCACCTCAGAAGTAGATAAAGCAGTAATGCTGCGGTTGAGGGAAACAAGATACTCTGCTAATTTATCTACTGCCTCCCATCCAGGTACACCCCTTGAATCACATGTGGTTTCCTTCAGTGAAAAACAGAGATATGTCCTCATTAATTCAATATGCTATTTTCAACAAACACAATCTGTTCTGTTTTTTCACAATAATATATCACAGTATTAATTATTACCTGTGATGTGCAAGCTCCACTGTAAAGACTGCCCTCTTGACACATGGGATTCTCCAGAATATCCTGTTATTAGTTAGAAACACAATATTAGTGCAGTAATAAAAGTACAATATGATATACATAAGTACAATAATGGCCTGAGTAAGATTGAGTCATTATATGTAGAGCACACTGCTTAATAGTTAAAGTTTTTCTATCATTCCAGTATTCACATTACCTCAGCATGGGGGCGAGCCATGTCAGCGTCTTGGACAGAAGCATCCTCAAAGAATTCATGGAGGTGGCCTGTGTGCTCCATGCAGTCCTCCTGAAGAGCTTCAATGTCTGGCAGTATTGTGCCAAGTTCTGAGTGATGTGGAGCATGCATGTCACCTCTGCCAGTCTGATTTAACAGATACTCCACAGCAATCCGTTCATCTACAAAAGAACACCACAAATCCAAAGAGAGTAAAGTTAGTGTAAATTAATAGAAGTATGTAAATTTATGTTTACAGCTTTATCTTACTTGTTGATCTCCCTGGAGGGAAAAACTCAGGTACGAGGGGGTGGCCAAGAACCCTGTTGCTGAGGTCATTTAGGTTTGACATTAGCGGACATCATACATTTTTGTTTTTGATGTTCCTCCCATGCTCACAGCATCACAGGCTCTGTTGATGTTCCATCTTGACCCACCTTCAAGCATGTACATTTGTGTGTGCATAGCGTTGCTCCTCCACCCTGGAACATTGACCCATTATTTCAGTTGTAGATAGTAATTGGATACATTTTTATCAGATGAGCCTAAACTGGTACCTGGAATAAAGCTACACTGGTGATGGTGGAAACTTTCCACAGATGAGGACCCTCTCGCACACCGGTAGACACTGAGCACCTTTTCTCCTTTCTGTAGCCCTGAGTCAAGCCTGGTGTACAGGTCAACACCAGGTGGATCTTGGATGCATTCCAGGTGTTTCTGCTGCACAGCCCACACTTTAGTCATGTTCTCCTGGTTGATTAGAGGCAACCCCATGGTGTCAGTGGAGTTCCACAAAGACCGGAGCATTTGGTCAATGAGCTGCCGTGTTTCCTCAACCCCCCGCGTTCTCTTCCTACAGTGCCTGGATTCTTCACTTGAGGTGATACTAGACATCACCTGGCTTTCAGTAGGGATGTAACCCACATACTTTTCTTCAGTTCAGATTTTTTAGCCTCCTTAAGTTCCATCAGGTCACGCTGATCCACCTCAAAAATGCAGCTGGACAATCGGGAACAAAAAACACCATAGAGACGGTGGTGCTCGGTTGTGAGTCCAGCACTAAACCGCCTCATAAAATGAAAAATGTCCAGCCTCACTATGCTCTTCCATGGTCGAAAAAGGTGAAGAACTGGAGGAAGACCTGAAATCACACAAACACCAGTTTGTCATAACATGATAACCCAAAAATAACTGGTAGCAAAGCGCAATGAGTAGCAGAAAAAAAAAAAATCATCACTTCACTGCCTTATCAATCAATTATCTTTATTTGTATAATTGAAAGTTCAGTTCAGTAAATTTCAGTTATTTATTCTGTCTCCAGCTCCTCCATGCCTAAATCTATGGAATGTTGACATTCATTTCATCTGCTTTTATTTGACTATTTTAAACTTGCCCTTTTATAAAGTGGTATATTTAAAGTTATAAATAACTTTAAAAATAATATGACACAGAAAGCAAGAATAAACTCATACCTGTTTCATTGCAACAGTCCCTGTCAACATAGATGACCTCTGGCTCAGGTTCCTTTGCATTCAGGTATCGCTTCACTATGCCTTGACATAACTCCTCAAGAGCGGGTCCCTCTCCTGTTGTCAAGACACAGTTTAGAACCTGGCCATACTCGTTGGTGACATTTGTCATCCATGTTGCAGTGTCCCCCACATCTCCAGCCAGTTTCTTTGTGATCTGAAAAAAAAAAACCATTTTATATATATATATTTATTTTAACAATACATGATTTATTAAAATGTATTAATATATACCTTTTTTGTCGAGTCCAGCTTCAATATCCTGCCATATGTAGAGGTAATAACTCCCTTCATCTCGTTCACATGGGCAAGGATTTCATTTGCATGGACTGTTTCAAACCACTGGGCAAGTGGCAATGGACAAAATGGAGGTGGCTTTTGGTACACGGCCTCATTTAGAGCAAAAGCACTCCTTTTTTATGCAGTTCACAGTCCGCAAAGTAGTTCATACTCCGTCTTGACCATTCCTCACTGTGTATCTCCTCCAGAGCCTGTTGTACGAATTTGAACTGTTACCTGCAGTGCGTGGTTTTAATAAAGTGCACACTCTTCTGTCTAGAGCAAGGTGCATTGTCAGTACAGCAGGAAATTTATTTCGGTGGGATGGATCTAACTGATTTAAGATTTCACAACTCCATGGACAGACAATCGTGACACACTTGCTGCACTTTGGATAATCTCCTCCGATTAAATAGTACCTTGAATCAAGATCAATAACTTCACGGACCTTTGTGTAAATGCCAGAATGGTGCATTTTGGAATTGCACTGAGGACACTTCAGCAAAATGCCCCACATCCGCATTGGTGCCCATAAAAACATGCGCTGCCGGAAGTAATTCATGGGTTCAGGTGGTGCAATGGCTACCTTTGGTGGTTTAGGTGGATGGAACCAGTTGTCGGAGAAGTGTTGTCGTAGCTGTCCGGTCGGCTCATAGAGACACTGAGAAATCCACTCCCGGTCACCTGGTTTGATGACCCGCATAAATTGTTTTGGAAGAAAGCTCAACCAGTTTACTTCTGGGGGCTTCAAACTAACAACAGGAGGTGGCTGGATTTGTTGACTACTAGGAGGCTGCGATGGAGAAACATGCCTAGAGAGAGGAGACGCATGTGGAGGCTGAGATGGAGGAGCCTGCCTGGAGAGAGGAGATGACTGAGGAGGCTGAGATGGAGGAGCCTGCCTGGAAAGAGAAGACGATTGAGGAGGCTGAGATGGAGGAGCCTGCCTGGAGAGAGGAGACGACTGAGGAGGCTGAGATGGAGGAGCCTGCCTGGAGAGAGGAGACGACTGAGGAGGCTGGAGATGGAGGAGCCTGCCTGGAGAGAGGAGACGACTGAGGAGGCTGAGATGGAGGAGCCTGCCTGGAGAGAGGAGACGACTGAGGAGGCTGAGATGGAGGAGCCTGCCTGGAGAGAGGAGACGACTGAGGAGGCTGAGATGGAGGAGCCTGCCTGGAGAGAGGAGACGACTGAGGAGGCTGAGATGGAGGAGCCTGCCTGGAGAGAGGAGACGACTGAGGAGGCTGAGATGGAGGAGCCTGCCTGGAGAGAGGAGACGACTGAGGAGGCTGAGATGGAGGAGCCTGCCTGGAGAGAGGAGACGACTGAGGAGGCTGAGATGGAGGAGCCTGCCTGGAGAGAGGAGAGGCAGGAAGCTGGGCCGGTCGACACTTCTCAACATGTTCCAGTAACCCCAAGAATCCAGACAATTCTTTGCCACAGTGTTCACATCGCTCTTGAGTGTGAAAGTTAAATAAATGATCACTATATAGATCAGAGTGAATGCTCTCTCCGCACATAGAGCACTGTATGAGCAGTGAAGCCTCTCCCACAGCCGCTTGACTGATCTTTGATGGCCCTGGCTTTGCCTCAGTCACTTGAGGGGTTGCACTGGTCACTTGGCCCAGCGAGCTGTCTGAAAGGGATGAGCTGCAACCCAAACTCTCAGCGGCAGCAGCACCTGCCTGGGACTGACCGGCAGAAATGGATGTCTGTAAAAAAAAAAAAAAAAAAAAAAAAAGTAATAGCTTAGTAATTACATTACTTAGTTCTGTTTGTCATCTAAACAATACATGCATATTAATCTACCTTTATAGAGATGTTTATTAAACAGTCATCACTGAACTAGGCAGTGCTAATGATGCAGAGTCGTAACAGTCTATAGCTTGCTAATATGCTAATAAGATGATGCTTGTCTTATACTTGTCTTTGACAAGTAACTGATTGGTGTTCAACCAATTATTTTGTAATTATTTTATAATAAGGACATGATACATAGTTTCTTGCTATTATTTACCCTTTTTACAAACATCTGACACTACAAACACTATACTCTTCATGTTCAAGTACTGATTTTTTGACACTTTAAATGCCACACACAAATCTACAATCAGCAATTTACAACAAAGTAAAAATAAACCAATAGAAAATTGTCAAATTGCTTAAGGACAGAACCAAACTAGAAAGAAAACAACATTTAAACCAAGAATAAATCAGGTCTAAACAAACACTGTCCACAATAATATTATGTTAGCATTATTAAGAAGATTAGTTTACACTCAAAGGTGGTAACTAAACAGCTCTGGAAATTACTTAATTACTATACTTCTACTAGAGGATCTGTACTTTACTTTGACTCCACAAAGACAAACAAAACATTTTCTATTTGACCAGCTCGACTAATAAAAAGCAGTACTTCTACCGCCTCTGGACACTTATTTTAATGGGTTACACTTAACATTACTGAACATAATACACCTGTAACTTGTACCTTGTGATATCCACAAGAGCAGGGGATCCTCTTTCCAAAGATGTCATACCACCGTATCTTCAGGTTGAAGCGTGGGGTTAGGGGACAGGACTCGATGGACTTTACAGCTTCTCGCCATTTCTTTGCGCCTGGACGCTGACCGGTGGAAAACTTGTACTTGCCCCGGGCATATTTATGCATAATGTCGTCCCAGTAGGCATCGGGTTTACCTGTTTTTGTCATTTCTGTAACTATAAAAACAAAGTAATACGTCGTGTTGACACGAGTTGAGAAAAAAAAAAGTGTTCAGGTAGCGCGCCAGCCACCACGATTTCGCGGCGACAATTGAAAATGTTCGTTTTTACAGGCTACATTCAGACCGGATTATGGGTGAGATTGTATTGAGGGAAAAAATTAATGGCCAAATACAAATAAACAACAACAAAAATATATATTAAGCGCTGATCCAACTTGATAATGCGAGCGAGAAGGCGGGCTTCCGATTCGAAACGATAAGCAGAAGAGCGATGTGATTGGTTGCTGTGCGCCAGCTCGCAAAGCAACGTGATTGGCGGCTTTGCCCCTTCGTGGGTCACGTGCTCCCGTTGTTAGGACTTGGTAGGAACCGTGTTAGGAATGAGTAGGAACTGTTAGGAATTGTTAGGACTTGGGTCGGATTGTTACAAATTGTTAGGATTGTGTTAGCAGTCCATTCAGCGGCCGTGGCGGCCACTGGGGCTGTGATGATTTCAAGACAGACAATAAAAGGGGAAAATCATGAGATCTTTCAACCAAGGTTACTAAGTCTTTGGAACGTAAGATGACAGGGACAAGGTACACAGTTGTTTCATCCAGCTTTTAAACTTGTGAAAGCAACGGTAACACTTGCTTAATGCTGGTACGTTACCCAAAGATTTTTGGCGAAGAGAATTAAAAGTGGTTAAAGTTCTCAGAGGCCTAAATATGCAACATACCTAAATCTTAATTCAGAGCCCTGGATGTGACTTTTCAGTACTTCATCTAAAAGCAGTAATTCATGAAGAGGATGGTTTAGGGAGTAAGATTGAAACTGGACAGAGTAACAAAAGGCCTAAAGTTGTAAGCTTGCTTCACAGTACTTGAAGAACCTTTACAGTCCTTCATAGGCAAGGCAAGGCAAGTTTATTTGTAGAGCACAATTCGTACACAGGGCAATTCAAAGTGCTTTACATAAACAGGAAAAGTTGCATTAAAATCACAAAACACAAAAAGACACACAGAATCATTTTTAAATCATTTTAAAATAAAGAGCTTTAAAAGAGAAGAGTGCAGATAGATCTTTCAGTCGTATGCACGTCTAAAGAGAACTGTTTTTAGCCTGGATTTAAACATTGCCAGAGTGGAGGCCTGTCTCACATCACGTTGCAGTCCTGATTATGCAACATATTTCAATCTGAATTTACAGCCCTGGAAGTGACTGCTCAGTGCGTCATATAAAATCTTTGATTCATGAAGATGTTTTAAGGAGTGAGGTTTAATCTGGACAGAGTAACAAAAGGCCTGAAGTTGTGCGCTTGGTTCACAGTACAGGAAGAAACCTTACCGTCCTTCATAGCAATCATGAAAGTTTAGCAGAGGATGGTTTCAATCCATCGACCTCTGGGTTATGGGCCCAGCACACTTCCGCTGCGCCACTCTGCTGTGCTGAAAGCCCTAGAGTCGATCCAACAATCCCTGGCTAGTACCTTATCCATTGGTACGTTGCAGGCCTGAATATGCTACATATTTTAATCTGAATTCAGAGCCCTGGAAATGATTTTTCAGGACTTCATTTAAAAACAGTAAATCATGAAGAGGATGGTTTAGGGAGTAAGATTGAATCTGGACAGAGTAATGAAAGGCCATAAGTTTTTCGCTTGCTTCACAGTGCTGGAAGAAACCTTACCATCCTTCATAGCAATCATGAAAGTTTAGCAGAGGATGGTTTCGATCCATCGACCTCTGGGTTATGGGCCCAGCACGCTTCCGCTGCGCCACTCTGCTGTACTATAATCCCTGGAGTCGACCATTCCTGACCTTATCCAGTGGGAAGTTGCAGGCCTGAATATGCAACATGTTTCAATTCAGAGCCCTGGAATTGACTGTTCAGTCTGTCATGTAAAAACTTTGATTAATTAAGAGGATGGTTTAAGGAATATAATTCAACCTGGACAGAGTACTGAATGGCCTTATCTATTGGGACTTTGCAGACCTTGTAGAAAAACAGCTAAATCTTTAAGAAATTTAAACAATGGTTTCTTAGTTGTCAGAATGCAAGGTGGCAGGGACAAGGTACACAGTAGTTTCATCCATAGTTTAAGACTGTGGAACAACTTTAGTACTTGCTTAATGCTGGTACATTACCCAAAGATTTTTGAAGAGAATTAAAAGGGTTTAAATTTCTGTGAGCCTTGAATATGCAACATATTCAAATCTTGATTTAGAGCCCTGGAAGTGACTTTTCAGTCCTTCATCTAAAATGTGTAATTCGTGAAGAGTAAGGTTTAGGGACTATGATTCAAACTAGAGAACCCTTGAGCCGATGCAACCATCCCTGGCTATGACCTCATCCACACCTCTGAAGTCACCCCAGATGGGACTCGAACCCACAATCCCTGGCTTAGGAGGCCAGTGCCTTATCCATTAGGGCCACTGGGGCTGTGATGATTTAAGACAGACAATAAAAGGGAAAATCATGATATCTTTCAACCAAGGTTGCTAAGTCTTTGGAACGTAAGATGACAGGGACAAGGTACACAGTTGTTTCATCCAGCTTTTAAACTTGTGAAAGCAATGGTAACACTTGCTTAATGCTGGTACGTTATCCAAAGATTGGTGAAGAGAATTAAAAGTGGTTAAAGTTCTCAGAGGCCTAAATATGCAACATACCTAAATCTTAATTCAGAGCCCTGGATGTGACTTTTCAGTACTTCATCTAAAAGCAGTAATTCATGAAGAGGATGGTTTAGGGAGTAAGATTGAAACTGGACAGAGTAACAAAAGGCCTAAAGTTGTAAGCTTGCTTCACAGTACTTGAAGAACCTTTACAGTCCTTCATAGGCAAGGCAAGGCAAGTTTATTTGTAGAGCACAATTCGTACACAGGGCAATTCAAAGTGCTTTACATAAACAGGAAAAGTTGCATTAAAATCACAAAACACAAAAAGACACACAGAATCATGTTTAAATCATTTTAAAATAAAGAGCTTTAAAAGAGAAGAGTGCAGATAGATCTTTCAGTCGTATGCACGTCTAAAGAGAACTGTTTTTAGCCTGGATTTAAACATTGCCAGAGTGGAGGCCTGTCTCACATCACGTTGCAGTCCTGATTATGCAACATATTTCAATCTGAATTTACAGCCCTGGAAGTGACTGCTCAGTGCGTCATATAAAATCTTTGATTCATGAAGATGTTTTAAGGAGTGAGGTTTAATCTGGACAGAGTAACAAAAGGCCTGAAGTTGTGCGCTTGGTTCACAGTACAGGAAGAAACCTTATCGTGCTTCATAGCAATCA